>JAKSZT010054277.1:5106012-5165240 GCA_026826555.1 Tolypeutes matacus | reverse complement strand
TTTTTGACCCTTTCTCATCACAGCTTACAGGCAACACCTGAGTAAAACAATCAAAGTGGAGAAATCTTGTGCTCACGGCTTGACCAGGTGAGCGGAGGTAACCTGGCTAGCATGGCCTAGTCGCAGGGCATGCCTCCTGACACAGTGCACCCAGGGGGACCCAGTACTCAGGCGCGGAGCTGCTGCCTCCAGGAGTCAGAGAGAACAGCGTGTCCCAGGCTTCTTGGTCTTCCGCAGTGTCCTGTTCCAAACGCAGACACCTGTGCCCACACGTGGCTGCCGAGATCAAGCCCATCAGGGAGGGAGTCACAGAACAGATGCCTGAAGTTCACTGTCAACAGCGGGGAAGGAGAGGAGGTTGCCGTCACCATGCTCGGTACCTTGGCAAGCCTGCACCTTGTAATCACCCTGCAAAGAAGCCTTATTATCCCTGTTTCACAGGTGAAGGAAACAGAGGCCTGGAGACCGACAGCCCCATTCCCAAGTTCACAGTCAGTGAGTGGCAGAGCCAGGCTTCCAGCCCAGGTACGGCCGGCGCTAAAACCTGAGCTCCTGCTACTAAGGACGGGCTGAGCCCGTGGGTCGGGATGGAGGATTCTCAAAGAGCGTTTTCTTGCAGTTGTATTCTGGCCAGTAGGTCTTAGGAAGGTGTCTTTGGAGCTGGGGGTGAAGCCTCCTGGCGATTTCCCTTTGGAAAGTGGAGATGGGGCCACAGGGGAGGGATTAACAGGTTAGAAGATGTAATGAAAAAAAAAAGCTCCTTCCTTGCATGCTTACTCCATGCCAGGACCCCTGGCAGGTGGTTTTCATACACGACCTCAGTGTGTCTGATGCTTCAGTCATTCCAGTGTCCCTCCCAGCAAGTAAACCATATCCAACAACTGCCAGAGTGGTACTAGACCCTGTGGGCGAGGAAAATGCTAGAGATCACGTGTAGTTGCCCTGTCAGCACTGACAATGTCCATGAACCAATCCCTGAGGAGCAGGTTTTATATGTATAATTTTTTCTAAATCACCTTAAAGTAGTACTGCTAAAACAGAAATTAACAGTGATCGATGTACCTCCAAAACATCCACACATGCCACTAGCTGAGAACAGTGGTTCTCAAACTTGGCTGCCCAGGGGACTCTCCTGGGGAGATTTACCAACTCCAGGTGCCCAGACAGGCCCCTACGGATTCTGAGTTAATTGGTCTGGGGTGCAGGCAGGGCACTGGGGTTTTTAAAAGCTTCCTCTAGGATTTTAATCCAGGGTTGAGAACCCTGTACTAGTCTCAAACAAGTAGCAGATTTAGAGGCGCGTGCTACTACCTCGGTTAATCTTTACAACACCATCCCTTTTCAAGTAAGGAATGAAAGAAGTGAAGAGTCCAGGGCAGGGAGCTGGGGTCAGGCTCCCAGCCAGGACAGACTCCAGAGTGAGAGATTCACCCCTGCACTCCTGGGACGTCCCCCTTAGAAGTGATTGGGAGGCTTGAGGGTGGGAGAACCCTTAGGTCTGTGGCTTTTGTTTGTTCGTTTACTTTGGCCCAGTTTATGCATCAGGAAAGCAAAGAAGATTCAGGGCAGAACAGGCTCCATGCACATGCATCTGTCTGCACGTGGAATTGCTCAGCCTTAGGACTGATGCAGGGAGGAGGGGGCCACCCAAAGCCCACCCCTTCTCCAGGGAGCCTCTCCAGACCTGCCCCACCCACACTGCCCTCTCCTCTTCTGAACTTGAGCAGATGGCATCCCCAGTGCACCCCAATGGCACCCCCAGTGCAGACATTGTTTGCTAATACTTCCGGTGTGGCAGCGGCAGCTCCCCAAGGGGATAAGAAGGGGACTCCTATGGGGTCAGCACCGGCAGATTGCTGGGCGACAACACACACCACGGGGTGTAGTCCGGGCACACTGTAGGCGCTTAATAGATTATGTATCGGAGCTGCAGACGTGGCAGGTTTCACGGAATTATCTTAGACTCCGGGGGATGCCGGTTACAAACCCAACCAAATGCTGAAAACGTCCCTTTCCAGGTTTCCTGGGGATTGGGACTCAATGGCACCGCAGGTATCCCGAGGAGGCAATGGCGGGCTCAGAATCCCTGGGTGGCTGTTACCCTGCCCTGATCTGTGACCACAGGAGCTGGGAAAGGAAAGGGGAGACGGACTTCCTGCCTCTGAGTCCCCAGGAGGAGGGGACAGTGCCAGAGCAGGAGGAGGGTGCTGGTGGCGGGCTCCTCCGTGCTAAGCACTTTCAAGCCTTTACTTTTTACGCCTCCCCACGGGCTGTCGCCCAGCCCACACTGCACCAGAAGGTCACCAGGGGCTTTGCCCTCGACAGTTTGTTGCTGTGCCTGGAACAGGGCCTGGTGGGTGTGTCACGGGCGCTCAGCTCATCTTTGGAGGAGTGCATTGTGCTCATTGTGTGTTTGTCCACCCCAAGTGCACACGGCCAGGAAGTGGCAGGAATGGGGCTCTCTGTCGGGGCAATGGGGAAGGGAGCGTGGGAAATTGCCCAGGCACGCAGAGGCCTGGGACGGAGGGAGAGTGGGTGTCAGGAGAGGCTGTCTGACTCGGGCAGGGGTCCTTTGTTTGGAAGATCCAGCTCCTCGGGGCACTTGTGTTGAACTCTCAGGCATGTGCTGCGTTTAACAGGGCCCAGGGACACCACGCTGGATTGTTAAATTCATTTTTGGAAAATTTCTAGATTTAAACAAAAATTAACATCGTAAAAAAAAAATTCTAGCAGGGAAGCGGCTGTGGCTCAATCAGTAGGGCTCCCGTTTACCATATGGGAGGCCCCGGGTTCGGTTCTCGGGGCCTCCTGGTGAGGGCAGGCCCGCCCGCACGGCGTGGTTAGCTGACCCAGCGAGCACAAGCAGCAAGGGGGGGATAAATGAATAAATAAATAAAATCTTAAAAAAAAAAAAAAAAAAAATTCTAGCAGAACAAAAGAGCTACATTTCCTGAAAAGTAAGTTTTATTGTCATCCCTGACCCTGTCCCCCCCACATCCCTGGAGGCAGCCAGGGTTAGCAGTTTAACCATTAACATCTTCCTTCCAGAAAGTCTGGTTTTTATTCTACAAATGGGAACACACTTTACACATTCTTTTGCGCCTTGTCTTTTGTCTTTATGTAGAATAACAGCATTTATCAATGTATGGTTTTTCGTGGTGGCATACCATTCCATTGCTCGTATGTAAGATAATTTATTGAATGTTTAACATTGAAGTTGTTCTTTTCTTTTGCTGATAAAAATCGTGCTGCAAAGAACCTACCTGAGTACTCATCTTTCTGAATATGTGAGAGAATTATTTATATGTTCTGTTATATATCTATACATTTATATGGAAGTAGAATTTCTGGAATAAAGAGCACATGCATTTAAACATATCATGGGCATTGCTACACTGCCCTCCCAAGAGGTTGTTCCAGTGTTCATTGTCACCAATGCCACTGATATGACTTTCTCCATATCGTTACAAACACCTGCATCATTAAACTTTCGGATATTTGTAAGCCTGATAGATGAAAAAAATGGCATCTCCTTGTTTACATCAACATTTTTTTTTAAACTTTATTTTGTACATTTAATAATTGAAAATATAAACACTTAAAAACTAAAAAGTAAACACAAATGAATAAATATATACATTTCTCAATTAAATGCAGTGGATACATATAAATTTTTTAAAATCAAACTATGTTACACAATATATTTGGTTCATAGTAACACATTCATAGACATTAATTATGAGATTGAAACATTTTTCATGTTTTGTTTTCATTTTTCCTGGACTGTTTGTGTTCTTTGCTTTTTTTTCCTATTGGTTGTTTATCTCTTTCATTATTGACCTGTGAGAGCTTTTTATGTATTAAAAAGATTAGCCTCTGTCTGTCATACTACTTTGGGTCATCCTAGTGTGTAGAAGGGATTTAGTGTAGTGGAAGAGATAAGCCTGGAGTAAAATGGAATAAAGACAAGGCACCCACTATGCCGTGTGCATTAGTGCAAGTCAGGGGGTGATGCGACGAGTGACATGGAGATGAGTCGTAAAGGACAAGGAGGAGGCTGCTTCAGGAGAGTCGATTACACAAGCAGGATGTCAAGGGCAGGAAGGTTGGGGGGATTAGAAGTAATTCTCTGTTTTTGGGAGGGGGGGGCATTGTGCTGGTGAGAGCTGACGAAGGAGAAGGCCAGTTATGGAGTTGGTTCTTTTCCCTGTAAGCACCGGGAGCTGTGGGAGGGCTTTCAGGCAAATGACCGGATGATCAGATTCGTGTTTTTGTGTTTTTTTGTTTTAAGGAGGTACTGGGGTTTGAACCCAGGACCTTACACATGAGAAGCAGGTGCTCAACCACTGAGCCACATCTGCTCCCTAATGAGAGTTGGGTTTTTTGGTTTGTTTTGTTTGTTTTTGTTTTTAGGAGGTACCAGGGATTAAACCCAAGACCTTGCACATGGGAAGCAGGAGCTCAACCCCTTGAGCTATATCCGGTCCCCAGATTTGTGTTTTAAGATCACTACTCAGGCTACTTTGTCGAATGGCTTGCAGCAGAACAGGATTAGAGCGGGACAAGCAGGGAGGAGTCCATTGCAGCCATCTGGGAATTAGGTGATAGTGGCCCAGGCTGGGCTAACGGGCATGGAATGGGAAGATGGAGACGCTCTTGCAAGTCAATAATGTTTGGGACTCAAGATTGAGAGAATTGGCGATTGGTCTGGCATAGGAAATAGCAATTCAGTTACATTTGTCTACACACAATGGGAATTCAGAAGAGGGAGCCGGAGTGGGGACTGGAAGAGGTAAGAACAGAAGTGAGATGCGAGATGTGGGGAGTTGGAGGAGGAGGTTCCTGGGCCCCTACAGTCAGATCTGACCCAGGATCAGACATCTCTGGGGGCATCTGCCCAGCTCTCTCTCTTTTTCTGAGACCCTCCCTGCTCTACGTAGGTGTGGGTGCTTCCTGGCCCAGGGGACACCACTCAGAGCCTCTTTCCTGGAAATTTGGAAATTTGAACATGGAGATGTTAGGTTGGCTAGCAAGGGGCCCAGGGACACCTGGCTTGTCCTGTGGCCTCTGGGGTAGACATGTTAGTGTCCCGTGCCACTAGGGCAGGGCAAACAGACACTCCGAGAGGGGTAAAATGAAGTGGACAGAGAGAAGCCAGTTAAACAAGGCAGATTGAATGCGCTCCCTCCACAGACCCTGCTAACAAGGCAGCAGAAGAATTATTATTATTATTATTATTATTATTATTTTTACCGGGAGGTCCCGGGGATCGAACCCCGGTCTCTCCATATGGTAGACGGACGCCGAACTTCTTAAGCCACATCCGTTTCCCCAGAAGAATTAAAAAGCATACATTCATGAGGACAAAGGCTGGGAGAAGAGGGGACAGCAGGCGAGAGATGACAAAAAGGTTAGAAGCAGGAAAGCAGGTAGACAAATGGTAACTGGCTTAGCGTTCTAGAGAATTCCATGCAGCTAAGTCTGTGGACCTGGGAGGAAGCAAGCACAGTCATGCCAGAGAGTCCCAGAAATGGTTAGAAAAGGAAGGTGGGAAATATGATTGTTGAAAATCTTTACCAAGAGCAGCTAGACCCTTAGATCTTCCACTACCTTGCACAGCCGACATCTACCCTTTTCTGTCCTGGCAAAAGACCGTGATTTCCTCCGAAGGCCAGAAGCAGAAGAACCTGCACTCAGATCCCAGCCTCACTAGGACTGCAGACTGTGTGCTGGAAACCGGGCATTGCGGGAAAGTCTAGCTATTGCACAGCAAAATGCCCAGCGTCTTCCCACTGGGAGTGGCACTCCACTGGCTGGCGCCTGGAGGACTCGTCAGGTAGGGCTGCCAGGTAAAGTACAGGATGCCCAGTTAAGTTTGAATTTCAGGCTTTTTAAGTATAAGAATTCCCCAATATTGCAAAATGTTATTGGTATACTATTCTCAGGAGAGATGAACAGGCCCAGGGGCAAAATCCTAGAAGCATTGACACTGTCTCCTCTCCACTGAAATGACTTGGCTCCTTGGGCCCCTCCTGGGCGCCCAGCAGTGGAGAAGCAGGGGCCCATTTTTCCAGAGCCCCCAAGGAACATTTTAGACTCTCACGTATAAATATGAACAGCCAAGATCTCTTGTCATTTGAGGAAAGCTTCCCAGGTGAGAGATGGTGACAAACACTAAGAGAAAAGGAAGAGAAAAGGAGAGCTTCAGAGAAGGAGAGACAAGAGACCAGCCCCCGAGGGTTACTGGCTCCCCACTTTTGGTTCCTGACAGAAACCCCCTGCCCCTCCTGCCTCTGGCTTCTGTGCCGTGGTCCTCTAGCTGCCCAAGCCTGTGTGCTTAAGCTGCCCTGAATGTGTTTCTTTTCCTTATGACCAAGAAAACATAACTCCTGGACCACGATGAACCTGCCCTGGGCCTTGTCCCTCTGAGCAGGGGGCAGCTTGGGGGAAGAGTCTGCCCTTTGGCCAGCAGCTGACCCAGGGTCTCTGCCAAGCAACCCTGGCAGCTGCAGCTCCGTGCCCCTGGGAGCCAGGGTCCCGGCCAAGGGGCTCCATCCGAGCTGGCCCGGGTCCCCATTGCCCTCTCGGGTGGCCGTGGATGGAGCCAGCTGGCTCCACTTCCAAGCTTGGGCCACGCTCCGCGCCTGTGCCCTCCTTTCCTCGCTCCGCTGGACCAGGCAGGGCCTCTGCACCTTCCGGCCTCCTCCCACTTCCAGAAGCCCTGGGAGGGGGGTGGTCTTGACTAATGCAACTGCCTTCTGAGACCCCAAGAGCGGCAGAGAGGCCATTCGTGCAGTGGCCACGGGTATGGAGCATTTCCTCGCGGTCTCCTCTTGTTTGTAACTAGTACAGATTCATTTTATAAGTTCTAATTTTAATATTGATCATTTCATTAATCTATCAAAAAGAATGGCCAGGTCATTTGGTAACAGACATTTGAAATAGGGCTCCAAGAGAGGGTGACCTACTAATTTGTCATCAACTCCAGGGCATTTTTATTTTTTTAGGAGGTACCAGGGATTGAACCCGGGACTTCGTATATGGGAAGCAGTTGCTCAACCACTGAGCTACCCCTGCTCCCCGCCAGGGCGTTTTTGAGAATGAAACAGGGCCCTCCTGCTAATCACATTGGGACAGCAGGTGTAAACAGGGACTGCCCCACGCAAACGAGGGCCGCCCTATTGACAGGCAACTTGTTCAAGCTTGGGCATCCGATTTATTTCTGAAACTGTTCTGATGGTGAAGCAAGAGAGAACATCTGATTCATTTAGGGAGTAGCTACGAGTGCTTACAGCTTGCTGCTCTTGTTGTGAAATAGCCTGACTTACAACGGGGGCTGTCAATCCTGGCTGTGCTTCAGATCACCTGGGAAGGGGGTGGGCAAAGTCTAGCCCCCGACCAAATCCAGGGCAGCCTGTGTTTGTAAGCCAAGTTTTATTGGATCAATCCCTGCCAATCACGTGCTTATTAGTTACGGTTGCCTTTGCACTTGCGAGAACCCTATGACTCACCAAGCCTTAGAGAGTTAGATTCTGGCCCTTTATAGAAAAAGTTTACTGACCTCTGACCTACGCAATTTAAAGACATCCCAGTGCCTGGGCCCCACCCTGAAGAGATTCTGATTTTGTTGCCTCAGGGGCGGGCTGAGCGCTGGGATTTGAAAAAGTGCCTCAGGTGACTCTAATGTGCAGTCATGGCCAAGAGCCACCAGATTAAACAAAAGGGGGTAGTTCCAGAAAGGCCTCCCACTGTTTATCCTTTCAGCAGCGGGGAAGAAGCTGGCAATCCCAAGTGTTTTAAATTTGGGAGAAAGCATGCATGGGTTTTAATTTTTGTTTTGAGAATGGTTTTAAGATTTCCTTAAAAATGGAACTTGCTACAGGATACAAAATCAACTCATAAAAATCAGTTGTATTTCTATGCACTAGCAATGAACAATCCAAAAAAGGAAATTAAGAAAACAATTCCATTTACAGAAGCATCCAAAAGAAAGAAAGAATAAAATAAGGAATACATTTAACCAAGGAGACTTGTATGCTGAAAACTACAAAACATTGCTGAAAGAAATCAAGGATGCCCTAAATAAACTAATGACACCCCATGTTCATGGAATGGAAGACAATATTGTTACGATGACAATACTACCGGAAGTGGCATACGGATTCAGTATAATCCCTATCAAAATCCCAATGCCATTTTTGCAGATATGGAAAATCTGATCTTCAAATTCAGGTGAAATTTCAAGGGACCAAGAATAGCCAAAACAATCTTGAAAAAGAATAAAGTTGGAGGACTCATACCTCTTTTTAAAATTATTTAATTTAAAAATTTTTTTAAGATTTATTATTTATTTATTTCTCCCCACCCCCTTGTTGTTTGCACTTGCTGTGTCTGTTCCTCTTATTTCTTTAGGAGGGACCGGGAGCAGAACAGGGACCTCTGATGTGGGAGGGAGGTGCATAATCCCTTGAGCTGCTGCCACTCCCTGCTTTGTTGTGTCTCTCATTTTGTTTTTTCCTCCCTGCTCTCTTGTTGTGTCAGCTTGCCTTGCCTACCCATCACACCAGCTCTCCGTCTTCTTTAGGAGGCACGAGTATCTGAACCAGTGACCTCCCATGTGGTAGGCGGGAGCCCAGTCACCTGAGCCACATCCGCTCCCCACTCATACCTCTTGAGTTATCACAACTGTAATAAAACAGTGTAGTATCAGCATAAAGATGGATATATAGGCCAGTGGGATAGAATTCAGAGCCCAGAAATAAACCCTCACATCCACGATCAATTGGTTTTCAACAAAGGTGCCAAGACCATTCAATGGGAAAACACAGTCTCTTAAAAAACTGGTGCTAAGAAAACTGGAGAACTACTTTCAAAAGAGTGAATTTGGACCCTTACCTTATACCATATACACAAGTTAACTCAAAATGGATCAAAGACCTAAATTTAAGTGCCAAAACTACAAAACTTTTAGAAGAAAACATAGGGGCAAATCTTCATGACCTTGGATTTGGCAATAATTTTCAAAATATGACACCACGAGCACAGGCAACAAAAGAAAAACAGAAAAATTGGACTTGATCAAAATTAAAAACATTTGTGTGTCAAAGGACACTATCAAGATGAGTGAAAAGAGAGCCACAGAATGGGAGAAATATTTGCAAATTGCATAGATAGTAAGGGTTTAATATCCAGAACATATAAAGAACTCCTACACCAATTCAACAATAAACAACAAAGAGACGAGCTATCCAATTATTAATAAAAAATGAGCACAGGACCTGAGTAGACATTTCTACAAAGGATATATAAAAAATGGCCAACAAACACATGAAAAGAGGTTCAACATCATTAGTCATTAGGGAAATGTAAATCAAGACCACAATGAGATACTACTTCACACCAAGTAGGATGGGCACTATTTAAAAAATGGAAAATAAGTGTTAGCAAAGATGTAGAGGAATTATTATTATTATTATTATTTTTTTTTTTACCGGGAGGTACCGGGGATCGAACCCCAGTCTCTCCATATGGTAGACGGACGCCGAACCTCTTGAGCCACATCCGTTTCCCAATGTAGAGGAATTAGAACCTTGTATACTGCTGGTGGGAATGTAAGATGGTGCATCATGGTGGAAAACAATTTGGTGATTCCTCAAAAAATTAAACATACAATTACTATATGACCCAGAAATTCCACTCCTAGGTATGGACTCAAAAGAATTGAAAACAGGGACTTAAACAGATATTAGTGCCAACATTCATAATAGCATTATTCACAATAGCCAAAAGGTGGAAACATGTGGTATGTCCATGCAACGGAATATTATTCAGCCGTAAAAAGGAATGAAATTCTGATACATGTTACATGGATGCACCTTGAAAATATTATGCTAAGTGAAAGAAGCCAGACACAAAAGGCTACATACAGTATGACTCCACTTATATGCAGTATCTGGAATGGGTACAATCAAAAAGAGAAAGTAGATTAGAAGTTACCAGGAGCAGGGGGCAGGGTGAAATGGAGTGTAATTGCTTATTGAGGACAGAGTTTCTGCTTGGAGGGATGAAAAATTGTAGAGATACCAGTGGTGACTGTTGCACAACCTTGCGAGTGTAATTAAGGCCACTGAATTGTACATTTAAAAATGGTTGAAATGGCAAAATTTTATATACATTTTACCACAATAAAAAAAAAAAAGCAACTTGAATTGCAGACCTGTGCTAGCCTCCTTACAAGTGGTGGATGCCCACCTTGCTTTTTACAAATGAGGAAACGGGATAGAAATGGAGGGTGAGAGCGAGAAAAACAGTGAATCAAAGAAAATAAATCCCTTTGATTGTAAGACATATGATTCATTCTTTTATGCCCAATTAAGAAAAGAAAAAATAGGCTGCGAATTAAAGTATGATATACCTTTGTAAATTGCATTCTGATTTTAGAGAGATTAAACATGAGATGAAAACATGTGTACCTTAGAGTCAATAAAATGTGTGCAACGATGGATGGGTAGATGGAGAGTGACACAGACAGATAAAGTGAGAGAGTGTGAGCAAGTGAGAGAGATTCCTGGAGGCATCTTTGAGCACCTGGATTCAGCCATTCCTGAAGCTGGCTATGTTAAATGAGCCAATAAAGATCCATTGTTTCTAAAGCACAGAGGGATCAGAGTTCAGTCATTCACAACTGAAAGAGGTTGGGCTGATTCATCTTTTGCTTCTGACCCAATTTACTGCCCAGACACAGGTTACAGAGAAAGTTTTTCTTCTTTGCTGTCTCCTCATGGGTAAAGGCCTCGTAGCCCACCTCACTTTAAGGACCTATAGTGACTGGTGTGGACTGAGCCTGATCAGGCACGCAACTGGTACCTGTGGGACTGAGGTGGCATGGCTCTTAAAACTCCTTTGGTGCAAGTGTCAAAAACCCCAGTTCAAAGAAGTTTAACCAAAAAGTGGAACTTCTTGGCTCATACATGTGAAAAGCTGAAGGGTGCACACACTTCAGGCACGGAGGAGCTAGGGCTCGCCTCACTTCCCAGGATGCAGTCGCTTTCCTTCTGGGCTCTTCCTTCTCCTCTTCTGGCTTCACGCTCGGGGCGGCTGTCCTTGTGAGGTGCTCCACGGTCAGACCTGGATCCTCCAAGTTAGCAAACCCAGTGGGAAGAGAGTTTCTTCCTCCAAAAAATTCTACCCGTGGACCTGAGCACTGCTGTGTTGACCTGGGCAGGTGCCTGTGCGTGAGCCAACCACGGCGGGGATTCCCTGGGCTGGACCAGAAGACGCTGGTGCGCTGTGTGGCCGTGTGGCCCCTGGCCTGGGAGGTGGGCCCTATGAGGATGATAAGGACTGAGATAGATGGAGAGCTGGTTCCCTGAAGGAAATCCCCCTGCTGTCATCAGAAGGGAGGAAGGGTGCCCCAAAGCCATCCCCAGAGAATTTCCACCTATCTCCCGGGTTAGCAGCAGCCCAGGAAAGGCCCCCCAAACCCCAGCAACCTGGTCTCGTCTCCACCTCGCCCCAGAGTAGCTCTTCCCCCTGGGCCCATCCAGGGCCCCTGCCAAGCCTCCTTCAGGGCTCAAAGCAGAAATGCCTCCAGCATTTGGTAGGGGCAGGGGGCTCCACTTTCCCTCTGCAGAAAGGACACAAAGGAACCGGGAGCCCTTTGTGAGCTCCATTTAGTGGTTCCCTTGTTTGTTCCTGCAGAAAATGTGGTCTTAATACAGAGTGCTTGACGGTGCAGGCAGGATTAAAGCCCTAATTGACCACGGGGTGGGTTTCAACCTGTTTACGCTCCAGAATAATTCCAGGCGTCAGGCGTGACTAGTCATGTCATCCGCACGTTGTTTGGGGGGGAGAAGTACGGTGTCCAAACAGTTTGTGGCTGGAAGGCATGATGCTTCACAGGGCCAGGGGAAGGACGGGGCGATTGTGTCTGAGCTCTGGGGCCACCGGAAGGAAGCCTGGTTTCTGGAACACGCCGGGCTCCAGGATGCCGGCCTGTTCCTAAGGATGCGTCAAGGGGTTCCGGGGCCCAGAGGCCCGGGCTCCAATCCCAAGCCCACCACTTCCCAGCTGGGTGAACTCAGGTGAGGGACTCGCTGTCCCTGGCACTCCGTGTTTTCAACTGTCAAATGGGTTTCCTGTGGGACCGAGGGCGACGATGCCCAGAAAGGACTCAGCACAGGGGCTAGTACTGGGTAGGGGCTCCTGAGTGGCAGCCCTTCATTATCGCTCTTAGGATTGTTATGGGAGCCTTCCGTTTCCCACCCTGCCACCAGAGGGAATTTCAAAATGCGGCTTGGATCACATCATTCTCACTCCCTGCTTATAACCCCCAAGCCCTCTCATTCCCTTCGACTAGGGTTTGTCCACCGTGGCTCTGCTGAGATTTGGAGCCGGGTCATTCTCTGTTGTGGGGGGGCTGTCCTGGGCATTGTAGGGTGTAGAGCAGCTTCCCTGGGCTCTCCCCACTAGATGCCTACAGCATCTGTTTCAGTTTGCCAGCCTGCTGGAAGCAGATACCGTAAAATGTGTTGGCTTTAATTACAGAGATCTATTAGCTTACAAGCTTACAGTTTTGAGCTGTGAAAATGTCCAAATCGAGGCATCATCAAGATGATGCTTTCTTCCTGAAGACTGGCTGCCAGTGATCCTGGACTCCCCTGTCACATGGCAAGGCACATGGTGGCCTCTGCTGGTCTCCCCCGTCTTCCTTCTCTTCTGTTCCTCTTTCCAGATTTCCTTGCTTTCAGCTTCTTGCTTCCCTGGTTCTCTCTCCTTGTCTGAATCTCATTCTCTTATAAAGGACTCCAGTGAGAGGACTAAGAACCACCGCAAACGAGGTGGGTCACATCTTAAGATCCTACTCACCGAAAGATCCCACTTACAATGGGTCCACACCCATAGGAATGGACTGACTTTAAGAACACACTTTTCTGGGGTCTATACAACTTCAAACAACCACAGTCTCCTTTCCCTGGTTATGACACCACTACTGTCTCCAGTAATTGCCCAGTGTCCCTGGAGGGCATCACCTCCCTTCCACCCCCGGCCTCCTTCCCTGTGGAGAAGTATGGCCTTAAACCAAGCCCGGAGCATCCTCTTGGTCTCCGAGGCCTGTGAGGCTGGCTCCTGCCCACACTTCTGGCATCACCCGGCTCTGGCCATCCCATTGTTCCCTTGCTCTCTGCCACAGGGACTTTGCACCCACTGTTCCCTCTGACAGAAGCCTACCCTACTCTTCCTCGCCCCTTCACCTCCAACACATCCTTCAGACCTCAACTCAGTTGCAAATTCCTCAAGAAAATCCCCTTAGACCTGTCCAAACAGGTCCAAACCCCATGCAGACTCAGCTCTGAAAGCAGCAGCTCCCTTCTGTTGCATTGTCACAGTTGTAATTGTATGTTTAAGTGTGTGATTCTTTGATTAGATTCTGATCCCTCACCACGGATTGTAATCTCTCTAAGAGCAGCAGATGTGTTTCCTGCATCCCAGTGGCAAGCACAAAGTAGACGCTCAGTGAATGTTTGCTGAATGAATAAATGAATGAGTTCTGAGCTCTGCAGCTTCATTTTGTAGGCCAGAGGCTGGCCATCTCCCAGCCAGTGCCCTGGACTGCATTGCAGAAAAAGATCCCTGGACTAGAGGAACTGAACTTCGGAACTGAAACACTTTTTTATTGCGGTATACGTACATAAAATAAAATATGCTTGGGGGCGGATGTGGCTCAAATTGTTGGGTGTCTATCTCCCATATGGAGGGAACTGGGTTCGATCCCGGGACCTCCTGGTAAAAATAAAGAAAAATATAGAAGACGCACGGGTGCACTGCCAGGCCCTGCGAGCGGTTGTGTCCCCCAGGCCCTGCGCGTGGGTGTGCTGTCAGGCCCCGCTGAGCCACGCAGCGAGATGACGATGTAACAGGAGCGTGACACAAGGGAGAGCCAAGACGAGACGCACCACAAAATCAGGAACTAAGGTGGCGCAGGCGGTAGGACGCCTCTCTCCCACATCGGAGGTTCTGAGGATCGAATCCCAGGGAAGACAGAAGAATGAGAAGAGGGTAGGAAACAGACACAGTTGCCCAGCGAATGGACACAAAAACAGCAAAAATGGGGGGTGGTGATGTAAAAATGAATAAAAGGAAGTAAATAAATAAAATGTGGCTGATCTTCAGCATAGAGTTCAATGAATTTTTACAAATATAATCCCCCATGGAGCTATCACCCAGATCAAGATAGAGGACGTTGCCAGCACCTGGGGAGGCTCCTTTGGGCCCCCTCTTACTCACCACCCCACCCATGATCATTGATTTTATCCCCATCATCACAGATCAGCTCTGCCGGCTTCGGGATGTCCTGCAAATGGACTCCCACGGCATGCCCACTGGCGTGTGTGTGCTTCTCCTGCCCGACATCGTGTTATGAGATTCACCCAGGCTGTCTGTAGCAGTCCTCTTCGATGGACCTTGGGCTGTTTCCAGTTTGGGACTATTAGGAAGAAAACTGCCATGAGGAGTTTTGGACATGCCTTTTGGTAGCCAGAATTGTGAACTTGCTGGGTCACAGGGTTTAAGTATGTCAGACGTGCATTAGTGGACGCTGACCAACAGGTTTGCAAAGTGGTCCTATCAGTTGGCCCTTCCCCTGGTTGTCTGTAGCCTCATGTGCGCTGGAGATTGTCAGTCCTTTTGACTTTAGCCATTCTGGTGCTGTGTATAGGTATCTTGTTGTGGTTTTAATTACACCTTAAAAGAAAAATCCCCTGTTAGAGGAGATAAAAAAGAGTCCTACATAACCTGACAAGTTTCTTTTATGAAGACTGCAGCAATTTTCAGAGAGGAGGACGCTAGCACTTACCTTGTACCTACTCTCTATCAGGCACTGCACTGGGGGCTTTCCCCACTTCATCTCGTGTCACCCTCAAGACTACCCTTAAAAAACGTGACAACCCTGGGGTAGGTAGGGAGGGGGTACCCCCGACCCCGGACACCCAGGTGCACACACGTGGCTTTAGGGCCTCACTTCCTGGGGAACTGATTTGGCAATTGCTCCTGGGACAGGCACTATGTGGAAGCAACAGGTGTTCTTCCGGACAGAAGGCTGCTTGGGATGGCAGCGACCGCAGGCATCCGCCTCTGCAGCGGGACCCTAGTTCCCAGCCAGCGCGATGGAGGCTCTGCCTGTTGTTTCCACTTGCAGCTCTCAAGTCAAAAGGAAGGGAGACCCTCAGTCTCCTGGCCTCACAGAACACATCTAGTGGAAATTTGGACTGGCCCTGTTTGAGGTACTGCCCATGGAGCAGGGAATAGGGCACCGTAATGGACTCGGCTGGGGTCACGTGCCCACTCCCGTAGCCCTGCAGCGGATGGGGAGGGTCGACAATCCCCCAAAGATGAGTGTGGGGCAGACCACACCAGCAGATGCCCATCGCCCCGATTACAAGCCAGATCGGTGGCAATCCAACCCTTCTTTCGGCATTCCCAGCTCCAGGGAAATCTCAGTCCAAGGAGAGTATCTGGACCCTTCCTCGGAGGAGGTGGAGATCCACGTTCCCTGTGAACCTCTCAGTGTGGCTCTGAATCGCCACTGCTCCGTGATGTCTCTCGGAGTGGTTATGTTAGCCTTAAATCTCTGTGTCCAGCCGCTGTCTGTCTAGTTTGTCTGCTCCTCACCGCCATCCAAAGAGCTGCTGCAATGCTGGTCCCTCCCTGGGATGTTCTTAGCCTTTCCCCTGGCAGAAGCCAGCTCCTTCATGTTTCCTGATGCTTTAAGGCCTTCCCTTCAAATTCTCATCCAAACCCTGCCCTGTTTTTCTTCACAGCATCCATTTCATTCTGTAATTATATATTAGCGGTGCATTTATTTAACAACTGTCTCCCCACCTGGACTGTCAGCGACTTGAAGGCAGGGCCACGTCTCTCACTCATCACTTTCTCTCCCAGTCCTGGACGGTAGTGGGTCAATAAAGATGAATGGAAGAGTGGCAGGACTTGAGTTCACACCCCAGGGCTCCCTGCTAACCACGGCACATCTGTCAGGCTCGTCAGATCCAAGCCAGGAGGCCTGAGTCCACCTTCTAGAGCATGCTGCAATGGCTCTGCACTTTCTTCCTGAGTTTGCCGAGGCTTTGCAGCAAACACCACACACTGGCTGGCTCGAGTAACGGGAATTTATTGTCCCCCTGTTCTGGAGGCTAGAGGTCCAAAACCAAGGTCTCAGCAAGCCATGCTTTCTGTGCAGTCTGGAGCATTCTGGCGGCGACCTGCCGCAATCTCTAACTCAGGCTCCGTGCCACGGCCATCTGGCTCCCGTCTGCCTTTTCTCTGTGTCTAAAGTGCCTCTGCTTGAAAGGGCTCCAGTCATATTAGATCAAAGCCCACCCTGATCAGTCTGATCTCACCTTAACTAATAGGGTCCCTGACGACCCTCTTTCCAGGTGAGCTGACATCCCCAGGGCCAGGGCTTGGGACTGGCACACGCCTTTTGTGGGATTCGTGGTTCAATCCACGAAGTCCTTTTGGACGTGTATTTCATAAACGGTAACTCCCCCTGGGGGGCGAGACCCCGCACACCTGGGGGTCCGCAGACACCCTCTGCCTCCTGCTCGCCTCCGCGTGGGTGGGTCGCGATGTCACTTGGGCAACCACCGTGGGGCGCAGGCGCTGAGCTGGCGTCGGCCCCTCTCCGGACTCTCGCCGTCCTCCCCGGCCCGCGCCGCGTCATCCAGCGAAACTGAGCCCTGTGGTTCCGGGAGGCGCAGCCAATCGCGGGCCGCCCTCTCCGCGCGGGGTTGTGGCCACGTGACCCAGCGGCACCAATCACCACAGGCCCCGGGGCTGCCGCGCCCCGTCCGAGAATAAAGGGGGCTCCCCCCAAAGAAGCAGGGGCAACCGATGCCCCAAGAATGACAGTGACCGCGTTTGTGGACAGCCCCGTGCGCTAGGCACTGCGTGCACAGTTTTCCCGAAGCTTCCACTGACACGATGACAGGGGAGGTGATGGCGCCTGCCCAAGACCCAGCAGGGCAGAGCCAGGGGCCCGCGCAGGGATGTCTCCCTGGGGAGGGTGCCCCGCGGGGACCCGCTCTCGCCCCGGGATTGCTGAGAGGGGGCGAAGCTGGCTGCACGCCTGGCCGCATACAGGGGGTGGGGGGACACACGGGCAGAGCCGTGGCCCCCGATGCCCTCCCCTCCCCGCCCCTCTCTCCCTCAGGGCCGATGCGTCCTGGTCACAATGGGAGCCGCTCTTAGGGTACCTGCGGAACAAAGGGCTGCCTTCATGACAGAGAAAGTCCCTTTGCCCGACACCAAGTGCCAATTAAACAAACAGCTAACCCTATCCCAGGAAGCAGTTTTAAAAATATCCTCCAGCTCTCTCTTGGGGAGCCCCCCTTCCAGAGGGCCGGGGGCACGGGGAGAGCCCCCCAGCGGCCCAGCCAAGGGCCACAGGACCGTTGGCATGTCCTCCATGGAGTGGGAGAGTAGCAGCCACTGGCCCCAGATAAGTCAAGGAGCAGATGCAGCCAGAGTGGGGCTCTCCGCCCCAGGGGCAGGGCCGGGGGTCTCTCTAAGGCCAGGAAGGCCCCTCTGCACCAGGTGTTCAGCAACATCAGGATGTGGAGAAAGTCACCACATCCCCTTGGCTAACCATGACAAGTAACATGCCACCATTCAACGCAGCTCTTGTTCCCCGTCAATGGTTTCCTTTGTAGGTGTGGAGTCCCTGGCTCTGGGATTTGGTTCTGTGCCCTTGCGGGTCTCAAGCCTGGGGACCTGCGTGCCTCTACCCCTTCCTCAGCGTGGGGAAGCATCCCCAAAGCCTTGCCAGAGAGCCCCACCATAGGAAGTTGCCCTCTGCTCTCCCCTCCATGGACCGGCTGCAAGGACAGGAAGCTTGAGGAAATGCCTTCCCACCCTTCTTGGGTGTGCTTGAGCATCAGGTTTCTGCCATTCCCCGCCCCCCCACCGACCCCCCATCTCACTGCCTCCCCCTGATGGTCCCCATTCATGTCCAGGTCAGGGATTGGCAAACTACAGCCTGAGGCCAAATCTGACCCACCACCTGTTCTTGTTAATAAAGTTTTATTGGAACCCAGCCATGCTCACCATTTACATATTGTTTGTAGCTGCCTTTGCATTACTACAGCAGAGCTGAGTAGTGACCATAGAGATTGTCTGGCCTGCTATGCCTAAAACATTTACCGCCCTGCCCTTCAATAAAGAAGCTTGCCCACCCATGCATGGTGTAGTTCCCAGGGAAGCTACATAGAGCTTTATGTTTGGCATTAGACAAATATTTCCAGAGCATCTACTGTGTGCCAGGTTCTGAGCTGGATGCTAAGGGTACAGTCATGGATAAGAATATGACGACGGCCACTGTGCAAACAGTTCGCGCATACTTGGTTAGGACTTGCTGAGGTGACAAAGGAAAGTGTGTTGTGCCATGTGGGCCCACCCAGGGGCCCAGGATGGCTTCCCGGTGGGACTGGTAAGAACCCAAGGCCTGAGTTAGCTGAGGGAGAGGAGAGGCTGGGGAACCCTCTAGAAAGGGGACCCAGCCTGGGCAAGGCAGGACAGAATGTTGTGAGGTCCTGGGAGGAGCTATGAGAGTTGAGCCTGAGGAGGTGGGCAGCCTGGGAGCTCTGCCACTGGACCCCGGCTCCCTGTGACGGGTGCTGCTGAGAGACTGGGATAGTCCTTCCTTCTTCAAGGCACTGTTTGCCCTTTCCCTTATACAAAGCTCTGTCTGAATTCAGACCTTCCACTCATAAGCTGTGTGAACTTGGACAAGGACAAGTCATTTCATTAATCTAAGCCTCAGTGTCACCATCAGATACAGGCCCAGGGCAGCATTTGGCTTATCCAAGGTGCTCCCCAAATGGCAGCTGTAGTCTTTTTAACTTTTATGGAAGAGTAGAAAAAAATTTAAACCTTAATAGTGACCCTAGAATCCCTAGTAAGGAGGAAACTCCATGTGGATGAAAATGCTGTGACAAGTCGCTGTAGGGGCCTGGGGAAACTCTGAGGAATGGGCTGTTCAGAAAATTAGCACGAGGCTGGCACCAAGTAAGACAGAGTGGTCAGTGGTTGACATGACAGAAGGTCTTTCCAGAACAAGGACATCTTAAAGGTCAATTGGAAACTTTTTGCAAAGAGCTGTAAGCTCATATCCCGAAGCCACCCCTTCCCCTGCCACACGGCTTCCCCGTACATTCTGCTACACACAAATATGACAATGGAGAAGGGGGTGGCCTGTGGAAGTCGAGGAAGAGGCTGCTTGCACATGTGGGTTTTCACGGTACAGAAGAGAGGAAGCACACGGGGATGGCAGCAGCAGCCACACACCCAGGGATCTCAGGGAGGGGGAGCTCAGAGGCAGAGTGGTCCTGGAGAAGGTCAGCTGAGCCGAAATGCACAGAAATCTCAGGGGGCATGTTGACTTTTTTTTTTTTTTTTTTTACCGGGAGGTACCGGGGATCGAACCCCGGTCCCTCCATATGGTAGACGGACGCCGAACCCTTTGAGCCACATCCGTTTCCCTCATGTTGACTTTTGACAGGACAGGGACGGGCCAGGAGGCCTCATGGGACATCCAAATGTCAGTAGGCTGTGAGCTCTTGGAGACAGGGTGGGCACCTCCCTCAGGTTTGTGCAAAGCCCTGTGTTCTGGATATGTGGGCAGGGTGCCAAAAATTGCCATTGGCTTTAGCTGGAGGTTAATCCCACGCCTCCCGGGTGGATCCTTCATCTGTTTGCTCATTGTTTTTGCTCATTGTCTGCTTTTTGCTTATTGTCTGTTGGTTTTGTCTTTAGGAGGCACCAGGAACCATGTGGGAGGTAGACACCCAACTGCTTGAGCCACATCCACTCCCTGCTTGTTTGTTTTTGCTCACTGTCTGCACATTGTTTGCTCATTGTCTGCTCGTTGTTTGTTTGTCTTCTTTAGGAGGCACGGAACCGTACCCAGGACCTCCCATGTGGGAAGCGGGCGCCCAACTGCCTGAGCCACATCTGCTCCCTGGAGGTTAATTTTTATTCATTCACTCATTTATTCATATATTCATATGATGGGAAAACCTGTTTTTATTGCATGTGTCCAAAAACCCAATCCATACTTATGTAAGGAAAAAAGGATGAATGACTTATGTAACAGAATGATAATCCAGGGATGAATTGAACTGGCTTTAGGGAAAGCTGGAACCAGGGTCTAGCAATAGGAAAGGGACAGTGTCTCTCTTTCCCCTTTACTCCATCCCTTTTTTACAGTTTAAGATAACAAGATGGCTCCAGGGGGGCAACATGGACTTCCTGATTCCAGGCCAGAATGAAAGAGGGAACTTTCCAGAAGTCCTGACAATTTCCTTGAGAGTCATTGGCTCTGATTGAGTCAACTGCTTATCCCTGAACCCATGGCTTGCCCATGGCTTGGCCAGAGGCCAGCGTGATCTGATTGGATCAGACCCTCACATGCTCCCCATTGATTGAGCAAGAGAAATCAAGGAACAGAGCAAACCAACAGTCAACAAATCAATAAATCAAGGAGCCAAGAGAAAGATCAGTGGATGTTGGGTGTGAAACGAGAGCCATCTGCCATAATTAATTCCCTCAGTCAACCAGTGCTGAGCTCTGGGATGTGACACAGGGCAGATGGGCCCTCTGCTCTCACGGCCTTCCATCCAGCTGAGGAACAACCCTCAGCCTGATGGCCCTTTGCTTCCCACCCCCTGGGAAGGCCAGTGGTGGAACCTCCCCTCCCTCCTGGTCTGAATCCAGCCCCAGGAAAGGGGTGAAATTAACTGTCCCATTGTTATAGCAACAATTCCTGAGTGCAACAAAGGGCCTTTCACAGAAAGAAAATGAAGCGAGGATGACCTGGAAGTCACAGAACTCAACTGTCAAGGTGCCAGATGGAAAACACCCAGCAGGTCATGTTCAGAGTTTGGAGCTAAAACAGACATGTTCTGAAATTAAAAGAAAAAAAAAAAAAAAAAAAAAAAAAAATCAACAAAAACCCCCATATATGGCCAGCATTTCAGATATCCTTTTTAGAGTGAAAAATACTGGACTGGATTCTCAGAAACTGAAAGCACATGGAAGGCTCTGGAAAAATTGGGGAAAAACTGGAAGCCCCAGTTCTCTTGTAGGCTTTGCCGGCACTCTGGCTGGAGTCCACTCCATGGCGAGATCAGAAATACTGCCTGAGCCCCCATCCTTCTAGAAAGAGGCAGAAGCAGAAGCAGAAGCAGCAAGACCTTGTGGAAGCAGGGACCTCAGGAAAACCCGAGGCACTAAAAGCAGAGGCTGGAGCACAGGGAGGGAGAGAGAGAGCAGGGGCTAGCTGAGGGCAGGGTGGTGGGCTGGGCCAAACGTCAAAGGGCCTCTGGGAGCGAAGGAAATTAAGTCGATCTTTTCTCCTGAGAGCCCTGAGTTCCTTAAAGGGGGTGAAGCGAGGCTGGATGGAGAGAAGCCAGCGTGAAGCAGACCAGCTGGGAGGCAGGAGACAGAGAGGGTGGCTGGGACCAGGTGGGGATGGTGGCGAGGGAGAGAAGTGGATGGAGTCGAAAGATGTTTAGGAAGACAACGCCGCAGGACGTGGTGATGGACAGGATGTGGGGTAGTGAAAGGTGGAATTTACAAATAACTCAGGTCTCTTGGTCGCTGTCTCCTTGGTCTCCCCTGGTGGCTTTCCCCTGCCTTGTAAGAACTTCATCTGTACGGGTGAAGGCCCACCCTGATTCAATTTGCTGTATCTAAACAGGATCTTCCAAGATCCCATTTGCAAATGAATCTACACCTTCACTGGCATATTAGTTAGAGTTCTCTAGGGAAACAGAACTGACAGGAGATATCTGTAAATAGTATGAGATTTTATAAAATTGTTTCACACGACTGTGGGGATGCACAATTCCAAATTCCAAAGGCAGGCTGCGAGCCAGGGACTCCTATGAAGGTCCTCGATGAGGTCCCCAGGAGACGCTGGCTGTCTGAAGTGGAGAAAGGAATTCTCTCCCTGACTGCTGAAATCACTTCTCCTTTTAAGGATGTCACTCGTTGCTGAAGGCATCTTCTCAGTTGATTGTGGATGTAACCTGCCATCTATGCGATCAACTCGCTGATGATTAAAGTCCATGAAATGACCTTGTCTTACAATTAGCCCAGTGCTTGTTTGACCAGACACCTGGGCACCATCACCTGGCCAAGCTGACACATTAGCCTAACCATCACAACGGGTGATAGCTTCCAAGGCCCCGTTTACACATGGGCTCACACTCACAGGAACGCTGATTGAGACTTGAACATGTCATTAGGGGGACATGATTCAATCCCCAACAGGAGGCCATGGCCTTTGGGTTTGTAGGAAGAAGTAAGACGATGTGTGGAGAACCCCGAGAACAGAGCCTCCTCCATGAGTACTTCTTTCTCCTGCCCCTTCCTGTCCTTCCTCCCCTCTCTCCTCCCTCCCTGCCCATTTTCTTGCTCTCCTCCTTCTCCATCTCCTCATAGTTGATGCTGCTTTCTGGTTCCCCAGTCCTTGAATCCCAGGCATCCTTGGATTCCTCCTTGCTCCAGGGATCTCCGACATCCCATGCTTTGGCCAAGTGTGAGTATAGGACATACTTCCCTTGCCTTTAAACTGGCCCCATCGAGGCTCACTGTGGCCCAGGGCCTTTGCACTGTCCCTCTGCCTGGTGTATCCCTCCTCAGAGGCCCCCTACTCCACCCCTGCCCTCACTTTGTGCAGGTGTCCCCCATGGCACCTCAGTGAGACCTCCCATGTCTCCTCCCACCCTTTCCCTGCTTAATTTTTCTCGTTAGCATTTGTCACCATCCACAAATTACACATTTTATGTATTTATGTGGTTTTTTGTTTGTCTTTCCCCAGATATTTGCTGCCTTGTTCCAGGCTGTATCTGCAATGCCGAGAAAAGTGCCCGACACCAGTGAGCCCTCAAGGATGTCTTGTTGAATGACTGAATGGAAGAATGAATGAATGAACTCGAGCATAAGAAAAGCAGCAAAGCCCGAGGGGTGGCAGGCAGCAAGTCTCTGGGTGGGGAGCGAAAGGGAGTGGTGAGGCCTGGGCTGGACCAGAGCATTCTGTCTAAAGGGGCGCCAGTCGTCCCACCCAGCCCACTGCTGCCAGCTCTTCCCTTTCTTAGGACTGAGCAGAAAATCTGAATGGACATTGGCATAACCATCTAAAGTTGCCAGCGTTTGACCATTTTTGTCCTACAGAAATGGTGATTCCACATGGTACAAACTTAATGCACAATTCCCAATTTAGAAATGTTGCCCACAAATTAGTGACATCATCATCAACAAACCCCATGCTTGGGCCAAACAGACACAGCTGTGTGCTGGTAGGTCCTCCCAGGGCCTCTGGTTTGCAAGCCCCGTAAAAGGTACGCCAGCTAGTTGTCACCCCAAACTACAGCGTCCAGCTCTGCCTGGGTCCCCGGAACCAGGAAACTTTGTTCTCCCCTTCGCCCCTCCCCCCCACAGAGAGGCGGAAAGAAGTAAAACAGCAGGGTGAAACCCCTCCTCCAGGGTGGGGACTCAGGTGCCCACCTGGCCAGAGACCTGGCCTCTCCCAGCTCGACCCTGCTTGTCCACTCCAGCCCCCTGCAAGGAGCGCTCTCCTCAGCAAGGCTGCTGCCCCCAGAGGATCTCCAGGAGCCCTCCAGAGCGGGCACCTCCTTTGCTGGGCCCGGGGTGAGCCTGTTTGCACTCCTCAGCCTGGTGACTGAGTGGGTTCCAGGAGCTGTCAGCCAGGTGCTGCAAGGCATCAGGTATCCCACAGCTGTCAGGAACTTGGAGATGTGCTCAAGAGGCTCCTGGGCAATTGGAGAGGGTTTGGGGTGGAGGAGAAGAAGCTCCTGGAAGCAAAACAGCCAATCGCCCAGGACAGTGTGAGGAGGCCTTGGTGGAACTGGAGATGGTCCTGCCCATGGGAGGGGCCGGACCAGGGCAGAGCCTTCCCTCCTAGCATCTTGGCGTCACGCTGGGGGTGCAGCACGGGGGGCGTTGTTACCAGGCTCGGCTCAGGGCCTTGAGTTGCTCGTGTCAGCCTTACCCCAAGGGAGAGTGGAGAGGGCCCCCCTAACCCTGCCCCTGCGTGAGAACCGGGTCTCCAGCCCCCTCAGGTTTCTTTCTGGACCATCAGTTGGTCTAGGCTCCAGGTGTTGGAAATTCATTCGTTTGTTCAGTCTTCCACTCACTTTCTGACTCATTCGTTTTCCAGCAGATATTCACGTACATCGACCATATGGCAGGCCCCACTCTGGGTGCTGCAGATTCACCAGTGGACAGGAGACTAAGAGCTCAAAGTCTTCCTGGCTGGCTCAGCGGGGTAAGTGGGGTCCGACGGTCGTCAGGTGAATACGCAGTGCAGTGTCGGGAGTGGTGAGGCCGGGTGGTCGGTGGAAGAGCCCCAGGTCTGGGCTTTCCAGCGGGCCGACCTCATACGTGCAAAGCAGGGAAATATGCAACACACCCACACTTACCCACACCACACAAAATACACACAGACACACAGCACACACACCACACACCTACACAACACACACAGGGTAAGAGGAAGAGAGAGATTCAGAAAACCTGGAGGGAATCTATCTGAATTTCACATTCGTGGGAAGTTGGTGGGTTCTAAGGAACCGCGGGTTATCTCCAGATTTCAAAGCGTCTTTCTTTTGATGGATCCTAGCCTGTTTGGTCCTTAGGTCCTGTGTTCCTGGGCCTCAGTCCAGGCCAGCCCGGCCAGTACTTCCCGGGTGCAGGGTCCCCACTGCTGTAAGGACCTTTGGAAAGGACTCCAGCCACCACCTGCCTCTTGGTCTCTAGTGCCCCACCAACGCCCCTCCACCTCTCTCTGCTTTGGCCATAGCCTTTGAAGGTCCACACACAAAAAGCCAAGTCATTCACAGCCCAAACAGGGTTCTGTCTCCTAGACGTTGGAGAGGGGTGCACTTCCAGGTGCCAACACTCAAAAGTAGTCGCCTTTTTCGGGGTGGCCGTAGGGGCCGGGGAGTGTAGGTGTTCTCTCCTTAGAAAGGAATGGAGGTTTCTCGTGCAGTGAGGGAAACGGAAGGAGAGCAATCAGGGAGGCATCCGACTGAAGCAGGTTGAAGGGGGCTGTCCTGCACACATTTACCGCTCTTGGGGATTACATGCTTCCTGGCCTACCGTCCCCTTCTCCACTTGATTGCGATAATAGCTGGCATTTAGTGGGTGCTCCTCTGTGCCAGACACTGTGCTAAACATTTGACACGTGTTTCCTCACTGAAGTCTCACAACACCCTGCGAGGCGGGGACCATCATTAGCTCTGGTTTATAAATAGGAAACTCAGGCACAGAGAGGTTAAGCAAGGTGCCCAAAGACACACAGCTAGAAAGGGAAGGGAGCTGACATTTGAAGCCAGGCTGGTGGGCTGCAGGTCCTTTGTTCTCAGCCTCTAGGCGGTGTTGCTTCTTCTGTGAAGTGAGGGCAGGGCCGGGCCTGCTTGCTCAGCACCATGTCTCCACCGTCTGCCTTGGAGTAGATGTTCGGGACCTATTTGTAGAATGAATGAATGAGTGAATGAATGAATGAAGACACTTTTGCCAGAAGGGTGGTGCTTTGTTCTGTGAAGGGCTCCCGGGCTTCCTGTGCTGCTTTGATTGATGTTTAGAAAGTACTTAGCACTTGGCACAGGGAAGTTACTCAACAAAAGTGCATCGAATGAATGCGCGAGGGAGGAGGTGAGGGAGGGGGAGTCACTGTGGAATTGGATGAAGCTAAGGGAAAAAGGCTGAGAGAGGGACTGAGCCTCCACTTACTCGCCTGTGCGCAGGCCCCAGCCGTGGCTGCATTCGCTGTGCTTGACCACAGCTCCTGGGTGGAGGCTGTGAATCTGGACACTTGCTCTGAGCCAGCCCGGGCAGGTCAGGGTGTCCAGGCATGCTTGGAGGCTGCCAGGATGTCTCCGCCTTCACAACCTCCCAGCAGTTCCGGGAGAAGCAGTCCACTCTCCAGCCCTGGACTTGAGGCGGGTGGTTGGGGTGTGGTGGGCGTCAGACACACACTTCTTGTGTATGCCCGGAGCTTGGTGTGTCCTGGACACTCAGCAGCTGGCAGCTGCTCTTGCACTCATTCATTCACGCGTGCGTTCCCTCATTTGTTCCGTGTGGTCAGGCTTTGGGGACCTCCCAATTGGAGCCGAGTCCTAACTCAGACACTTTGGTCAAGTAAGTACCTGAATGTCATGAGTTCAGTGTCCTCATGGTTAAACTGTCGATTGTGGTCATCCCTCCTTTGTGGTGTGTTAAACAAGATGAGAAAATAAGCTCCAGCACAGGTGAGGCCTGCGGGGGGACACAGTCTCTGCAGATCTACGGACACAAATTCACTCACTGAAGAGGTCCATGGTGTCTCCAGGAGCCACTGAGTTTTCAGATGAGAACCAATTGGGTTGGGGCAGAAAAGGGAGAAGGAACGTCTACCTGATGTTTTCTTTAATTTGTAAAGAAATTTACTCTCTAAAGAGAAAAGGCAGGCTGGGGTAACTTGGTGTTAATTCTGGAACTTTCTCTTATTAGCTGCTTTTTTTCACAGTGTAGCCCAAGGCAAATTCCTGATGCTTCTGGGATTTGGGAAGAAAAAGACTGAAGCCATTGGTAGGCAGTTCTTGTTCTTTTTTTTTTTTTTTTTTTTAAAAGATTTTATTTATTTATTCATTTATCCCCCCCTTGCTGCTTGTGCTCGCTGGGTCAGCTAACCACGCCGTGCGGGCGGGCTTGCCTTCACCAGGAGGCCCCGGGAACCGAACCCGGGGCCTCCCACATGGCAAACGGGAGCCCCACTGATTGAGCCACAGCCGCTTCCCAGTTCTACAAAAATTCTCAGGCCACAGCAGTGGTGACAAGTGGGTGGGCCTGGTGGGAGAGGACCCTCACGCCTTGAAAAGGACACATGGAAACTCAGGGTCGTGTCTGCTGTAAGATGGGAAGGGTATACTCTGGTAGGTGCGTAGGTTGCTCAGGGCAGGCTTAGGTAGATCCTGGTCTTTTCCAATAAGGAGAATTTTTACCTTCTCCTGGGTGAGTGGCTTCTAGGGGCTAGATTTCATTTTATCTTGCTAGAGAACAATCTTGGTGCACTTCTCCAAGGTTTGGAGTCAGGAAACTGATAATAATGGATGCCATTCACAAATCCGCCATTCATTTGTCTATCATGTTCACTATAGAATAAGTGGGAAGGTCAGAAAATAGCCTGAAAACAAAGAAATCCCCCATGGTTCAACCACTGTAGCAATCAACTAAATCTGCTTGCATTTCTGAAAAGGTGCATCAGGAGGCCTCAGGCTGTAGGCAGGAATACGGGGTGTTTGGTGGGGCCGTTAGCACACAACCCAGGCAGGGGGCGACCCTGAGCCTTCACCTCCAGGCTCACAAGAAGCATGGCAAGGCCCAGCCATAAAGTGCTTCCTGTTAGTCCCACTCCCCTGACACAGGGAGGCCGTGCTCTTGGGAGGCAGCAGGATGGAGCCCAAAGTTGTGCACCAAGAAATAGTCAAGTGGGGTATCACCAGCAGTGATGAGGGACAGTGACTTCTTTTTGCCTTGGAAGTGCAGGGAGGTCTTGATCAGCTGTGGGGGCCACACCCCCATCTTCCCACCTTGGTGCCCAGGAGGTCAGGGAGGGCTTCACCCAGCGGAGCTCTGGTGCAACAGCAAGCTTCGACTAAGTGACGAGGGGAGGGAACAGCGTTCAGGCAGAGAGCGGGGAAGGGCATGCCCAAGGCCAGTGTGACAGGGTGCCAGGGGAGCCGGTGAGGGGGAGAGTGTGTGTGGGTGAGATGGAGAGGGCAGGGGGTGACAGGACTGTGACCTGCCTCTGATGGCCACTTGAGTGGAGTGCTGCACAGCTAGCGACGGTGCTTTTTAGCTGCCATGATCAGATTTGTGCTCTGAAGAGGTCACTCTGGCTGCTGGCTGCCCAGTCAGAGTTTACTTGAAGACAGATTCCTATCCCCTCCTTGCCTCTCCCTCCTGCTGGGACCCTTGGAGTAGAACCAGGAAGCAGGGAGGCTAGGATTTGCTGTGACAGAATGACCGCCATTCCATGTGAGCTGACCCACTGCACAATGGGTCTCCTCTTGCCAATTGCCTTGCCATTTCCAAAAGTACTTTACTGCTGGAAGAATGAATGGGGCTTGGTGCAGCTTTATATAACAGTTGGACTTCCCTTGCTGGCTGGAAAATAGGGCTCCTGACAGACTATCTAAGAGCATGCCTTGGATCTGATAAACAGACGTTGGCAAACAGGAGGTTGGAAAGGTGGTGCCAAGCTCTGTGGTTTGGACTGGTCCTACGAGTGAAACAATCAGAGCGGCTAACCATCTGCAGGAGAGAAAAAGCCTGAGACACAAAGAGGCAGTGTGGGAGACAGCCAGGGCACAGTGCTGCCCCAGTACTGCAGCCTTGCAGCCTACTACCAGCCCACCCAGCCAGAAGCCAAGTTTGGAAGACGAGTAGCCAATACCGTTGATTTCTTGAGTCTCCTTTCTGGGGTGGCTCCTTGCAAGGTAGAAGGGATTGGGTGAGGTTACACAGGTGGGGCTGGAAAGAAAGACTGGTACACAATTTTGTAGGGAGCTGATAAAATGCACTGTGTTTACTGTAAGGCTGAATTTGGGGGATAATGAATTGTCCTTCAGTTCTGATGAGGTGGATTTAGAAGCCATAGAGCATTTACTTGTTTGGTCACTTAGTTGGTTTGGAAGTGAGCTGGGCATATTTTCTTGCCCAGTGTTCCTTGTGACCACAAACAACCTACTGGAGGCTTGGCTGCGAGTCCACACTGGGGGCCTGGTAGGAGGTAAGAGACCCACACAGAGACCCCACTTGGGCATGCTTTTAGGACAACAGCTGTCACCTGGATGGACAGGGGATGGAGACTATATTTTGCTCATCCAACTTCACTTCTCCAGTGTCCACCAGCATAAAGTCTGGCACTAACTCAAATTTGTCATCTGGACCCTTGCTCCTTAACTGTGGTCCTCGGGCCAGCAGCTTCTGTGTCACCTGGGAACTTGATAGAAATGCAGAGTCTCAGGCCCCGCCATAACCCACTGAATCTGAATCTGCCTTTAACTAGATCCCCAGGCGATCCACAGCCACATTCAAGCTTGAGAAGGGCTGGTCCCGTGCATACCAATAAGTCGTCTATGAGTAGAAGCTATTTTTTCTGTGCCAGGTATTGTGTGTTACATGCATTATCTCATTTCATCCTCAAGACCAACCCCAGGGGGCAGGGGGAACCTGAGATGCAGAAGAGGAAACTGAGGCTCAGCCATGTCAAGGTCTTGCCAAGGCCATACAGCTGGTAATGGCTGGAGCTGCTGCTCTCCTAATCCCCTTGAGATAATCCAGTTGGACTCTCCATCCATGGCTGTGGCAAACCTGGGCCTTCTGTCCAGAATCTTTCTGTCCAATGCCCAAGGTGGGCTTCTCCCCTGCTGTAGCTCTGAGGTCTCCTTTACACTGTGGGTCCTCTGCAGACATCTGTTGAATGGACAGGACTGTCTCCAAACAACCAGGTAAAATGGCGCACACCCTGAGTGAGGACAGAGAGGGCACATCTTCCAGAAAGACCAAATTTCAAGCAATACTGGCCCCAGCGATGATAGGGTGCACTCCCCACCCCCCCAAACTCTAGTCTGACACCGGGCTTGGCGAGCACTGCAGTTTAGTCATCAAGATGGTCTGATGGAATGTCTCATGGCTACGTGTTTGTGCACTGTATATTACGCACGGTAAGAGCCGCGGAAGCCTGCTCAGCTGGAAGACAGAAAGTTTATTTTCCCCTCTTATCTTTAATTGTAAAAACCTGGTGCTGTTGGAATAGATTTTGGCCTGTATCTGGAGTTGCATTTTTTGTTGTTTCACTTCCACTAAGGTGTTTAAGTTGTTGGGTTTGGCAGTCTGTTATTATTTATGAATTCCAAAAATAGGTATTGGATTATGTTTGTAAACTGGTCTGTTCCTCTGGGTATATTAGATTGTATTAAATTTAGGGAAGCGGCTGTGGCTCAATCAGTGGGGCTCCCGTTTGCCATGTGGGAGGCCCCGGGTTCGGTTCCCGGGGCCTCCTGGTGAGGGCAAGCCCGTCCGCACGGTGTGGTTAGCTGACCCAGCGAGCACAGGCAGCAAGGGGGGGATAAATGAATAAATAAATAAAATCTTTAAAAAAAAAAAAAAAAAAAATTCAGAGGTTTCACCTACTTGATGAAGTTATGATTAAGGCTTTGATTCGGCCACGTCAGTTGGACGTTGAGTCCCTGCCCCCTTGGTAGATAGGGACTCACAGAGAAAACAACATGGTAGAGGAGAGAGTTTGAGTTTTGGTGCTGGAGCCCCGGGAAGTAAACACACAGGAGAACACAGAGGAATAGAGACAGCTCCATAGACACAGCACAGGCCCCAGGAAGAGAGAGAGCCCGAGAGTCTACAGCTGACCTTGTGGAGAGAAGAGAGCAGCTGACCCCAGGGAGAAATGAGCCCCAGGAGAGAGATGAGACTTATCCCAGCCTACAGCTGAGACTGGAAGAAGCTGGGACCATGGAGCCTTAAGAGGAAGAGGAAGCCTGCACCCTTGCAGACGTCGGCAGCCATCTTGCTCCAACATGTGGCAACAGCCTTTGGTGAAGGAAGTAACTTACACTTTATGGCCTGGTAACTGTAAGCTTCTGCCCAAAATAAATACCCTTTATAAAAGCCAACAGACTTCCGGTACTTTGCATCAGCACCCACTTTGGCTGACTAATACATTAGGTTTACACAAGAACTAGGCAGGGAGCTGCAGCTACTTGCCTGTTGGGGGTTAGTCATCTCTCACCTGTGTGGTGATGGAGTCCTGAGCGTACCCCGTTAGGTGCTAGTGTCCCTTTAGAACAGAGATCCCAGATCAGGGGCCCATGAGCCTTGTATTCTGTGAGGTGCTTACAGAAGCCCAGATGGAGATACAGGGCATGCAGCTGCGGGATGCTCCAAGACCCGCTTCTGGGCCTAGCAGAGATGAACGGAGCAGTCGGGGTACTTGCGATCTCTCTCTCCATCTCTCCCTCCCTCCCTCCCTCTCTCTCCTTCCCTCTCTTTCCCTCCCTTTCTCTCTCTGTCCCTCTGTCCCTCTCCCTCATCCTCCCCCACCCCTCTCCCTCCTCTCTCCCTGCCTCACTTATAGTCCCCTTTCTGACTCTTGACATCTTCAATGACTTGCCGGTTTTTAAGGAGAGGGAAGCAAACAAATCCCTTTGGGGACAGATGTCAGGCACTTATTCCGTCATGCATTTTAGCTCAAACACCCAAAGTGAGTAAAAATAAATTCCGGAGAAAGACTGTAAACTCCCAGAAGAGATGAAATTTCATCTCTGTTGTGTTTTCCAAAGGCCACGTGTAGGTTTGTGAAACCCAGGGCCACCCGTCGTAACTGTACCCCATTCAGTCTAGGATTGAGGAGAACGGCCCGGTGCAGATCCCTTCATCCGCCGACTGCACCTCGCTGGTGAGCACCTGCTCTGAGCCCACCCCGACCTGCACTGGGCTCGGCGCTCCCGGGGACCCAAGCATGTGAACAAACAAGGTAGCTTCAGATCCCGATCGGGGCGACCAGCAAAGTAAAACGGGCAGCATTTTGGATGGGTGGGGTGGGGAGGGCAGTGGTAGGCCTGTGGTCAGGGAAGGCTTCTCTGAGGACGTGACGTTGGAGCTCGGACCACCACGGCAAGGAGCTGGGCACAGATCCGCGGGCTGAGCCTTCCAGGCTGGGGGACCAGTGGGCACCAAGGCCCTGAGAGTGGACAGCCTGGCCTGTTAGAGTTGCAGAGCGAAGCCTGGTGAGCAGGGGAGGGTGATGCGAGACTGGGAAAGCGGCAGGTGCCAGGCCTGTCCAGCCAGGAGAGGGGTTTGGATTTCATCTCAAGTTTATGGGAAGCCGTTGGAAGGCTATCCGCAGGGGAGGGACATGATCTGATAAGGATTTAAAAGCCCTCCCTGGCTGCTGTGTCAAAGAAGGACTGGGAGGGGACAGGCAGGGCAGCAGGAGGCCTGTGAGGAGGCCCTGGGGTCCCAGGTGAGTGTGGATGGTGGCTCCAGCTTGGTGGAGGGAGTGTGAGGGGAGAGAAGGGCCTCAGCCCAGTGGCTTTTCCCACCTGCAACTCCCTTTCTCCAGCAAACCATGCTTCTGCCCACTTCGACATCACTTGAAAGCAACGGAATCCCGGGTTTCCTTTTTTGAGCACAGATTGAGCATGGGCGTCTACACTGAGACAAAGCATCCCTGCCGGTGACAAGTTTCAGACTCCAGCCTCTGTGGGCTTCCCTGCCCTACTGCATCAGGTCTGCGAGGACGCACATCCTCAAAGCCGGTGCGGGAACGCATGGCCACAGTTTCTTCCTGTTCCCTCATCATCCACAATCACAGGGAAGTGACATGTGCATTTGTTTATTTATTTACACCTTGTCTTGTTTCAGAGTGATCGAATCTCTAAATAGAGAAATAACGAGTGGAAGCCAGCGCCATGTGTGTGGGTGCGTGCGCGTGATAATTATGGAGTGCTGATTAGATGTCAGGCATGGCGCGTAAGTGCTCTAAGTCATTGTCTTTAATGCTTTCATCGGCTCTAGAGGGAAGCGCTGTTATTATCTCCATCCTAGGGTGCGAGAGATCATGGAACCAGCTCCGGATCCCATGGGTGGCACTGGGCATGGTGACGGCATCAAGCCCACGTCCCGTCGGTTCCACACTCCAAGTTCCCAGCCCCTGTGCTCCGCTGGCCCCACGAATGAACTGCCATTTCTTGAACACCCACCACCTGCCAGGCAAAGACTGTGGACGTCTTGGCCTCCTAACCGGGTTCTAGGAAGGCTCTTTTGCACAGAGTGAACATTGACTTTTTGGCCCAGCTAATTCTTCATGCTCTAAAAGGGAAGTCTTTTTTCCCTACTGGAGGCAATGCCTTGGGCTGATGGGAAAAAAAGTCTTCTTGCTGATACTCACTTGCTACTTCCTACCAGATACAATGCATCCCTTACCACTGGAAGAACATTCCAAAATCCCAGGCTCCACTTTTCCAGATGTCTGTACATGGAGGCCAAGACAGTCCTTCCTGTGGCTTTTTCAAACTGGAGGTCATGACTCATTATGGCTCCTGGAGTCTATTTAGTTGATTGTGACAAGCAATTTTTAAAAAAGGAATAGAACCGAAAATATCAATATCAGCAGGTAAAGCCGCGGGCGGTCCCAGGCAGTGAGGGGCAGGGCGAGGCTTTGACTTCAGGCATGTCTGACTCCACAGGCTTTGATCTTAATCACTAGCTAAGACCTTGTAAAAATTGGTAGAGAGATTTCTTAAAACATAAACTATGCTAGTAAAGACTAGAGTGGATTCACGATTATCTGTACATAATATTGTCATTCTTCTAACTTGTATTCTTGTTTTTCAAAATGTGCAAGTAATTCCTTTAGTTCATTTTTTCCTGATAGAGTGGAACCTTCTTATTCTCATATATAACTTTTATGAGGGTATAAGTTAGTTATCAATCTGTGGACCAGATGAGGTTATATTTTCAGTAAAAATCCAGACTGTTTGGTTCTTGCCCCAGCAGGACCAGTAGAGTCCCTGAAATGCCCTTCACCCCTCTTCCCTAATATATCTGAGTAGCACTAGGTATCACCTTGTAAGTACCTGACAGAAGTCCTCTCTTGTTGGTCATCTGTGACAGATGGATATGCTAGTTATTTTTGCTCCAGGTATCTATCACTGCATAACAAACTCCCCCAAAACGTAGTGGCTTCCAACCAAAACCATTTTATTACATCTCACAGAATCTTGGGTCGGGAATTTGAGCAGGGTTCAGCTGGGCGACTCTCCCGCTGCTCGTGGCGTCAGCCGCGGCCACTCACTGGTACTCAGCTGGTGGGTGGGCTGGGCCTAGGTGGCTCACATCGCTGGTGCCTAATGAGGAAGGCCGGGAGGGTGGTGTCAGCAGTGACACGTGGTCTCTCCAGCATGGTGGTCTCAGGGCACTCAGGCTTCTTACATGGATCTTGCTTCCCCACAGGTAAACATCCTAAGAGAACCGGACAGAAGCTGGCCTCAGAGGTCGTGCAGTGCCAGTTCTATCAGACTCTATTGGTGGAGGCGGTTGCGAGCTTGCCCAGATTCAAGAGGAGGTAGACGCCCTCTCTCAATGGGAGAGATGTCAAAGAACTGGTGGCTATTTAAGAAATCCACCATAGCTACCTACCCAAAAGTCATTCTCTTCCCCCTTCTTTAGTGCTGGCAGAGCCCACCTTTCATGACAGAAGTGACACGTAACAAACGCCCGCTTTCCCAGAATTCCTTGTGGCCAGGAGCGGCCATGTGCCCAGGTCTAGCCAATGAGTTGTAAAGGGAAGTTTTCCTCTTCTGGCAAAGTTTTCCTCCTCTGGCAATAAGAGAGGGGCTCATAAGAAGAACTCACACTTTCTTTCCTATTTGAGAACTCGTTGTGTGAGGCTCACAGAGGTTAGGCAGCCATCTTGCGACCCTAAGTAGAAAACTAAGAGAATCACAGAGAGACCCTGAATGTTGGATCTGTGAAACTACTACCTTTCATTTCATTTAGGCATGTGTTCTAATGGTGCCCAAAGCATTCATAATTAATTTACCAGAGTATCCCCTGAACATTCTTTCAAAGTCCTTGAGTATGCAAGGCCCTTACGCGTTCTTGGTGGGGTCCTGAAGCTGTCCAGGTATATCCACTTGGTTCCCAGTACACTGAGGGGTTTCATGAAATGGCTCTTCAGGTCTTATTCCCAGAGCCCTCTTTTCTCTAAGATTCAGATGTGTCTAGAGCAGCATTTCCCAGCCTTGGCACTATGGATGTTTTGGGGCTGGATAATTCCTTGTTGTGGGGCCATCCTGTGCACTGTGGGATGTTTAGCAGCATCCCTGGTCTCTACCCCCTAGATGCCAGTGGCACCCCTAGTTCAGACAACCAAAAATGTCTCCAGACATACCTACTGTCCCCATGGGGGACAGAATTGTGCCCTGAGTGAGAACTTCTGGATTAGAGGCATAAAGCAAAGACAGATCAGGGTAACATCTACCTAAGTTTCCAGTATTGCTCACTCCTTACCTGTTTCTTTACCTTGTTAAGGCTTTCAGGCCTGAATCCTCATTCCCAACCACCATGAGCTCTCACAGGACTCTCCCCAGTCTCCATGCAAAGGGAGGAGACTCTTTTTTTTCTTTTAAAACTTTTTATTTTGAAATACATTTAAACTTACAGAAGTTACAAAAGTAATACAAACCCCAAACACAGAACCAGAGAACTCCAACATAACTGCCCCCACCCCCCATACCCAGATCCACCAATTTTAACATCTGGCCACCTTAGCTGTATCGTTCTATCTATCTGTCTGTCTGTCTGTCTATCTATCCATCCATCCATCTATTTATCAACCCATTTTCTGAACACTTGAATTTAGGAGCACCATGCTTCTTAAACATTCATTACGGCCATGTCCATTTCCTAAGAATAAGGATATTCACTTATGTAACCACCTGAAGTGCAGCTATCAGGTACAAGACATTTAACATTGATATCCAGGGGCTGGTTTTGAAAGAATGAATGCCTTGGCCCTTGTTACCACCCGTTTATCAAGAAAATACACCTACTCACTCCGTGCTCTCCACCATTCTCTTAAAATTTGGCTCCTCTGGGAAGCTTGATCTGCTTGGTGCTCCTAAATGGAATCTTCTCTTCATTCTGTTTCTCTGGGCAGAATGTATGAGTTTGTTCTCACACTTTCTCAATCACTTTCTCTCTCCAAATTGGAAGCTCAAGACCAGGGAAAGAATCCTTTGGGCAGCCAGGAGAAGGACTGAAGGATATTCATGTGAAGTTGGTCCACACCAACTTTTTTTTTTTTAAGGAGGTACCAGGGAACGTGGGACCTCGTACATGCGAAGCAGGCACTCAACCACTGAGCTACACCCGCTCTGCTACACACCAGCTTTTGATGGGCTCAAATCCTGCCCCATAGCCTGCTTATAGCCTTAAATTAACTGCTCATCACTTGGTTCTCCTGACAAGAAATTGTCATTTTGGAGCCTCAATGCTTTCTTTGCTGGTTGCCTCTCTGTATTTTTGAAAGTTTTTCCCTTTGAACAAATAAAATATGGTTCTGCTCACTTGGTAGAGGGGAGATGAGATGTAGGCAATTCTAAATGGTAGATCATTGTCAAATTATTTTATAACTAGCCTGGGAATGTAATTAGACAAAGACAGCTCTCTCTCCCTTCAGCTGCTCTGACACTCGTCCCCACTCTCAATCCCATCTTGACTGATGCTGCAGTGAGACTCAGCCAGAGTCTGTACACAAGAATCCTCCTGGGGACAGCCCTCTCACAGACCGTCAAGGGCCGCCTTTTCCTTATGAGCCGCGAGCTCCAACTGGAAGCAGAACGTGACGTTCACGCAACCTTACTGGAAGTATAACATGTACCAGTGTATGTAGGATATAAAACCTTTTTATAAAATTTCCATCAAATTGATCAGGGAGGCTATTCTTGGGATAGCTGCGCAGTCTGCCAGAAACCCTCCAATGGATCCTGAATCCCGCTGAGTGGAGTTGGGACCTGGAGAAGATGTTCGTTCTGTTTCCTCAAGCCTGTTCTGCTGGACTGAAAAATGGGCAGTTGCTTAGGGGCAGGACCATGTCCACGAACTGGGCCCAAAATTGGCTATGGAGAGTGGGTTCGACATTTTTTAAAAATGAGTACATTTCCTTGTAGGAAAACCCTCACTCTTGAATTTGAGATGTTACGTGGGAAAAACAGGAAGCCGAGCTTCTGGTGGGGTATGGTTTCCATCTCCAACACCCAAATGAGCCTTGAGAACAAAGAGATGAAGTGTTTCTAAACACTTGGTCTTGGAAAGAGAGGTGGGGGCACCGCTGCCGTGGCCCCTCTTCCCTGAGAGGTGAAACACCAGCCCGGCCTCGACAGGGGAAACTGGGTGTGTTTGGGTTTTGTCTAGCATCTTGGAATGATTCATTCATTCTTCTGCTCTCAATAAAACCCACGGGCCTTGCTAAGGACCTTCCCATCATCACAGAACCCTGTTTTGTATAAAATAAATTGGATCCATTGACGGCTGATTCATCTATACTGAATGCAGCAAAAATACTGTTTTGTGAGAAACACTCGCTGTCCAGTAAGCAGGGCGAGGCTTTTATTTAACAACGCCCCCTTCGCTTTGAAAACAGGAAGTTACAGCGGGCCAAAAGAAAATGAGTTCCGAGCTGGCTGGGTTTAAATCCAGATGCCACCTCCACTCCCACCTGAGGGCTAACGGCAGCCTGGCTGAGTGCTCTCTCTAGCTCTTGACAGCCCCGGCTGACTAAGCCCTGTCAATGTGGCCCTCCTTTTTGGCCCTGACTTTCTGGTGCCAACAATGTCCCTGTTCTTATTCAGAAAGAAGTTTCCGTCTTCCCCCTCTCTTAATCCTTGGAGCACAGGCAAAGCTCTGAATGTGTTTTTTTCCACAGATAACTTGAAAAAGGGGACAGGTGCCAGAGGTTTCCAACCAGCAGTTACTATTCTTACTAACCCTGGCTTAGGGTGAATGAGCCCTGTTATAATTCTTCAGAAGTTCCTGACCCAAGAAGCTGCAGGAAATTCATTAAACTGCAGGTGAGAGGAAACCTAACTCAAACCAGCTTAGGCAGAGGAGCGCATTGTTGGCTCATACAGTTGAGAAAGCTTCAGGCTCAGCTGGATCCAGAGGCTAAAAGATGCCATCAGGAATCGGTCTCTATTTCTCCGCTCTGCTTTCCTCTCTCTTGGCTCCACTCCAGTATAGATTATCTTCTTCTGGAGGCAAAAGAGTCAACACCAACTTCAGCCTTACATGCTGCTCTTGTAGATACTCTGGGCAAAATGCATATAAGACTGGGAAAATGACACCACTGCTGGTTCCTATCCAGGTGAAAGATGTCGAGGCAATTGTGTGTAAATTTTTTTTTAAATGTTTTTTTCTCTTTATGTTTCCCAGCCTCCCCAAACTCTAAACAGTAAACATGGTCTCAGTCAGAGATAATTCAGTTGCAAGCAATAGTCACCCACTCAAACTAGCTTTAGAACAAAAAGGGGGATTTTCCCTCCGAAGATTCAAGTGTCTCTGGGGGACTCAAAAGCAGGTGGTGAGGCATGACTCTGTGAGGACCAGAGGAGGACATTAGAAGTCAATGCCATAGCTGCCCCCCCCGGCTCCCCCCAATCTCTTGTCTCCAGCTCCCCTTGGGCATCTACTCGGCCTTCTCCTGCTCTGTGCTGATTGCTTTGCCTTTCCAGGCTCTTGAAGGGACTTGGCTGTCCCAGGCAGCTCCCACGGCCTCTTTTTTTTTTTTTTAAAGATTTTATTTATTTATTCATTTATTCCCCCCTTGCTGCTTATGCTCGCTGGGTCAGCTAACCACGCCGTGCGGGCGGGCCTGCCCTCACCAGGAGGCCCTGGGAACCGAACCCGGGGCCTCCCATATGGTAAACGGGAGCCCCACTGATTGAGCCACAGCCGCCTCCCCCCACGGCCTCTTGATACAACTGCCCAGTAGATGAAAACCAGAAGCTCATGAGCCACCCCAGATTCCCATGAAAGGATCTGATTGAGCCAGCTCAACTGGGGTATCCACCCTAAGCCCGATCAACCGTGGTCAGGAGGCAGGTCACATGGCCTCTGTCCACCTTATAGGAGCCGTGGAAGCTGATGCTCTGGGAAGAGGGTGCAGGGCAGGCAAATGGAACAGCAGGGAAGTGGGGTCCCAGTCCTGTCTCAGCAAGCCCCTGCACTGCGTCCTGGTTCTCCTTGCCCCTTGCCTTTTTAAGGTCTTCAGTCCTGAAATTTCCCCCTTTCCACCCCTTTACCCCCACCCACGGCATCATTTCTGTAGACCAGGCTGCTCAACCTGGGCACTACTGACATTGGGACCGGATCATTCTTGGGTTCAGGGAGTTGTTCTGTGCATTTTAGGGTGTTCAGCAGTACCCCGGGCCATGTCTACTAGATGCCAGTAGCACCCCCACTCCAGCTGTGACAACCAAAACTGTCACCAGACATTGCCAAATGTCCCCTGCGGGCACAATCACCCCCAGTGCTGAAGATATTCAAACACCCCTTGCTATCACCCATCTTTAAATGAGTGGCCACCCTCAACCCCAAGTCCACCTCTGTTCCCAGGCATTTCTCACAGCAAAACGTCTCTGAAGAGTGGCCAATACTCACCGATTCTACTTCTTTTCCTGCCACTTCCCTGCTTGGATTTCATGCCCACAACTGTCCCAAAATGGCTCTAAGGCATCAACCACATGCCTCATTACAGTGCTGGTCAGTTCTCCATCTTCACTTCACGTGACCTTTCAGAGCAGTTGAAGTGATTGACACACCCTCTATGAAATACCTTCTTCTCCAGGTTCCCGTGACCCCACACACGCCTTGCATTCCTCCTTGGTGGCCGCCCCTTCTCAGTCTCCTTTACTGTCCCCTTGGAGCTGGGTCACTAGCCCTCTCCTCCTGCTGCGATCACTAGCTAGTGACCTCACCCTGTCCTGTGGCCTTCATGTACCCTCTAGTCTCGTGGCTTTCAAGCCTATCTCCTGCCTGGACTTCTCTATCTTTGAACCTGTATCTCCACCTGGATGTCTGACAGCATCTTAAATCTGATGTGAGCTCATGTAGGATGTTATCGGTAGGGGAGAATGGGAGAATGGGGGGAGGGGGGAAGGAGTGGGGTGTATAGGAATCCCCTGTATTTTCTGTGTGACCTTTCTGTAACCTAAAGCTTCTTGGAAAATAAAGTAAAAAAAAAAAAAAAAAAAAAAAAAAAAGACACTGGGGAAACATATAGAATAAATTGTCAATATACATAAAAGATAATAGATCTTATGGTGATGAAAGACAAAATGCAAAAAAATTAATGTACTTTTTCTTTTATTTTTAAAATTTATTTTATTATTGTTGTTTTTTTGTTGGTTTTGGTTTTGGGGAGGTTTTGGGTTGCAGAGGGGTTGTAGCTGTGGTGGGGAAACACAGGTCTGGGGGGTGTTGGTGGGGGGGTATGTATGGGGGGTGCACCTGGGGCATGTCTCTATGGAGTACGAGTGTGTTCATGTGGTCATGGGGTATTTGTCTTGGTGGGTGGAGACCCACAGACTAACTAATGGAATATTGAACTCCCATCCTGACAAGTCCTGCTCATAGAGTGGTGAGAATCTCTGGAGTACATGGGCAGTGTCTAGCAAAAGTGGGTGCACCAATGCCCCAGGCCCTTAATATTGATGCTTGTACTTATGAACTTTGTTCTTGTGAAATAAAAACTTGGCCTAGTAATATATATTGCCTAAGAATTACCTCCTCAGGGCCTCCTTGTTGCTCAAATGTGGCCCCTCTCTAAACCAAACTCAGCATATAAATTCATTGCCTTCCCCTCTGATGTGGGACATGACTCCTGGGGATAAGCCTTCCTGGCACTGAGGGATTAGTGCCAACTAATGGTGCATTTGGAGAAAGACCTAGACCAAAAGGGGGAAATACTGAATGCAAATGAGCTTTTATGGCTAAGAGATTTCAAAGTGAGTTGCAAGGTCATTCCAGAGGTTACACTTATACACATCTCAGGAGAATCTGTTTACTGTCTGCAACAGTAAACAGTGCCTCAGGTAGGGTTGCTCCTGGGAGCTCTAGAGACATCTGGACACTGTAGGCAAGTCAGACAGCCCCAGGAAGTTGGCACTCAACCAGTGGGCCTAACCTTGGAATATATGATAACCCATCTCCCCCAATGTATCAGAGTTAGATTCATTTATAATTTTCTTACACATAGTTCTTCTGCCCCATTTATTTGAACCTATAATTAGCACTATACCCATTAAATAATGTCCCAGAGACTTAATCTTCTGGTTGTTCATATGCCAGGTGAGTCCTGAATCTCAGCAGCATTGCAGCCAACACCTACTCTCTAGTTCATCAGACTCCCCAGGACAACTAACAAAATGATGATGCCCATCCCAAAAAGCAGAGAGTATCTGCAACTACAAGCAAGACAGTTGCATCCATCTGCTCCATGAGATCTAAGCTGCCCCTCAGTTGGAAGCAGAGTGGGCATCACCAACCCCAAATCCTCAAGATAGAGGAACAAACAAACACAAGGAGGGAATGCAACTATGGACTAAAGTAACTTCTTATTATTCTAGTAATAGAAGAACTTGTAACATTAATATAAAGATAGTGGTCACCAGAGGTTCGGAGGGGAGGGAGAGGGAAGAATAGGTGTAACATGGGGCAAGTTTGAGGCACTGGAATCATTCTGCATGATAGTGCAATGACAGATACAAGCTATTTATACATCTTGTCAAAACCTATAAAATTGTGTGGTGCAAAGTGTAAAACATAATGTAAACTGTAGTCCATGGTTAGTAGCAGTGCTTCAATATGTGTTCATCAATTGTAACAAAGGTACCACACTAATGAAAGATGATGTTGTTTAAAAAGTAGTACCAAAAAAAAAAAAAAAAAAAAAGAAAATCTGATGTGAGCAAGCCAGGAGAGTTGTTCCACAGCACCACCCCTGCTCCAAATCTGCCATTCCACCAAGTCTTCCCCAAAGCAGCCAAGGGTGCTGCCGTCCATCCACCTGCTCAGGCCAAAGATTTCGAAGTTATCCTTGATTCTTTGCCTTTTCATTCCCTGCACATTTATCCAGTAAGCCCCAACAGTATGACTTCCAAAAGGTATACCAAAGCCACCCATGCTTGTCCACTTCCACCCTCAAATCTTTAGTTTTGGTCCCTGTTCTCCTGCTTTATCGATTCCTCACTAATCTTGTCCCCTCTGCCCTTGCCCCCATGCAGTACGACCTTTTCAGTCGTCAATCAGATCACATCACACTCCTTCTTTAAAACCCTCCAATGGCTTTCAATTTCACTTAGAACAAAACCCAAGCATCTTACCTGGGCCTCAAAAGACGTCTATATTTAGCATGTGGCACCTTCTGAGCTCATTTCCCTCCACGTTTTTAACTCATTCACTGCTCTCGAGCCACACTGGCCCTCAGGTCCCTCACTGAGGCCAGGCTCTTTCCCATCTCAGCATCATTGCACCTGCTACTCTTTCTTCCCCTAACTCTATCGGTGACTTGCTCCTCATCATTTGGGTCTCTGAATTGCCGTTAGAGCAGCAATCCCAACCCCCCTACAAACACACGCACACACACACCTTTAACTGCTCTCTTTTCGACTAACCTATCACATCTTCCTATTTTCTTCATTTGTTTAATGTTCACTATCTGTCTCCTTTCAGTAGAAGCTTCTTGATGTGAGGGGTTCTGTTGTCTTGTCACCAGTGTATCCCCTTATCTAGAACAGGTTCTATCACATAGTGGGCACTCAGTAAATTTTTTTTAGACTGAATGACTTTTTTAAGCAAGTGTATTTAAGTCAGGGTTCACTTAGGAAAATGGAAACCACAAAACTATTTAAACACAAAGAAGTTAATGTAAAGTATTCATTCACCAGGCATTGGAAGACTAAAAAGACAATAGCTTAATAACCAAAATATTCGGAATAACTTTTATAAATAGGAAAAATTAAAATCATATCATTAGCATTACCAATGGTTTAAATTTTTAAAAATGCTAGATAAATAATAAGACATAAGAATTACTGATGAAAAATAAAATACACTTGATTTTGGAAATACTTAAATAATGATCCAAATTAAGTTTTAAATTCAACATGGAACAAGTGGCTTTCTAAATAAATTTTTACAACATTTTTTAAGTGAATGAAAAGCATGTTAGACACAATCACATTATTTACTTCTTTTTTTAAAAAAAATAACCTTTTAGAAAAATTTTATATTAGTAGCATATATACAACCTAAAATATTCCCTTATAACCACATCCAATAAATACTCGTTTAATTTTAGAATAGTTTTGGAGTAACACAAAAATTATGAAGATATGAGAGAGTTCCCATATGTGCCATATCCAATTGTTTCTATTATCTTACTTAGTGTGGTATATCGGCCACAATTAATTAACCAATATAGACACAGCAACTAAAGTCCACATTCTGATTTCCTTAGTTTTCCTCTAATGTCCTTTTTCTGTTCCAGGATCCCCCATTACATTCATTCATTCATTCACTGATTCATTCCTTTCCACATTACATTTAGTTGTCAAGTCGCCTTATTCCTTATCTCCGTGGCTGTACATTTCTTCAACCACCCTTGTTTTTTATGACCTCAGCAGTTTTTGAGGAATTCGGGTCAGGTATTTTGTAGGATGTCCCTCATTTGGGATTTGTCTGATTTCTCACAAATAGACTGGGGTCATGGGATTTGGCGAAGGAGGCGGCAGAGAGAAAGTGCCATTCCCCTCAAGTTGTATCAAAGGTACTCCTTATTAACATGATTTATCGCTGTTTTTCTTCCCCTCCAAACCTAGCTGAGGTCTGTCAGGCTTCTCCACCGTGAAGTTACATCCCCCTCTTCTTCCTTCTTCTCTGCTCTGTTCTTGACTTGTTCCTTGGTCCACTGAGTGCCCAGACTGTGAACAAGTCTTTCTACGCCTGCATCTGATGCAAGAAGGGAGAGAGGATGTCAGAGCTATTTAACGAAATTTGGAGTGGAGTTTCTTTGTTTTAAAGACAATCCACTTTTGAAAATGTGTGGTTTCCTCAAGGGAAGAGATCATTCTGTCCAAAGGTCTGTCGCCCTCAAAAAGAAAATCTGAGGCTTGGTTTCTTTTCCATGGTGATGGCATCTCAATTTGAGTGACTTATCAAAAGAAGTAGATTTTTTTTTTTTTAACTTTATTTTGTACATTTAATAATTGAAAACATAAACAATTAAAAACTAAAAAGTAAATACAGATGAATAAATATATACATTTCTCAATTAAATGTAATGGATACATGTAATTTTTTTTTTTTTTTTTTGAATCAAACAATATGTTACACAATATATTTGGTTCATAGTAATGCATTCATACAGTATTTGTCCTTTGGTGTCTGGCTTGCTTCACTCAACATAATGTCCTCCAGGTTCATCCATGTTGCCATATGCTTTATATCTTCATTTCTTCTTACAGCTGCATAATATTCCATCGTGTGAATAGACCACAGTTTGTTTATCCATTCATCTGTTGATGGACACCTGGGTTGTTTCCAACTTTTGGCAATGGTGAATAATGTGGCTATGAACATCGGTGTGCAGATGTCTGCTCGTGTCACTGCTCTCAGTTCTTCTGGGTATATACCCAGTAGTGGTATTGCAGGGTCACGTGGCAAGTCTATATTCAACTTCTTTAGGAACTGCCAAACAGTCCTCCATAGTGGTTGTACCATCCTGCATTCCCACCAACAGTGAAGAAGTGTTCCTATCTCTCCACATCCTCTCCAACACTGGTAGTTCTCTGTCTTTTTCATAGTGGCCATTCTGATAGGTGTGAAATGATATCTCATTGTAGTTTTGATTTGCATTTCCCTAATCATGAGTGATGTTGAGCATTTCTTCATGTGTTTTTTTGCCATTTGTATTTCTTCTTCGGAGAAATGTCTATTCAAGTCTTTGGCCCATTTTTTAATTGGGTCATTTGTCTTTTTATTGTTGAGTTGTAACATCTCTTTATATATCCTGGATATTAAACCCTTATCAGATATGTGCTTTCCAAATATTTTTTCCCTTTGAGTTGGCTGCCTTTTCACCCTTCTGACAAATTCCTGTGAGGTGCAAAAGTGTTTAATTTTGAGGAGGTCCCATTTATCTAATTTTTCTTTTGTTGCACGTGCTTTGGGTGTGAGGTCCAAGAAACCACCACCTACTACAAGGTCTTGAAGATGTTTCCCTACATTTTCTTCTAGTAGTTTTATGGTCCTGGCTTTTATATATATATTTTTTTTTTTTTTTTTTTAAGGTACCAGTTATTTAATTAGGTTCTTTGCAAGTAAAAATATGGAACGCTTCACGAATTTGCGTGTCATCCTTGCGCAGGGGCCATGCTAATCTTCTCTGTATCGTTCCAATTTTAGTATATGTGCTGCCGAAGCGAGCACATGGCTTTTATATTTAGATCTTTGATCCATTTTGAGTTGATTCTTGTGTAGGGGGTGAGATAGGGGTCCTCTTTCATTCTTTTGGTTATAGATATCCAGTTCTCCCAACACCATTTGTTGAAGAGACTGTTTTTTCCCATCAGCGTGGGCTTGGTAGGTATGTCAAAAAACAGTTGACTGTATAGGTGAGGGTTTATTTCTGGATTCTCAATTCTATTCCACTGATCGATATGTCTATCTTTATGCCAGTGCCATGCTGTTTTGACCACTGTATCTTTGTAATATGTTTCAAGGTCAGGCAGTGAAATTCCTCCCACATTGCTCTTCTTTTTTAGAATACTTTTGGCTATTCAGGTGCACTTACCCTTCCAGATGAATTTGGTAATTGCCTTCTCTAATTCTGTAAAGTAAGCTGTTGGGATTTTGATTGGTATTGCATTGAATCTATAAATCAGTTTGGGCAAGATTGACATCCTCACGATATTTATTCTTCCAATCCATGAACACGGAATGTCTTTCCATTTGTTTAGGTCTTTTAAAATTTCTTTTAGCATTGTTTTGTAGTTTTCTGCATATAGGTCCTGTACTTCCTTGGTTAAATTAACTCCTAGGTATTTAAGTCTTTTTGTTGCTATTGAAAATGGAATTTTCCTCCTGATTTCCTCCTCAGATTGTTCAGTACTAGTGTACAAAAACATTACTGATTTTTGCGTGTTGATCTTATATCCTGCCACTTTGCTGAACTCATTTATTAGTTCAAGTAGCTTTGTTGTGGATACTTCAGGATTTTCTAAATACAAGATCATGTCATCTGCAAACAGTGAGAGTTTTACTTCCTCTTTTCCTATTTGGACGCCTTTAATTTTTTTGTCTTGTCTAATTGCCCTCGCTAGAACTTCTAGTACAATGTTGAATAACAATGGTGACAGTGGGCATCCTTGTCTTGTTCCTGATCTTAGGGGGAAAGCTTTCAACCTTTCCCCATTGAGTATGATGTTGGCTGTGGGTTTTTTATATATACCTTTTATCATATTGAGGAGTTTTCCTTTTATTCCTATCTTTTGAAGTATTTTTATCAAAAAAGGATGTTGGATTTTGTCGAATGCCTTTTCTGAATCTATTGAGATGATCATGTGTTTTTTTTCCTTCAATTTGTTAATGTGGTGTATTACATTGATTGATTTTCTTATGTTGAACCAGCGTTGCATACCAGGAATAAATCCCACTTGGTCGTGATGTATACGTCTTTTGATTTGCTGTTGGATTCGATTTGCAAGCATTTTGTTGAGAATTTTTGCATCTTTGTTCATGAGAGAGATTGGTCTGTAATTTTCTTTTCTTGTGGAATCTTTATCTGGCTTTGGTATTAGGGTGATGTTGGCTTCATAAAATGTGTTGGGTAATTTTCCCTCCTCTTCAATTTTTTGGAAGAGTTTAAACAGGATTGGTGTTAATTCTTCAAAAGAAGTAGATTTTTCACAGGTTCCCAATTTTCCAAGTACTGTGAATTTATGGGGAAGAAAAGGTACCCAGATGGTTGGAGACATTTGAGTTTTCTGCAGACACATTAAGTGTGCTTCAGGAATAAACTATTGTCTCTTTAAAGAAACAGATATTTAAGTCTCCCTACAACATAAATGGAAATTTCATTTTAAAAGACAAACACCCTTAAGGCCCTCCCCTGCCTCCACCATAAAAACCATGATCATCTTTTTTTTTTTTTTTTTTCCTTCCCTCAAGCAATTTTGGAACTAAATTTAAAAGTTTACATTCTTCACTTAAGGAAGCCAACCTTTTTTCTTGCTTTACTAAAGCTGCCAGATATTTGCCTTAAAAGGACACTTTGAGTTACAAGGAAGGAGGGAACTAGATGAAGGATAACACTTTTTGAAGGCTGTTTTAATGAAAGGAAAATATTGTGTACTGCTGGGTAGTTGGAGAACCCGTGACTAGTGGATTTTGCGAAGAGGAATCCGGTGCCTTGCAGATGAGCTTGTCTCCTTCTCTGGGCACCTGAGAAACTTCTGGGTAGCACTGCACGCAGGCAGGATGGAGAGAGAATAAGAGGTATGTGTCCAAGTCATAGCTTTACATGAGAATACTCTAACACAATGTCTTCACCACACTCTTCTGGTGAAAGACAGCGGTGACAAGTGACTGAAACCGAACTCAAAATAATTACAGCAAAACAATAATCTACTCACTCCCGAAATCAGGGTGAGGCCAAAGAACCAAGCCATGAGATGGGCTGCAATGCCACTGGCCTCTGGGAAACCCCGGAACCGCGATGCTCTCTTGGCCGGAAAAGCAGGTGGCAGCGGAGTGCCACAAGGCGGCACTTCCGGTGCTGAAAAACCGACGGCCTCGAAGCGCGCTCTGAAGCCAAAGCCAGCAGCCTGGGGAAGGCTCTCATTGGCTCAACGTGGGTCAGGTGACCACTGCGGACCCCTGGGGGTTGCCATAGGAACCAGGCTCCTGGGCGGAGTATTAACCGGAAGGAGGGGAGTTCACTTTTCAGAAGAAATGGGGGTGCTGTGGGCGACAGAACAGTGTCCAAACACTAACTTAGTAATGAATAGGTGATTTAAAGCTTCCAGGTGTTTCCATGCCCAGACCACAGAGCCACATCGGCTTCCCTAAAATAGGTTGTGGGTTTTTTTGTGTTTTTTTTTTTTTTTTTTGAGGTACCTTTGCTGGGGATTGAACCTTGCACCTCGTACGTGGAAACTCAGCGCTTAACCTCTGAGCCACGTGGGTTCTCAGGAGTTGGTTTTTTCGTTTCCTTACTTGTTTGTCTTTGTTTTTAGGAGGCACCCAAAACACCATGTGGGAAGCAGGGGCTCAATCACATCTGCTCCCCCCCACTGTGAGCATGTTCGTATTTTCCCTCCAGTCCTGTCCTGCCATCCCCCAACCCTCCTCCTGCCCCCCAACTCCCCACCCCAGTCCGGGCCCCCAGGCTTCTGGACTGACCTCTGGGTTCTTATATTCACTAATCTCCAAAACGTGACCTTTCAAATGGACTCAGGATATTCCCCCTAACCAGCCATATTGACATGGAAGTCAGCTAGAGGATCCTAAAAACAAAACAAAAGCTGAAGACAGTTTTCCTTGCTTGCCAGTTTTGGTGAATCTCGACATGTGATTAGGGCTCTGAAAAGAGGCCATCTAGAATGAGTCCCACGAGGTAGATCGAACAAGTCACTTTCCAAATTTTAGCCCAGACGTTGCAGGCTGGAGGACTGCAGGCCCCCTTGCCCAGGTAGGTCCCGATGGGCCCGCACAGTTAAAAAACCTTCACGTTCATTACCAACATTTGAACTCAGGAACTTTCAGGCAACTCTTTGGATTTACAACTTCTTTCCCCATTTGGGGGGTTGTGGCAGAGCCAGGTCCCAAAATTGAACGTGTTGTGATGGGGAGACAGTCTGCATGGTGCCCCAGGTCCCGCTGTCATCACTGGTCTCCTTTAGGAGGCCCGCCTGGCCCTGGTGCACGCCTGGCCTGATCCCACCGCTCTCTTTGAGCTGCTCCTGGGGTTGCGCAGGCTTGGGACCTTTCTGTTCTACCCTGGGAGGGCCTCATTGGCTTTCCTGCCAGAGCTGGGCCTCAAGCCCAGGCCCCAGCGCTGAACGTTCGTGCTTGGTGGCTGGAGAAGGTGTGCATGAGCTCCCCAGGAGGAATATACCCCAGTGCGAGCCTAGGTAGCTCTTATTATTTTCATTTAATTTTAGAAATGCACATATATAAAATTATCTCTATCTCGGTGTCTTTATCTCTACCTCTGTGGCTTTATCTTCATATTTGCATCAGCATTTACATATCTCATTTACACCCACAGTACAGGGGAATTCCTTCCAATGTGTGTTTAATTTCAGCAAATTTAACTTAGAAAAAAGAAAGAAAAATCTCCCTTTGTGTATTTTGTCTATGTGTACCTTATCTGTAATGGATGTGAATCCATTCATATGCCCATCCATTACTCATGCTTTATCCTGCACAGGGTTGTATACTGTTTACTGTAGTTTGTGCATGATTTATGGGATTTTCCAAGAGTCATTCTGACCACACCCCATTCTTTTCATATGTACTGGATTAGAACCCAGGATCCTGACAGGGTCTTTCCTGGGGTCAGGGCCAGGAAGAGGACAGACAGTGTCCTCATCTGCATGGAACTTACTAGAATGTAGTGGGATGTAAGGTAATGAGAGCTTTCAGTGGGGCACAGCCACAATTCAAACTTGGGCCTGCCAGACTCACAAGATACTGAACCCTGGGGAGCAGATACCGCTTAAGCAATTGAACCTCTGCCTCCCAAATGAGAGGCCCTGGGTTCGATTCCTGGTGCCTTCTGAACAAACAATAAACAAAAACAAGAAAAACAGCTCAGGGAAGCCGATGTGGCTCAGGGTTCCCACGTAGGAGGTTCTGAGTTCATTCTCCGGCCCCCAGTACCTCAAAAAAAAAAAAAAAAAAAAAGATATTGAACCTTACCTGAAAGCTGATGAAGCTAATTCATACTCACCAGGTTCTAATATCAAAGTTTACAAAACATTTTTGGAACCACATAGATGGGAAAACAAGGCATAAACTCAGAAACAATTAGAGGTCAACCTGTGTGATCTAGGGCACATATTAACCTCTCTGGGCTCAGTTTCCTCGGGTGTGTATTGGAACTGATGATGGTGTTCATGAGGATTTGCAATCGCAGTAATACCCTCCAGTTATTGGTCATAGAGTCTCTTCCAAGCACTGTGCTCAACATTCTACATCCTTTATGTCTGTCGCTTGGTCTTCCCCATCATCCTAGTGATAGATAACATCATTAGTCCCAATTTACAGATAAGAAAACTGAGGCTCAGAAGGGTTTAATAGCCTCTCCAAGATCAAACAGCTTTTAAGTAGCAGAGCCAGAGTTCCAAAGAGCTCAGGGAGAGATAATTCTATAGATGATGGGGAGAAAAGAGCATGGTTTGAAAAGCTGTTGAGCCTGCAAGACGCAATAATGGTGACTCATCAGTACAGCAGGCACTGTGCTCGACGTGGCTTATGTGGCTTGGGAGTTATGGGTACCATGCTGCGCCTCCTAGGAGACTGACCTGCCCACAGACACACAGCCACGAAGTGTGGGCACCAGATCTGAGCCGTGCTACATTCTCACTCCAGGGCCTTGCTCTTGGCATCGTACTGCAGCCTGTTGCATGTGGTAGCTTTCCTGTTGAAGCTGTTCTGAAATTATTAAGAAATGATAGGGAAAGTACTTCATACAAGGATAAAATGTAAAAGCACAGAGTGGCTCTTACTTTATAATAATATCTAACACTTCTCTAGCCCTTAGTATATAGGTGTTCATTTTGATAAGGAGACTGAGGCACAGAGAGGTTAAGTAACTTGCTCAAGGCCACACAGTAAGCTGCCAAGCTGGGTTTCCAACCCGGGCATTCTGGCTCCAGTTCTGCGCTTCCTGTGCTCTGGCCTCCCCTCCCCACTCCGCCTCCCCACCACCACTTCATAGCATATTTTTCTAATGGGGCCAAATAAGAACACACAAGTCCACCTCATTACTTTTAAGACTTGTACTGACCATAATATATATAACAGTGTTTTGGTTGTTTCCAGCTGTTTGCTACACCATTGCTGGCATGATGAACGTTCTTGGAGAGACTGTCCAGCGTCTATGAGTATATATTAATAGGGTAACTGCCTTCCTGGGTGATAGAGCAAGGCTTTGGACATGATCTTTTGGAACCTGGGTCCATCTAAGCATGTGAATTTTATTTGGGGCACAGCGCGTGGATGGAGTGAAGGATTTATCATCTACGTTGTACTTCTTTTTAGGCTGAGTTGAAGCATCTCCTTGGCTGCTTCAAAATAGCTGCTCAAAACCGAGGGCACCTGAGCTGAATACTCTTGATGCCGGCACCAAAGAGTCAGGACTAGACTGTGTGGTCCCTTCAGAACTGATGACGATGGAATTTCCTCCCAGGCCCATCTCCCTTGGAAAGCGGGAGGCAGTGTGCAGGCCGCGTGGGCTAGTCAAGCACAAAGCCGGTTCTCGTCTCCACTCCGCCTCTTCCTGTTTGGTGGCCTTGGTTCTTTGTGCCGTCCTTTATGGAATGGGGTGTTAATAAGAACCCCCTTCCCTTAAGGTCCCTGGGAGGATTTAATGCATACAGGCTCTTGGCACAGGGCTTGCTTGATGGTTGGTCCTCTCAGACAGCAGCTCTTATTGCCTTTTAGGACAGCCACCAGAAATCTGGCTAATGAGGGTGAAGTCTCCCAAATACCATTGGCAACCCCATTCTCTGCCTAATGTGCTGGATCTTAATGGCCCAGAAATGTGGCTGGTAGGAGGAACTTCCACCCCACCCCCACCATGGGCCCTCCAGAGAGCCAGCAGGGTGGGTCCTAGCTTGTTTTTAATTGCGTACCCCACTGGGACAAGGTTTTTTTGACCATTTACCCCCAAATATGTGCACAGTTTAACAATATATTGAATGTCCACTTATAATTTTGTTATTTATATATGTTATAAATTATTCATAATAATATGAAAGTGCCATTTTTGTAGGTCAATACAGACAAATACCTGCAATTTCATGTTTCTATCCCCTGGCAATTTGTTAGCTATTACAAAGCCCAAATTTATTTTTTCTTTTTGAGATAATACACATAAACAGAACCTCTAATCCTTTTTGGTGACCTTGGGAAAATACTTGACATTCTAAAGCCTGCCTCCTGGTCTGTAGAGATGATTGCTTATTGTAATAAGGGCACATTCAAAATTAAGCCATTATTAGCTCAATATTCTAAATTATATTTATATGCTTGCTTATAAAGATGGAAGCATGCTCTCCATGCTGTTTGGCAATCTGCCTTTTTTTTTAAATCACCAATGCCATGTATAATGACCACGTCATATTTCATCACATGGGTTTTTAACAATTATGAAACTAAACCTCTGTGACAGGTGGTTAGGTCAGTTCAGTCTTTTTAGTTTTGTGCGGAAGCTTGATTGCTTTTAGGATGAATTCCTAGCAGAGGCTGCCTTTACTCTAGGTCCCACCCTGCCAGTCCCCTCCCCTCCACCCTGGAGGGAAAAGCAGGTTCATTTGAAATCTACAAAGGGAGGTCTTGGCTGGGGGGTTGGGGTGTGGAGATGGGTGGGGAGAGGATGGGGATTCAGCCAGTGAAGGCAGATAAGAAGGCCCAGATAATAGCGAGTTTACAAAACCCTCCTTGCAGATAGTTTTAAAGATGCCCTTCTTTTGTGATTTTAATATGCCCTGATTCCACTGCCACTGCAATTTCCTTCCAGTTTGGTGGCAGCAAAGAACTGTCAACCTGCCCCTCTTTCCCTCGTCTTCCTTTCTTGCCCCGATTAAGCAGTCCACCTAAAAAGTCTGGTTTTAAAGCTTTTTCTCTGGGAAATAAATCGGCAAATTACAAGACATGGATTTTGATCTGCTTGGTTACAAATGCAGATCTGGAAAAAACAAGAAATGGATGGAAGCTCTTCCTTCAACTGGTTTGAGCGCCTGCACCGGACCAGTTGCTGGGGCCCAGTGCATGGACACCCATTTGAAGAGATTTGAGGGCAAAAGGGAAGCAAATGAGATGAGCGTGCTAGGCTGGGGCCCACAGATCTCAGGCCTCTCTCTGAGCCTCAGTTTCCTCATGCGAAACGGAGATGTAACAGCACCTACCTGGCAGGTTGCCGCGAGATTAAATAAAATAACGTCAGTAAAAGGCTTCCCAGTGGCATTACTCCAAATACTTGCACGAGTGAATGTTAGACTTACAAACAGAAATCGGTGCTCTCTAGGAAAGCTTATGAACAGGGATCTACACTGGGGTTTGGGCGCGGTGGCAAGGGCTTTCCTGAGACACAGACAGACCCGTGGACAGTATTTTCTATCCTCCCCTTCATGCCTGGTCCTCTTTCTGTCCCGCCAACATGCCCCGCCCCAAGCAGCTTTGGAGCCTTCCCACTTCCTGTTTCCACTGCCTAGAACCTGCTCCCCCCAAATCTTGACCTGGTTGCTTCTCTCTTGACCTTCAGTTCCAAGGTTAAATATCATCTCCTCAGGAAAGCCTCCACCACCCTCCCAATTACCTAGACTTGTTTTCCTTCATGATACTCATCACTCCCTGACATCTGTTTTCTTTCTGCTCTTAGGTCAGACCTTTCTGGCTTGCCCAGGGGCCCTTGGTGCCTTGTACATCATGGGGGCCCAGTACATATCTGTCGAGGGAACAACATCCCCTAGAGCAGTGCTTCCTAAACCATCTGGGCACCTTGTTAAAATGAAGAGCCTACGTCCGTAGGTCTGGGGAGGGGGCCCAGGGATCTGGTTTCTGACAAGCTCCCAGGTGTTGCGATGCTGCAGGTAGGTGGCCCACTCTTTCCACTCTTTGAGGAGTAAGTTCAAGAGTGTTCTCAGGTGTATACACCTGTACACAGGGGGCCGAAAGAAGGATGGAGTGGCTGGACCTGGGAGGGGGTCAGCAAAGGCCTCACTAAGGAAGAGACCCCGAGAGTGGGTCATGACATGAGTTCTCACCGTGGGCCCTCTGGGTCTAGCTTTCCATTTGGGCCCTGGCCTCGAGCCCTGGGCTTTGCTTCCTGAGTCCCCGCCGCCATATGGTTGTGCCCTCCTCCCATCCCCGGATCTTGTCCCCAAGCTTGGGTGACCTTTCTAACGTCCAGTTGGACTTCCCCTGTCCTCCACAGGGCCCCCTGCCTTGGAAGCCTTCCGACCCCTCCAGCCTGGCATGGCGCAGGTGCCCATCAGCATTTGCTGAATGGGGAGGGGAGTGGCTGCCTGGGCCTTGTCATCCCCTGGGGCTCCCTTGTCCCTTCCACCCCGCCCCCCACCGCGGCCCAGTGAGACTGGAAAAAGGTTGAGCTCTTCTCTTTAAACCTCAAGCAGGCTCTGCATAAAACCCTCAAATTGGCCTATATCCCCCTGCCCCTTTGCAAAAACTTGTTAATATCTGTTATTCTGGCTGGTTCTAAAGAGCCACCCCACAGGTATCGGCACCACCACTCGGTGAATCTCCCTGCACACCAGCGGCCCCGGGGCCACTGCCTGGGCCCCGCTCCTCCCTTGTTAGTTGTTTTAATTTCCTTGTGTCTCGATTTTCTCATGTGTGTAATGGGGACAATAAAACGTGCCTCAGGCTTCGCCTGCCACGTTGTGAGCCCTGAATCAGTATAAGAGGGGAAATTGCTTTTGGTGCCACTACTAGTATCAGCAGAGTAAGAAACACGAAATTTAGTGGCTGGTTCAAAGCTGCTTACCTTGCTACTGAGTGAACTGGGTTGAACAAATTCTCCTGACTAAATTCTACGTGCCCCCCATTGCACCCCAGGATTCCCTGATTTGGGATTTTGTGAGCCAGAACAATTTATTTAAATTGATCACAGTTGGAGGTTGGATTGGATTGCCAACGTTTTTTTGTGTGCCACCATCACCACGATTCTTTACCAAAACCTTTTACATCACCCCAAACAGAAACTCTGTGCCCACTAAGCATTAACTCCCCCCACCCCCCGCACATCCTGCCGGTGGGAACCTGTAGTCGACTTTCTGCCTCTGTGACTCTAAATGTTCTGGGTGCTTCATGTAAGTGAAGTCATACACTATTTGCCCTTTTATGCCGGGTTTATTTTGCTCAACATGAGGCTGTCTCGGTTCATCCACGTCGTTGCCATCATTTACTACCTGGGTGACCTTGAAGTGTTGACTCCGTTTCCTCATTGGCAAACCCAGGGTGACCAGAGTTACCACACAGGTGTGTTGGGGGATGAGAAGATGAAATGGAGTCCCGTGTGCAAGTTGTTCGGCTGAATGCGTCAGGAACAAAGGGATGCTCAAGCAATGTGTCTTCCCCCTCCCCTCTTACCTCCTCCTCCTTGCTCCTGGAGGCTCAGGGCTGCATTATGGGAGATCCATGAACTGCTGTGTTTTGACGATAGTGGTGGACTTTGAGACAGGGACAGGGGGCATGTGAGCCAGAGGGCCAGAGGAGTTGGAAGGGAAGGTTCCAGTCCCTGTGCAGGGTGGAGGGTGTGCAGCAGGTAAAGGGGTCAGGGTGGGAGAGCCACTCCAGCTGAGGACTGGCAAGTGCAAAACAGCAGAGGCAGGATAGCAGGCCATGCTTGGGAGCCTGCCGGTAGCGAGGGACGTTTGCCTCATCTCCACTTGCCAGACACGAGTGATTGTTCAGCTAGGAGAATGTGAAGAGGTCCAAAATGTCCCCTTGCCTTCTTCCCTACACCGCCCACCCCAGACATGGCTCCCTTGTCTGTCTGCTCCTTGTCTGCTCGCGGTGTCTGCTCTTTGTCTCTGCTTGTTGTGTCCTCTTGTTGTCTGCTCATCTTCTTTGGGAGGCACCAGGAACTGAATTAGGGACCTCCCATATGGGAGGTGGGTACCCAATCACTTGAGCCACATCCACTCCCTCGTCGTTGAGTCTGCTCAGTCGTCAGCTCATTGCGTCAGCTTGTTGCATCTGCTTGTCTTCTTAGGAGGCACTGGGAACCGAACCTGGAACTTCCCATGTGGGAGGTGGGCGCCCAACTGCTTGAGCCCCATCTACTACCCCCTTGCCTTCTTATTCCCACTTCCTATCACTGAAAACATTACACGACTTGGACTTGGAATTGTGGCAGAAGTCAAGCCAGTGGCTTTGGCTTCAGATCTCAGGTATTTGCAGAATTATACTGGTTTCCCTCAACATCAAGATTCTCTGCTTCTTGGCATTCTAGTCATTCACCATGATTTATTGAGCACCTACTGTGCGCACTATTCTTGGTGCTGAGGATACAGCTGTGAACCAAAGTCCCGGCCCTCCATGACGACAGTGATGACGTAAATAAAAGCGGTGCTAACCAGAAGGCTACCATCTTCCTCCATGCCAGCCACAACCTGGCAGCAAACTACCCTTTCTATACTCATTTTATGGCCAAGGAAATTGGTGATTTGCTAGCAGGTGGCAGAAGCAGAATGGGAATTCCTGTCAGTGCTCCTTGCAGCCTGTGCCCCAGGGTGTGTGTGAGTTCACTCTGGCTGCTGTAACCATTGGCCACACACTCGGTGCCTTAAAACAGCACAAATTTAGGACCTTATGGTTCTGGAGTTCAGAAGTCTGGACTGGGTCTGCTGGGCTAAAGTCAAGGTGTTGGCAGGGCTGCTTTCTTCTGGGAGCTCTAGGGGAGCTCTAGAGGCTGCCCGCCTTCCTGGTCTCGTGGCCCCTTCCTCCATCTTCAAGGCCAGCGGCGTAGCAGCTCGCAGTCTCCCCATAACTCCGACCGCCTGTCCCCCTGATGAGAACCTCTGAGATTACACTGGGCCCACCTGGATAACCCAGGACAATCTCTGCATCTCCAGATCCTTAACTTAGCCGCAAAGTCCCTTTGGCCGCGTGCGGTGACGTGCTCACAGGCATTAGGATGGGGACCGCGCTGGGGACCCTTCCTCTGCTGCCACCGTGTGCATAGTGAGTAAGAGGCAGGTGCCCGTTCCCAGGTGCACTTCTCACCAGCCGTGTGGCTCGGGTTGATTACTTCTTCTCTCGGCACTGCAGGGTCCTCATTGGTACCATGGGGGTAAGGACAGTTTTTATTTTGTGGTGTGGTGGGAGGAGGAAAGTATTGCTAATTGCAAAGTGCTGCATACACCCTGGCCACCGCGGGTGCGTTGGCTTCTCATAACAGCCTGCACCTGTCCTCCCCCTGCCCCAAGCCCACGCTACCTTTCGGTGCAAATTCCTTGCCCACCTGCGACCACACCACCCTGGACTAAGTTTCCTTATCACTCCACAGAGGGGCTGGTCCCTGTGACCACGCAGTTCTCTTGCAGTTTTCTCATTTGACTGGTCTGTGGTGGTGCGTGTGTCGGTGTGTGTGTGTGTCTGTGTGTGTGTACGTGTATGAGGGTGGAAGGGAAGGATACACTCTGTGAAATGTTTATATTTTATGCTTTTTGATGTAATTCCAGCCAACCAGATCTTAAATCATGCAGCAGGAAGCGCCTCTAAATTTTTAATTTGTTGTTTTTCTTAGGAATGATTATTTCCACATTGAGCCCAGAGACACCGGCGTCTCATCTTCTCTCCCCTCCTTTCATTGTTCCTGAGAGTCCCCAGGCAGCCTTGGTTTGCTGCTGCCCATCAGGTGGGTTTTGTGCCAACCACACTCTTGGGACTAACCATTGCCCCAGGTCTTTTCAAAATCCAGGTGCTAAAGGGACCGAAATGCACAGAGAAACTTGGGTCAACTCTGTCGGTTGGGGGAGCCGTAATGTGTTTAGGGGAACTCTTTGTAGCTTGTCCTGGATGGGTGGGGCTGGGGGCTGGGGTGGGGGCACGGATCTCTTAGAAGAAATCCCACCTGTAGAATTCCTTGCCCGAACCCACAGTGGTGTTTGACCAAATGGGTTGAAGAGGAGAGCTGAGGGGTGGGTGTGGAAGTGGATTTCTTGGGGTTTCTTAGTGTTTAATCTTTGATGCCAACAGCTTGGTCCTCAATTTGAACAACAGAGAAGAAGAAAAACCACAGAAATTTAATGACTGAGGCAAGAGATACTTGTTTGCTCTTTAAGAGAAGAGAACCCCAGAGAAGCCCAAGGGGGCCAGCAGCAGCATTTAAGTGGATGCCTAGGAAGATGTGGTGCAGGGTAGGGGTGGGTGGGGTTAATGCACAGCCCACTGGCCGACTTCAAAGGCTTGGAGCCCTGAGGACACCAGAGAGCCCCGTGAGAGGCCTGGGGACACCTCTTGCACCGGGTGGGCAGGAGTTCTTGGTCCCCACCCCGAAGCCCTGTATGCCGAGGCTGGCACGAGCCGCAGAGAAGGACTCCAGCCTGAGGTTTCAAGGCAGTGCCTTTGCAGGGAAGAATTCCTGAGGGTTGGGGTGGGGATGGGGCAGGATGGTGGGGCTTGGGAGAGAGAGCTGGGACAAAGCATGTAACTCTGGGCCTCAGTTTCCTCCTCTGGAAGAGAAGGATGGCTTTTAGCTTAAGATGTTGCAAAGGTGAAATGAGCTAGTGAGGGCAAAGTGTGCCTGGAGAAGAGCAGCTGTGGGATTTCAAAATGGAAACAGCTTTATGGATTTTTCCTGCTTAAATCCAGGATTTCTCAGTCTTGGCCCTTCTTTGTGGCGGTGGCCGTCTGGTACATTGTAGGATGTTTAGTGATATCCCTGGCCTCTACCCACTAGATGCCAGCATCACCCTCCACCTCCACCCCCAAAGGTGTGACAAGCAAAAATGTCTCCAGACATTGCCAGATGTCTGCTGGGGACCAAAATTGCTCCTGCTCGAGAAGCACTGAACTGTAACTACAACTCCTGCCTTTTTAAAAAACAGCGAAGGCTGTATTAGACAATACAGAGGAATATGAAGGAAAAATAACTACCCAGAGATCCCAGAGCAATTACTTTCAGCATTTAAGCATGTATATTTATAGAGATTTTCCTACGCACACACACACACACAGGTACATGCCCACAAACAACACATACGCATTTAATTTTTAATAGAAATGGTCATATGTATATTACTATTTTGTATAACATTTAAATTTAATAACACTAGATTTTTCTTAAAATTTCAAAAGGAATATGTGCTTATTTTAACAGGTCAAACAGTATAAATGTCTGTAGAGAATAAAAGGGAATGCACTGGCTAGTAGCAATGCTTCAATATTTGGTCATCAAATATACCACGCTGTGGAGGTTGTCCTGAGTGCCGTTGTGGCAACGGATGTAGGCCATTTTAAATCAGCACACACCACTCAGAACTGAGTGGGAGAGAGTGTGGTCTACAGTGTGAACTGTGGTCTATGGTTGGTGGCAAGGCCCCAGGATGTGTAAGTCCACTGAGGGTGGTGGGCCACACTGTGGGAGATGTTTGTGTGGGACGTGGTGAGAGGTGTGGGGGGTGGGCAACATGGGAATCCCAGGGGGTTCTGTGTAGTTTTTTCGGTAATCTAAGCACCTCTTAAAATATATTTATATATATATAAAAAATTAAAAAAAAAAAATGGAAACAGAGAGATGGAGAGGTGAGGAATTTTCTTGTTTATTGTTT
>JAKSZT010054277.1:5093434-5106002 GCA_026826555.1 Tolypeutes matacus | reverse complement strand
TTTGTTAATATGTACCAATAAAATAGATTTGTTTAAAAAAAAATAAAGATATACTTTGAGCAAATAGGAAAAAAAAAAAAAATATATATATATATATGTATATATATATATACCACACTGATGTAAGGTGTAATTAGGAGAAAATGGAAGAGGGGGAGGGGTGGGCTGGATATATTTTCAATGTAACTTTTCTGTAACCTAAAACGTCTTTTAAAATAAAGTTTAAAAAAAAGGGGGGGTGATACACCTCTCCTCCTTCAAATTCCACTCATTCTATTTTTATTGTCCTTCTAGGTTCTTCTAGCTTAGAGTTGCAAGAACCGAGGCCTAGAGAGCAACCCTCCCCTCCCCCCCGCAGTAAGGGGCTGGCTCCCACATCCGTCACATGCCGTGTCCTTGTAGTCCTTTAAGGCTTAGAGCAGAGGGAATCAAACGTGAGCATCCGTCAGAATCACCTGGAGGGGCCCTGAAAGCACAGACTGCTGGATACCACCTCCTGTGTCGGATCCTGTAGGTCTGGGGTGGAGCTTGACAGTTTGCATTTCTCACCAGTTTCTGGCTGATACGGGACCCCTGGCCTCCATACAGATTTCCTATAGTGTGCGCCCCACACCGCTGAATCTATCTGGGGTAATTTTAGGTGGCGGCTCAGGCACGGTATTAAATAATATAGAATCCCACACACAGAGAGAGTTATTTTTGCTTTCAAGTCTTTTTCAGCCTCCTGATTACATTAAGGAGAAAGTTTCAGCTTGGTGTTAGTGAGTCATCAGGGCTTTCTAACATTTTGCTAATCTCTCTCCTTGTTCCCTCTTCATCCTCTCCCCCTACCTCCTTCTTATTAACAAAGAAAAACAGGGGCCTTGGCCTCAGAACTTTGAGCAGGCACTGCTTATCCAGCTAGGATTTAACATTATTTAGTTCTTGTGTTTATTTTGTCCATAGTCACCACGTTGGCAAGTGCTCCTGGTTGAAGGGAGCAATTAAACTTTCCTTTTAATATCAATTTAAGTCCTTAAAATAAGTCACCTGAAAAGAAGAACAAAAAATTAATACAAGTTCAGGTGGCAAGGTATTGGGACAAATATTGTGAAAAGAAGCAGAATGGCCAAAACCTGGGAGCTATTTGGGCAGTGAAAATGGAGGTGTGGCATCTGTGCCCCAGCCCGCGGCCGGCCGTGTGACTCTGGCGAGCCCCTGCTGGCCCTGCCCCACCCCCACCCCCGACCCCAACCTCTGCCTCCTCTCCAAGGACTGCTGGATTTGGATGTTCAAGACTCTCACTGTGCCTGGAGGGGGCGAGCTCCAGGCCTGGGACCCAGGGCAGCTTCCCTCTGCCTCTGTCTTCAAGCGCTGGGTGCCAGCTGGCTCCTTGGGGTCCCTGGGGACGCCGCACAGCAGCTGGAGTGTTTCCTGCCGCCTGGGCCTCATTGCCCGACCGTGCCAAGGTCGGGACGTTCCACCTTCGGTTTGCAATGATGACGTTTTCTTCAGCAGATCATCCTTCAGAGAGTGGTTGTTGTGCGATGCCACCCCGAGCGTGGGGCTCTCCTGCTTAAACCTTCCCTGGAAGCATCCCGGCCCCAAACTGGTGACAGAAAACCCAGGCTCCCTTGCCTGCTCTTTAAGGTCTTTGTCATCTGTCCCAGCCCGGCGGCTTCCTGAGCGTGTGACCTGGGCGCTCACACAGGCCCCGTACTCGGAAGGGCCCTGTGCTTGGTTTAATGTCCTGCTCTCGTCCTCCTGAAATTCCCAACAACTTTGGCACAAGAATTCCCGTATTTGTCTTTGGTATGAGCCCCGCGCTTCTGTAGCTGGTCCTGGCGCCAGCCCCTCCTTCTCCTGCTGAATGTCCAGCCACTTGGGGTTGAGAGGCTTGAATAAGAGAAACATTTATTCCCCCCCCCCCAACACTTAAAAGGGTCGGGAGGAAGGGGGTCCAGGCTTGGTTCCCCCAGACCTCTTAGACCTCAGGGATTCCTGGGACACAGCCGTTCCTTTAAAGCAGGCTTTGCAAAGACCAGGGGTGAACCCAGAGCCTCTACGGAAAGAAAAATGGGGTGTGGGAGCAGCAGAACCCCCAGCTCCACCCAGAGGGAGCCAGCCACACAGAAGCACATACCCCGTTGTGCTGGAGCCCTAGGACTCTCACAGAGAGAGGCTTTTGCTAGAAATCTAGCAGAAAGCCAGATTTCTAAAATGAATGTTAGATTTTTGAAAGGTTGGCAACAATTCACATTTTTTAAAAAATCCAAATTGAGAAACTTTCTAGCAAAAACTCACCTGGACTCTTTGAAAATGTCAGTGTTGTAAAAGACAAAAACAAAAACGACAGCAGAACAGTCTTAGAAGAAAGAGACTAAGGAGACAGGACTGCCGAGTGCAATGTGGAGAATGACAAGAGGACATTACTGGGACAGTCGGGGCGGTGGGAATGTGGGCTGCATATTAGTTGTGCTATTATTATGTGATTATTACATGCATATATATTTCACAATGAATATACTATTTAGTGTGAAAACTATTGAGGTTATGTAGGAGAATACCCTTGTCTTGGGAGATATGCGCTGAAAAATTTAGGCATGAAATATTATCGGCAAGGTCTATACATACACACATCTTTATCATCCCTCTCTACATAGAAGAGGAAGCAAATAAGAGAAAATAGTAACACGTGAGGAATCTGAGTGAAGGTATGTGAATTTCACTGTACTCATTGTGCAGCTGTTCAAAATTAAAAATTGGGGAAAAGCAGTGTGTGGCCCAACCCCCTACACACATCTGCAGGCCAGCTCTGGCTCTTGAGTCCCCTGGCTGGAGGGAACTTTATTTTATTTTTTTTTAATTTTTAAATTTTTTTGATGTATCCAAAATGTTTATTGGGATGGTATCCCACTCGTCTTCCTTCAGGGAGCTTTTAGTGCTGCTTCCGTCTGAAGGAGCATCCTTCTGTAAGCCTTGCTTTACCTCCATTAGGTTGGCAGGGGACAGTGGAACAACCGATACACACAACTACTGTTTGTGCATGGCTAAAGACCGTGGTGATTTTATAGCATCCTGGGCATTTTACATCCATGAAGTAGGAACTGGGGCTCTGCACCAGGCACTTCTTGTGTTTCCTCTTTTCCTCTTCTGGAGAGGGATGGAGAAGATCCTTTGCAAGAGGCATGTTCTCGTGGGGAGGTCATCACCGCCGGAAAGGCTGGAGGGAACTTGAAAGCATCTGATGCATAGTGATCTTCCCACCTGACTTTCCGACCCCAGGAGACGTCAGCTCCGTGAAGCCTCCCTGACCCCTGGGATCTAAACTGTTAACTTGTGCTGAGCACAGATGCAGAGTGCAGGGGCACTGAGTTACCATTAGTGTCCATTTGCCTTCTCTTAACTAGGCAATGAGCAGAGAAGGGAATGTTTCCTATACATTTTGGTATTCCCCTACCCGCCCCCCCTCCCCCAGTATTATTAGGATTAGAATGAGCTGCTAGAAATGTAAAGCCCCCAAATCACAGGGCCTGGAAGAAGAGAAATGTTTCTTTCTCTCTCACACACTTAAAAGGGCAGGAGGAAGGAGGTCCAGGCTTGGTATGGCCAGCACTCCATGGAACCAAACATTGTATGTTTTTGCTCTGCAAACAAAGGCTTCCATTCCCAAGGATATCTCCTGGGTTAAGATGGCTTCTGGAGCTCCATCACATCCATATTCCAGCCATCAGGAAAGAGATGGAAAAAAAAAATGTGGGAAAGGCCACATGCTACCTGCCCTAAATTTAGAGACAGTTCCTAGATCTTCCATTTGACACTTTGATTTGCATCTCATTGGGTAGAATTTAGTCACATGGCCACACCTTGCTGCAAGGGAGGCTGAGAAATAGTCCTTATCCCAAAGGACCACATTCCCACCTGAAATGTGGGGTTTTGTTCCTGCACAACTGGAGAAAGGTAATATTAAGGGACAGACAGGTGCCCTGCCACCCTGAAACCAACAGACTGGGGACTGGTATATATTTAATCAGGGGTCAGTAAAATTGGTCCTACAGGATGTGGAGGACGGGGGACCTAACTATGCAGGGCCTGCCAGGGAAAGCCGGAAGAAGGACTGAGAAGCTGAAATCTGAAAGATCAGAGGGGGTTAGCCTGGCGCTGTGGGGGTGGGGGGGAGTGGAGGGGTATTGGGGAGTGGGGGTGGAGCACAAGCCCTCAGGCAGTGGGAAGAACAAGAATGAAGAAGGATGTGGCAGGCACCAGTGTAGGTGTGGGTGTGGGGGTGTGGTGTAAGAATGAAGGGAAAGGGGAGACGGGCACCACAGAAATGAAGGAAATCCTTCTCTACCAGGACCAGAAGGAAATGCTATCAGCTGGAGTGATTTGCAATCACTCTATTTACTTCAGCTTGAGTCCAGTAGGCTCTGGAATTCCGTGAAATGGCCATTTCTAGAATGTACCCACTGTCCTTTCTTTTCATTCCCCCTGCCTTTCCTTGAGTCTCTTATGGAAAAAAAATGCAGGGATTCCAGAAAGACTGGTCCAGCCACATGGGAAGAGGCCCAGGAAACTGCCCGGTGATGGCTGCAAATGCCGTGAGAAGAAAACTATCCTGTAATTGAAGGGGATTCTTTATTAGGATTGTTAAGGAGTTCTACAAGTTCCTTTCATCTGTGGCTTGTTCCATGCTTTAATTTCAATCCAGGAGGTTTCCCCATCTCCGGTTGCACCCACCTGTCTTAGGGACTGAGCTGTCTGTTGCAGGTGGAGAAACTGAGGCTGAAGAGGCCCTGGTGAGTGTGGAGTTCGGGGCCTGGCCCTGCATCAGAGGGCTGGCTTCTGGATCCTTCAGGCCTTCAGGAAAGAGCTCAAAGCCAGCTGTTCCAAAGAAGGGGAAGAGTTTCTACCTTCTAAAAAAAAATGTGTTTTTATTATAAAAGTGGTTAAGTCACTTTTTTTTTTTCTTTTAGGTACCAGGGGCCAGGGATTGAACCGAGACCTCGTATGTGGGAAGCCGTTGCTCAAATGGCTTCCCTGAGTTGGTTTTTCTGTTGTTTTTTTTCTGCTTGTTGTTTTTGTTTTTTTCAGGAGGCACCAGGAACTGAACCTGGACCTACCATGTGGGAGGTGGGTACTCAACTACTTGAGCCACATCCGCTCCCCAGGTCACATTTTATATGTGAATGTGTCAGGAAAAATCAACATAAAAAATACTGGAGAATTCATAATCTTTCTTTTTTAAGGAGGTACCGGGGAACTAGTACATGGGAAGCAGGTGCTTAACCACTGAACTACATCCACTCTCCCATGAGAGAGGATTTTTGCTTTTGTTTGTTCTTAGGAGGTACTGGGGATTGAACCCTTTTCTTCACTCTCAACTAAAACCCAACTCAAATTGACTTAAAGGAAAATGGGAATTCATTGACTCATATAATGAGAAAGTCCAGGAAGTAGATCTGTCTTCAAGCAAGTCTGGTTCTAGAGGCTTAAGAGAAGTCTCTCAACTCTTTTCTCTCATTCTCGTATGCTCTTTTTCTCTCACTTTGAATTTTTTCTCTTCTCTGTTTTCTACACTATCCATGAGGTGGCCTTCATTAGCTCACATGTCTTTCAGTTTTGCAAACTCAAGAGCAGGATGGTTTCTCCTTCCCAACAGACCTGGGAAAATCCCGAGAGGAAAATAACGGAGGTCGCCGAGAGTGTAAAAGGGCTTCAAAGGATATTGCTCCTTGCTCTAACAAGATTCCTCTCTCGGGTATTTAAGAGACTTCTGTAAAGTTTCCAATTGCTTTGAACAGTGTTGTTTTAGTTACTGGACAGTTGCTTCTTTGAAACTATGTATAAAATAGAAAAACAGCCGCGAAGGCTCATCTACCAAGTTAATACAAACTGCTAACATTTTGGGGGGACGTCTTCTTGTCTTGACCCCAAAGCATTTCTGTGCCAGCTGTGATTGTGGCGGTGGAGCGCGAGCAGCGTGGCTTTCCCAGGGTTTGGAGGCAGAGGACGGGGAGCTGCTTAGTTAGCTTCAGCCTCACTAACTTTTTGAGTTTGATAAGGAAGGGAAGGAGGAGGAGGACAAGCGCAAACTCCCGGAGCAAAGGCCCTGAACCCCATAGCGACTGGACCATCCCTGACCAATCCCTGTGGCCAGGGAAATACCATGTGCTGATTGGCCCAGGTCTGAGTCTCCTGAGCCAATGGCTGTGGAAGGCAGGGAGGGAGCCCCCTGATTGGCTTAGGCCGGGGAAGGCGCCCCCACAGAGCTCCCTGCTGCCTTCCGGGCCTTGCGGGTGCCCGGGAGGCGGGGGCGGAGCGCGGGGCCCTGGTGGCCCTCACAGGGGTGCGGCCGTGGGGCCCTCACTCTCCGCCCGGGCCTCGGCCCGCTCCCTCCAGGCAGGTCTTGCCACGTTCCTAACCCACCCCCTCTGGGCTCAAGGCGCTAGCCCTAACTGCTGCAGTTTGCAAACAGACGGGATTTTTCGATTTCTTGGCAAAACAGGAATTCTCTCTCGCGCTCTCTCTTTTTAAAGAAAATAAAGGGATCTCTTTCTTTCTCTTTCTTCCTTTCCTTCCCTCCCTCCCTCCTCCCCTTCCTTCCCTCCCTTTCTTTTCTTTCTTTCTTTCCGAAGGGGATAAAATGTAAAAATAAAAACCCAAAATCTTGAGTCCAATAGCAAATTGTACTTCAACCAGCTCTTAACAAACTAGACTTGGAACCCGTGGGGGGCGGGGAACCAGACGCATCACAATTTTCTCATCAAAGCAGAGCCAAACCAAGAAAGGAAGCAGAGAGGTTCTCAAGGGAAACGAGCCCTAAAGGCTTCTGAGGCAGAATTTCCATAACCATTATTAATATCTGCTATTCACTGGGCACTTGTTCTGTGCTAGGCACCCGGCTAGGTGTACTCCTTAGGATCTCTAACCCTCCCAATGGGCCTGATTTACCAAAGAGGAAACTGAGGTGCAGAGAGCTAAAGCGGCTTGCTCCAGGGTACACTGTGTACAAGCGTGGGACTGCACTCAATCCCACCTCTGTCTTTCTCCCAAATTTCTTAATCTCTGCTCTTCACTGCCTCCCTTCAGGTCTGGGATTTGAGAAAAGTTTGCAGAATGAAGATTCTGGGGGATGTTGGAGGCCCAGGCAGACAGGGTCTTCCTTTCTAGCTTCCAAGTCCTGTTGGTTTGGGGCATGGTCCCCATAAGACTACTTCTAGCTGGCTGGAGAATGGGGCTTATTGTTTTTCACTTCTTGTCCCCTGAATTCTTCACAAGGGGAGTTGGCTCCAGCAAGCCTGGAGTTACCTATCTTCTTCTTTTTCAGATGGGAGGGAAGCAGACTACAAGCAACCCTTCAATGGGCAAGAGCCCTTGGCTTGGGAAGGAACAGATGTTTCTGCTCATGCTGATTTTGTGGGAGAGGCAGACCAGAAACAAGATAATTTCACCTGGTGATCAGTGCTAGGAAAGCAAGAAAACAGGAGAAGGTGTTAGCAACTGGAGGAGCTATGTCAAGTGGGTGATCAGGGAGGGTCTCTGTGAGGAGGTGACCCTTGAGCAGAGCCCTGACTGATAGGAAAGAACCAGCTATGAGAGAATCTGGGGAGTGGGGGGATGTGGCAGGCAGATGGAGCAGCAGGGGCAAAGATTTGGAAGATGAACAAGGGCCAGTCAGGGAAAGAGGGGAAGGGGGATGGGGAGAGGGAGGGGAAGGCATCCTTGGAAGAGAGAACTACCTATGACCTGTTACTCCTGAAATGTCCCTCAACCTGTGGAAGGTTCTGCCACAGTCAGCTATGACATTGTCTGAGTCTAGGCCCCAGTGTTCCCCCAGGTTGGTGACCCGGGGGCCCACTCAGTGGCCTGGTAAATGGTCATTTGTAGAGGGTGGGGCTATGGGTGACACCCCCTACTAGGTGGGGAAAGGCCCGTGGGGGGGGGGCCCTAGGGCTTGCTTACCAGCTGCCTTCACCCTTGGATTTAGCAACCTGCAAAGGAAAACAGCCCAGGGGAGGGAGGTAACCTGCCAGCTGCCCTGCTCAGCAAGTGCTGGGAGGGCAGAAGGGCACGCTTTGCTAAGGAAGCCTGAGTAGTGAATTATAAAAGGCTTTCTTTTTTCTTCCTTTTCCTCTTTCCAGTCCGGAGCAAAAGGTACCACCTTACCCTGGAGGCAATGTCAGGTTGTTTTCCTAAAGTGAAAACTGATATTTGCTCTCTGAGCCGTGTTGAGCTTCATTTTAGTGGCCCTCCAGGCAAGCAAATAAGAGAATATCAGGGAAGCGGCTGTGGCTCAATCAGTAGGGCTCCTGTTTACCATATGGGAGGCCCCGGGTTCGGTTCCCGGGGCCTCCTGGTGAAGGCAAGCCTGCCCGCATGGCGTGGTTAGCTGACCCAGTGAGCACGAGCAGCAAGGGGGGGATAAATGAATAAATAAATAAAATTAAAAAAAAAAAAAAGAGAATATCAGCTTCTTGGATGGGAGTGCAGTGAGATGTAATAATTGAGGGGCCACAACCCCAAATTTAATGTGGATTATTTAAATATTCATTGGGTCTGTTTAAATATTCCAAATAACCAAAATTATATCCTGGAGAGGCAGTCGAACACATACTTAAAGAGCTGAGTGCATGAGTCATAAAAACTTGGGTTTCAATCTTTCTTTTCCTCTTACTGGCTCTGAGAATTTGAGCAAGTCCTTCATCCTTTGCAAGCCTCGGTTTCCTTGCCTATCGAATGGAAATAATAAACCTTTCTCATAAAATTGTTGTGCCTGGCAAATAGTAGGAGCTCAGTAAATGCTTGCATACACACAAATGCCATAGTGCCTGGGACATGACAATAGCTTCAGGAAATTGAAGGTATTCATAGCAGTATCGTAAAGGTAATGAGAGAGAGAGACACTGGAGCCACATTTCTGGCTCAATTACCTGGCTCTGCCACTTCCCAGCAGTGTGATCTTAGGTGAGTTACTTCACCTCCCTGAACCTCAGTTTTCTTATCTACAAAATGGGGTTGAAAGTAAAACGGCTCTTAGGAAGACTAAATGAATAAAGAGCTTAGAACAGGTCTTCACACAGGGTGCACACTGTATAAGTGCTATTGTTATTGTTAGTAATATATTGTTATCCTCATGCTAGAATGTCTTCTTCCTGAGAGCAGGGGTTGGGTCTATCTATCCTCACGCTATCTCTAGTGGCTGGAACAGTGCCGAGCACATAGGAGTTCAATACATCTCCATCAACTTTGTGAAAAAATGAAAAGTGAGGAATGAACCATTCCAGCGTTCCTCTGTAGGCAGAGGGGTCCTGAGCCCCTTTTTGTCCTCAGCACTCTGGGAGGTATGGAAGAGCAGCCCCTCTCCCTTCTCTCCAAGTAGGTACCTTCCAAGTCCAGATCCTATGACCCACATACACACCTTACTCAGGAAATGGAGTGTGAGGGTGCCCCCGGTTTGCTGGGAACTCACAGCACACACCTGCCAGCAAGGTCCCTGCTCAGGTGTTGGGGATCTCCCCAGGGACTCGCTGTGTTCAGTTCTTTGCACCTGCAGGGCTGGGCACGTAGTAGGCATTCAGGCAGGGTGGATAGATGGTACGCAATGCCACCTGGGTGGAGGTTTGTGGTCACACGTCAGGTTGAAAGGGAGAAGAGATGCATATTTTTCTTCTCAAGTCAGGGCTTACAGACTCTGGGGCAGACCTGGATTAGAGGCCGGACCAGCGGTGTAGCCCCAGGGCCTGCTAACATCCCTAGGTCTCTAACTCACCCCTGCGCTAGGCGATGAGGTGGAGAAAACGAGATTTGTGAGCTCTCAAGTCTGAGAGATTATTCTCTCAGGCATGTGTGGTTGCAAGGGCTATTTTGAAAAACTGCTCAGGCTCAGGACAGGATGGTGAGACCCTCCCTTGCAAGCTACGGTCTACACATTCAAATAACCATAGATGGTCAGTCGCTAGAATGCCTCCAGGGGAGGGTGTGTCCTGTGACCCATGGGGTTTCTCTTTGCTGAGTAGGGTGTACAAGTAGAGGCCGGAGCTGAATTGCTCTGGATAATCTACCGAGGCATTGGTTCTCGGTTAGAAAGCCAGCAGAATGTTCACCCAGCCAGGAACTCGTGCAGTTCCCCGAGGTAGGAAGGAGTCACTGGCCAGATGGGACTGGAAACAAGCCACAGATGTCCACCACCCAGGAGAAGGTGTTCTCATTTGGAGAAATGGGATGGGAGCCAGTGACTTCTCCGGGAGACTCCCCCAGGGGGGCGTGTCCTGGGGTGGGGAATGTGTGTGAAGGGGAGCCCTGATCTTCAACTAAAGACAGGAACAGATGGGATTTCTGGGGTCTCTTTGTCCTGAGGGGACCCTGTCTGCCTTCTCAGGAGAGCATTAACAATTAGAAAAAGAAACTTGAAATGGGTCTAGTTTCCCATGACCAGAACATGGCTTTACTTCTGGTTTCTGAGCATGTGAAGAGATGTGCAAATGGTGCTGTCTGGTTCCCAGATCTAATTCCCTGCGTCTGAGGGCACTTAACCATCCAGAGGCAGGCTGTGCAGGTAGGCCCACTGGTGCATGGAAGGAGAAGGGTTAAGGGACAAACATTTTCAAGTATTTAGCAGTTGAAAGCCAGAGGCCACAGAGCCACGGCCTGCTTTCTTTGGCCACCACAGAGTTTAGGAGAAAAAAATCAAAGGCATGCCAGCATTTAAGAATTGGAATATCTCACATGAAGCCTGGATTTCCGGCTTCTCTAGGAAGTCTGCACGGCCACAGTTGAGGGGTGCTGAGGAGCAGTGGTCGTTTTAGACAGAGCATGTGCTCTGGTTTGCCGCAGTCTCCATCATGCCCTGTCGCCCTACCCCTGGCCCATTGTGCTCATTGAGTCCCACTGCCTGTTGGCCTCTGTAAGCAGCCTTCTTGGCAACAACAATTTTACAACAACAAATCCCCTGAGCACACTCTCTGAAGACCAGGTCGCTCTTCTTCTAGCTTTGTGACCCCAGCCAAATTACTTCCTCCTTTAAACCTCAGTTTCTGTATCTGCAGGATGGGGATGAGGTACTTATTTCATTTAACAAATACTGGGTTTACAGCAGTCAACAAATAGGCCAAGTCCCTACCCTCATGGAGCTTACATTCTAGTGGGGGGCGGGGGGAGAAGACAGTAAACCATTAAACAGACAAATAGATATTGAAGGCAGATCTGGGTAGATGCTAGAGTGTTAAGAGTTGAGGAGGTGGAAGGACATGTTGGGGACGTCATTAGATGACATATTGCATCGCCATCGCTTCGTCCAGAGGTCTGCAAACCACGGTCTACAGGACAAATCCACCTCCTGCCAGTTGTAAATAAAGTGCTATTAGAACACAGCACCCACGTGAACAGTCACACATTGCCCGTGCCTGCTGTGTGCCGAAGGGCACAGCAGCGACTGGATGGCCCACAAAGCCTAAAATAGTTACTCTCTGGCCCTTTATAGAAAAAGGTTGCCAGTTCCTGATTTATCCCAATGCCTTGATGAATAGAAGGAACTCAATAAATTGTAACAGTAGTAGTGGTAGAAATGACCGCCTGACTCTGCTGACCGTCCTCCAGGGCTGGGAGGATCTAAGAGTTGACCACACCTCCCTGCACCCCCCTTTCCTCCCTCCCTCACCTTTCTTTTTGCCTGTCAGCCGTGCTTCTTGTTTAGGTATTGACTGCAGAACCAATATTGGCTGCTCCTTCGTGCAGGTTCCATAGAAAGTTTAATGTGGCCCTGCTCAGGGACCGAGCTGGGGTTCACCCACTGCCCCCTTCTATGCATTGGATCCAGTTCATCAGATCAAATCAAATACAGGATTAGGCAGGCTGCAACTTGAAGCTCCTTGGATAGAAAGGGCCAGATCGGTGTTGACTTACATTTTTCCTTGGGGTGTGTGTGAAGGGCTTGCTGTGGTTTTACGTTTCTCATCGATAGTTCTGCCTCCCGTGCCAGCTCCCAAGGCTTGGCTGCATACCAGAGACCTCTGTCCTCAACGACTCAGGGAGATTCACCCTAATGTCAGGGCGCACATCAGCACAGACCTCCAGCTGAGGTGGTCGCTGGGAGAGAGCAGGATATTCCCAGCAACCGCAGCAGACCTGGGGGTGGGTAGCCACGAGGGCCAGCAGAGTCCTTGGGCAAGGGGGCTTGATGGGTGTGGCCCCTGCACAGTTGCATGGGGTTCGTGTTCAGAAGAGCCTCGTGTTTGATTTACTGCTTTGCTGTTGACGTCTTGAAATTCTTTATTTTATTTTATTTTTTATTATTTTTTAATTTTACCAGGAGGTCAGGGATCGAACCCGGGTCCTTCCATATGGTACATGGATGCGCAACCACTTGATCCACATCCGCTTCCCCGTCTTGAAATTCTTTTTTTTTTTTTTTTTTTTTTAAGATTTTATTTATTTATTCATTTATCCCCCCCTTGCTGCTTGTGCTCTCTGGGTCAGCTAACCACGCCGTGCGGGCGGGCTTGCCTTCACCAGGAGGCCCTGGGAACCGAACCCGGGGCCTCCCATATGGTAAACGGGAGCCCTACTGATTGAGCCACAGCCGCTTCCCTTG
>JAKSZT010054277.1:5073220-5093334 GCA_026826555.1 Tolypeutes matacus | reverse complement strand
TCTTAATGATTTTTGAACATTTTTATTTTGCACCGGTCCATGCAAATTAGGTAAGTGGTCCGGTTCTTGGGGGTATGGACACTGGTTTGGATTTCAGTTTTGGAGGGACCAGAGGGGGTGCTGTGGATATTGTGGAGGAGCCAGAGAGTTGGAAGCCACCTGGTTTCCCAGCAGTTCTTCCAGCTAGGAATAGATTCCAGAGCTGTGCTGGGCAGTTAATAACGTGGCTGGAGTTTGAGCCTCTCTGGCAGCTCATGGGGCAAGAGCATGACAGCAACGATTGCATCGTATTTTGAGTTCTAAGTGCTTTATATTCATCATCTCATGCATCTCTGCAATAACCCTGTGAGGTGGGCACCATTGCTAACCCCATACTAGAGGTGTGGGATTTGATGATCAGTGGGTTAAAGGATTTGCCAGAGGTCACACAGCCAGTAACCGTGTGGAGCAGGGGTTTGGCTGCCTGAGCTCAGAGCTCTGGGGCAAGTGTTTACTCTCTTAGGACTTTGTTTTCTGGTCTGGAAAAGAGAAGTGACTGAGGCTACCTTATCATTGGGAGGATTGGAGAATGGATATACAGTGCTTAACATACATCATGTAGTATGTCCTCATTAAAGGATGCCCATGATGACCATGATGATGACGGTGATGATGGTGATGATGGTGATGATGATGGTGATGATGATGGTGATGGTGAGATGACAGTGATGAGACCAAACCATTGGATTTCTAGAGCCAACTTTGCTGACCCTCACTCACCCTCCAAAAGGGAGTCCGTTTGTTCCCTGAGGCAGGTCGTTGGGATTATATTCCATGACCACTCATGTATCAGGTCCCACCGCCTACTGACCACTGCAGTCAGGCATCCCATGGCTCTGCTGACAGGCCCTTTCTGCTCCCAGAGCCTGTCACAGCCGTTCTTGTTCGGTACTGTGGAAATTCTGACCGACTCATCCGCGGCTCCTCTTTGAACCTCCAAGGGCAGTGACTCATCCAAGGAGTCATTCGACATGTGCAGGGCCAGGGACTTGGGGGGTAAGCCCAGCCCAGAGCCTCAGATGGCCGCGATGACCGCCATGGCCTCTGACCAAGAGGGGCTGGCAGTTCAGGGGGACCTGCCCCACCTCCAGGCTGTGCGTGAGCCTCAGAGCCTGTGCATGGGGGATGCTGTGCCTAGGGACTGGGGGCTGCTTTTGCTTTTCCTTCCTTTCCTTTAAATAAAAAGTTGGAAAAGAAAAGTGGGTTTGCCATCCTCGCGGGCAAGCAGCAGCATGCGGAGGGAGCTAAGCCGAGTCTCTCAGCTTTCTGGCAGCATTTAGAGAATCCGGGCCTGCACGTTGAAGTCACCCGTGCTCTGGGGAAGGCCCAGGCCGAGGCAGAACAGCTCCGAGAGTGCATTCTGCCTCGCCGACAGAATCTTTCCCCTAGCAGGAAAGTGTGTGTCAGGAGAGGGGCAAGTGTGGCTGGGAGAGAAAGAGCCCTTTCCACTGTGTGGTATGAGGTTAAATCTCGAAGACAGCATCCATGTGTTCATGGGAGAGAAATAAACAGAGCTCTGTTGAAACGGGGCTTTCCCCTGTTCCCCACACCTCCACCTTTGGGCTGCCTACACCCAACCCCAGGGGTCTTTCCTGTGTTCCGGGGTGAGATACAAGCAGCGGGTGCCACGATTCTGTTTTTAGAGAAAGCAATACGCAGAGGGGGGTGTGCTGGAAGTAATCTGGGGTATTTCTTGGGTGTGTGTGGTTGGGGGAAGGGGGCGTGGGCGTGACGGTGACTGTAGAGAATGAACTTCCTTTACCTCCTTTCGGGAGTTGAGAGGCTGTGCTCGCAGCGCCATCCACCGCTGGGGAACGGCTTCTGGGTTGGAAGTCTCTGGAACGTCTGCACTCTGTCGAGGTCCTGACCTCAGGGATCCAAGGAGTACGGAAGCTCTGGACACAGTACGGCAGTCGGGGTGGTTCAGAAAAGAGCTGATGAATTCTTTGCAAAGGGAACTCTCCTGTATAAAAATGGAGCTTGTTGATTTTATTGGCCAGAGAAGGCAATTGTAGTGGGCTGAGGGGGCAGTTGAGTCCTTCCTTAGTGGCCTAGCATGAGAGGAAATCTGTCCTTTTAGCACCTCTGTCAATGGTGCAGAGGAGGAAAGTTGGAAGGAAGGAAGGGAGGGAGGGAGGAAGGGAGGAACGGAAAAAGAAAACCAATGGATAAAGAAACAATGAAAGAATGAAGGGAAGGAGGTAGAGAAAAGAGCAGAGTGACTCTAAAGAGACACCACTTAAGCAGAAGCCTCTATGAGCCATAGAAAGTGTCAGAGGGAGAGAGGTCCAGGCAGGGAGAGTAAGTGCAAAGGCCCTGGGGGTAGAAGAGCCCTGGGCTGTATAAGCCACAGACAGAAAGAAGCATGGCTGAGCCTGGTGGGTGAGGAGGTAAGTGGGATGAGATGAGTTTAGAATAGGCTGGATCAGGGATTACAGGTTCAAATTCCTGGGGGGGGCCAGAGAGGAAGACGAGGCAGGCCGAGGGCGGACTGTGGCACCGTGGAAAGTTGCAGCTGCTCCTCAGCTCCAGGCAGGCACTGCCAGGTGGGATTGAGGACTCAGTGGTGCCGCACCTTCTAGTTTAAGAGAGAGCAGGATCCAGCTTTTTGTGTGAAATCTCTTGTCTTTTAGATGTTGGCTTCAAATTTAAAGATTTAAGTTTGCAGACCGAACAGCACCCGTGGGCTGGAACAGGCTTGTGGGCCACCGGTTTGCAATGCTGGGACTTGCTCCAGGCCTCTGCCCCGATGTAGACCAGGGACTCGGTCATTCTGGGCTGACTCTGGCATGCACAGCTTGTCATGTCTTGGTCCATCCCCAGCTAAGCTGGGCCAAGTCCCAGGAACAATCCTTTGCTTCTCTGTTTGTGAAGCTCCAGGGACTTAATCCAAATGCGGGCATAGCCAGGAGGAAAAGGGTGTGTCTTCCTTAAAAAGCCTTGAATAAAGGAATCCTATTCAGGGCCTGAAAAGGCCAGTGTTCGAAGTGCAGCCTGTCCAGGCAGGTCTGCGTATGGGTGACCTCTCACAAGAGGGAGGTTTTGCTGCTTGAAAGTTTACTGCGCCTGCCTGTGGAAGAATCTTCCCAAGCAGAATCTGATGCATTCGTTGAAAACTGCTTTGATGCTGCAGAAACTGGTCCTTAACCTGCCTTTGGGGATTTTGAGAAGGGTCCTCCAGGGAGCAGCCTCCAGGGTGGAGAGCTGAGGCTCGGCCCAGAATGAGCAGTTGCATCAGATGTATTTATGACCATGTCAATTCATTTCCACTGAAGAGATGGCTGAGCTGCAGATAAAATGGGAGGATTAATCAGGATTCTTGATTGCAAGTGACAGAAAACCAACTGAAACTGGGTTAAACAAACACACAAAAAAGAAGGAATAGATTGACCTGTGACACTGAAAAGTCAGCCCATTAGTACTTCAGGGAAGTGGGAAGAATCTCTCTCTATCCCTTGACTCTGATTTCCATTGTGGTGGCTTTCCTCTTAGCCACCAAGTAGACACAATTTCTAGCCTCTCCACCCCAGCAGACAGGGAGTATACAACAAAAACCCCAGGGCTGAAACTTATTTGTCAGCTGGGACATCTGCCCATCTCTGGACCAGTCACTGTGACTAGCCAGCCCTGGTTCAAGGCCTGTCCCAGAGCCAAGGGGTGGGGCCGGACCCATAGGCCTAATGGACAAAAAGTAAGGGAGAAATGCTGTCTCAAAATCAAGTCAGGGACGGATGTGGCTCAAATGGTTGGGCATCTGTCTCCCATATGGAAGGACCCGGGTTCGATTCCAGGGACCTCCCGGTAAAAAAAAAAAAAATCAAGTCAAGTCATGGGAAGCGAATGTAGCTCAGTGGTTGAGTGCCTAATTCCCATGTATGAGGTCCTGGGTTCAATCCCCGGTACCTCCTCCTCCTCCTCCTCAAAAAAAAAATCAAGTCAGACACTATTATTAGAAGAAGGGCGGGTGATACAGCAAGAGCCCATCACATCACAGTCACACGATCCTGGTTTTGAGCCTAGGTCTGCATAACTGGACCCACGTTTTTAATACATGGGTTCAGGAATGGATGGATCTAGAGATTTAAAAGTGTCAGCAGAGCTTGGCTTCTCTCCCTCTGTCTCCCCATTTCTGCTTCCTGCTTCCCAAGGTTTGGTTTATTAGGCAGGTTCTTTCTTATGGGTTCTCCAGGTCTACAGCTACCAGTTTAGCAACTTCAGTGGAAAGACACCTTGTCTTTTCCAAAAGAGCAAAAAATACCCAGGGCTGATGCTCACTGGACTGACTGCGGTCACATGTCCACCCCTGAACCAACCACTGTGGCCTAGTGGGGACAAGCTGTTGGCCAGGCCTGGGTCATGTGTCCTCCCTGAAGCAGGAAGTTGCTTTCCCCTGACTAAATGCTCTGAGTGTGAGGAAGGCCTGGCTCCTCCAAGGCACATGAGGTGCTGTTGCCAGAGGAGGGGGACACAGACCAGCCGAAACCACAGCCCTCCCCCTTGGAGGGGAAACGCCCGCTGGCCGGGCCCTGGCTCTTTTGGAGCCAACCAAGCGCACATCCTTTAGTAGCCCAGTAATGAGGTGTCTGGCAGCCGGAGTTGGTGGAACTGCGAGCAGGGGAACTGCGAGCAGGGGGTCGGGACACTTCAGTTTCAATCACCGTGAGCAAGGGCCACTCCTAGGCCAGATGCAGGAAATGCTGTTTGGCCAAAGTCTTCTCACAGGTGTTTTACTTTGGCTGAACTGAAATTTCCAGGAGCGAATGCATTTGAAAGAGTGTGTGGACCATCCTCAGAGGACATTGGCATGGGGTGTGGCAGAAAAGAGCTTTGTATTTCTGTTGTGATTAACAGACTTTAAGGATAGTAATGCCTTCTCTTTGCACAACAAATGCTTTTAAAAAGCCATTCACTTTGGGAATTCAAAAGAGCCAGATTAGCACTGTCAGATGATCAGCCCCATTTCAGATGGGGAACCTAAAGTCCAAAGAGGGCATGTGACTTGGTGACACTGCAGGTTACTGGGGGACCTTGAATGGAAATCTGGTCCAGACTCTTAGCTGTACCAACTTTTCCTATTTCACCACCCCTAGACTTAATATCCTGAGCATGAACTCTAGACTCAGAGGGACCAAGAGAGAATATTGGCTCAATGCCCTTATTTGCTGTGTAATTTGATTGCCTCATCTGTGAAATGGGTCAATAATGGCACTTACCTCATGGGATTGTGCTGTAGTTATTTCCACATGTTATTGTGTGGAAATTCATAGTATTACACTTGGAATACAAGCACCATTAATATTTACTGTTGTATCAGGTATTAATTAGGTTCAACTGTGGGGAAAGTTTATTTTCATCACATAATGCCTTGGGAAGGGTAGTCCCTGGCATTTGGTTAGAAACCCATTGATGCTAGAGCTGAGGTGGCTGTATTTCCTTTGGCCTTTTCCTCTGCTCCCAAAATGGCTGCTGGAGCTCCAGCCATCATATCATATTCCAGGCAGGAAGAATGAAGAATGGGAAGGGACAAAAAGGGCCCACCTATTCGCTGAGTCAGTTCCTTAAGGAATTTTCATGGGTGACCGGCCACTAACTTCTGCCCACACCCATTGTCCATACCCATTGCCAAGGAGGTGCAGAAATGTTGTTGTCATTTGGTTAAACTTATTTCAGGCCTCAGTGACTTAGGAGGAAGGAGACCGGATAAGGAGAAGGCATTCGCTGCCACAAGATTTTTCTGTTTTTTTGTTTTGTTTTGTTTTTTTGAAATCCATTTTGTTATTTGCTAGAAGCCATCATACAAACTTGGTTTAAAACAGGAGTCACAAACTCTCATGCCCACAGGCGGGTGTCCTTAAATGCATGAGGTAGTCCTCAGAGGCAGAGTTGCACTAGGGTGTGGTGGGGGTTAGGAGGAACTTCAGAGCTCCTGCCCTGCTTCCCGATGGCTGCCAACTGATCCAGCTGATTCTTGCCATGTGTGAAAGGGGGGTCAGTGTTGTTAGACTGTGACACTTTGAGATTATTTCATGAATTCCAAAAAGACAGAGATTATGTTCTTAAACCAATCTGTTCCAGTGGGTGTGGTGCCCTTTGATTGCATTAAATTCAGTTGATGGGTCTTTGATTAGATTACTTGATAAGAGGGCTTTAAAGATTAATTTTATTTACCACCCCCTCACCCCGTTGTTTGCCCTTACTGTCTGCTCTCTGTGTCTTCTTGTCTTCCTTTTTTTTTAGGAACTGAACCTGGGACCTCCCATATGGGAGGGAGGTGCCCAATCACTCAAGCCACATCCACCCCCTGCTTGTTGTGTCACTCATTGTGTTTCTTTGTTGTGTCATCTTGCTTCATCATCTTGTTGTGTCAGCCCGTTGTGTCAGCTTGCTGTCTTGCTTAGGAGATACTGGGAACCGAACCCAGGACATCCCATGTGGTAGATGGGTGCCCAGCTGCTTGAACCACATCCACTTCCCTTGATGGGCTTTTGATTGGACTACATTAGTGAGGCGTGACACAGCTTGAGTCTCCACCCTTTTGCTGGGTCTGATATAAACAGAGACACACAGAGAGAGACACAGGAAAAAGCAGCGGCCATAGTTGATCCTGCAGTGTGAGAGAAAGTGTTACTGGATGGCTCTGGTTTCTGGGCTTCTAGGGTCTTGGCTTATGTCACATGAAAGAATTTAAGGACACGCCATAGGGTAGGCAAGGGAGTAAAGGGTTTATTAAGAAACAAGAAAATGAGAAAAGTACATGGTCCACGCCAAGGCACAGACCACGGGAGGCACCGCAGGGTGACCTGAGCGGCAGGACCCCAAGTCAGGCCTTTTTAAAGCCTCTCCCCGCCGCTTTCCTAGAGCTGGGGAGGGGCCCAGCTGTCTGCTGTTCTGATTCGTTGCCCCACCCGTCCGTTCTTAGAGGCCACTGGTGAGGCCTTTTGAGGGTGTCCAGGGCTTCCCCTCTCGGTCCAGATGAGATTCTCCCTGGCTGGGTTCCCGCAGATCCCCCAGGAGGTTTCGGGTGGGGTTTCAGGGCCGCCTTCCCCTTGCCCCTTACTAACCTGTCCCAGCTGGACTCTGGGTTCGCCCGCAGCTCAGCTGCAGGGAGAGACGCCCCGAGGCTGAGAGCTGAGGGCAGCTGCCGGGAGAGCCGAGCCCTAGGCCCACAGTCACGGCTGAGCTCGAGAAGGCAGCGGAGCAGCGGAGACAGGCAGAGGCGGCTGGAAAGGCCCAGGCCTGGCTGCCCCCGGCCGAGCCCCCGGAGACGCGAGTTCTGGAGGGGACCAGACAGCCCAGCAGCGGCCAGAGGCGAGAAAGTGCCTCCGAGGGCGCCTCGACGGGGACACTTCATGGGCTTGGACCTGGAAGCGTTTACCCCCAAAAAATCCTCTTTATGAAAGCCTACCCATTTCTGATACTTTGCTTTGGCAGCCCTTTGGCAAATGAAAACACTCGACCTTCTAACTTTTCAAGAGAAGTGGATATAAACAGCTTTAGAGAAAAATCTCCCAATTTTTAAATGATGGTAAATACAAATTTTCTTTAAAAAAAAAAATCACGTAGGCCAAGTAACATGTTTGTGGACGGGATCTTGCTTGAGGCTGATGCTTATTTGTTTTTCTGGTCAGACTTATTGAGGTATAACTTACAAACCATAAAAGCCACCCTTTTAAGCTGTACAGGTCTATGAATTTTGCAGTGGGTACCTTTGGGTAACTATCATCGTAATCAAACTATAGAACATTTTCATCACCCCCAAAAGTTTGCCTGTGTCCCTGTTTAGCTAACCACTACCTCTCCGCCCCAGCAGCCCCTGATGTATTTTCTGTCCAGATAGCTTTGCCTCTTCCAGAATGTCATCTACATGGAATCTACAGTGTGTAGCTTGTGAGTCTGGCGTCTGTCACTTAGCACAATGCATTTGAAATTCATCCATGTTGGTGTGTATCAGCAGTCTACCCCTTGCTCTTGCTGAGTAGTTTTCCGTTGTATGGATGTACCACTGTTTGTTTATCCGTTCACCTGTTAACGGGCTTTTTGTGTCCAGTTTTGGGTGATTATGAATAAAGCCATTATAAACATTCCTGTACAGGTTTTTGTATGGACATATCCTTTTTCCCCCCTTGGGTAAACATCTAGGATACACCTAGATACATCATTTTGCATTCCCTCCAGCAGCAGGTGCCAGTTCCAGCTGCTCCACCTCACCAGCACTTGCACTTGGTATTGCCAAGCTATCTTTGTTTTGTTTTTGTCGTTTTTGTTCAGTTTATTCTGCCATCCTAGTGGTTGTGTAGTGGAATCTCACTGTGGAATTTTCATTTCCCTGTATACTAATGATATTGAATACTTTTTCATTTGTTTATTTGCCATCTGTGGCAGGTAGAATTATTTACCCATGTTCTTAGTTTTAATCCATTCCTGTGGGTGTGACCCTATTGTTAATAGGCTCTTTTGAAGGTGTTATTTTTAGTTAATGTGTGGCCCAAGTGAATGAGGTAGAAGCTCTATAAAGAGAAAGACACATGGAGGAGAAGAACTGGAAGTTAACGGAACCTGGAAGAGAAAGGAGAGGGTGATGCCATGTGCATTTGCCATGTGACAGGAAAGCCAAGGTGGCCCAGGGATTGCCTGCAGCCAGCACCAAAAACCACAGTCTTTAGGGAGAAAGCTTCGACTTGCTGACACCTCAGTTCTGGGCTTTTCCTAGCCACAAAACTGTGAGCTAATAAATTCCCATTGTCTAAGCCAACCCCGTGTGTGTATTTGTCATAGCAGCATGGGAAACTAAGACATCATCCGTGTATATTCGTTGGTGAAGTATCTTCTCAGGTATTTTGCCCATTTTTCATTGAGTCATTTGTTTTTGTATTATTGATTTGTGAGAATTCTTTATATGTTCTTTATCAGATATGTGTCTTGCAAACATCTTCTTCAAATCTGTGGCTTGCCTTTTTATTTTTGTAACAGTGTCTTTGGAAGAGCAATGAGTTTTAAATTTTTATGAAGTCCAATTTATGAATTTGTTCTTTTGTAGTATATATTTTTTGTGTACTATCTAAAACCCCTGTGCCTAACTCAAGGTCACAAAGATTTTTCCTGTTTTTTTCCTAGAAGTTTTAAGTTTACCTTTAGGTCTGTAATTCATTTCAACTTAATTTCGAATAGATGTGAGGTATGGGTTGTAGTTCATTTTTTGTAGATGGATGTCTACTTGTTCTAGCACCATTTGTTGAAAAGCCTTTCCTCATCGAATTGCCTCTACACTGTTGTTGACAATCAGTTGATGTTCTCTCTGTGGGCCTCTCTGCGCCCTGTATTCTCTCCCATTGACCTGTGTCTCCCCGTCACTCCCACCACACGATGAGGACTATATCAGTGTTAGTTCCTATCATATTTTTACATTAAAAAAAAATAACCGGGTGGGCGGATGTGGCTCAAATGGTTGGGCGTCCGTCTCCCATATGGAGGGACCTGGGTTCGATCCCCAGGACCTCCCTGTAAAATAAAAAGAAAAGAAAAGAAAAAAAATAATAACCTTTTTATTTTGGAATAATTTTAGATTCACAAAAAGATTGCAAAGATAGTACAGAGAGCTCCCTCAGAGCCTTCTCCCAGCTTTGCCTGATGTCAACATCTTACACACCCGTGCCACAGGTTCAAAATTAAGGCATTAGCACTGGCACCATACTATTAACTAAACTACAGGCTTTATTTGGATTTCACTGGTTTTTCCATCAGTGTTTTTTTTTTTCCTGTTCCAGGATCCAATCCAGGATACTGCATTGCAATATTGCATTGCATTTATTATTATTATTATTTTTGGGGTACCGGGGATTGAACCCGGGACCTCGTACATGGGAAGCAGGCACCCAACCAACTGAGCTACATCCACTCCCCTCTGCATTGCATTTTGTCCATCTGTTTTTTAGATGCATATTTTAACCTCTCTGCAATCAGGGTGCAGCTCGTAATCGATGGTGTCTCACAATGATAGCTTATGATAGGTCTTAGATGCAGTGAAATATGGCAATATTTCTTCATCTCCTTAAGCCTCAACTTCCTCATCTGTAAAATGGAAATGATGCTAGGACTCATAGATGTGGTGAAGATATATGAGCAACTTTGCAGGGCGCGCCTGCTGGGGGCTGGTGAACGCGCCTTGCCTTACCTTTCCCTACATCGAAGAAAAGTCACCTGGGGCCCTGATTTCTTAGCAACTTTTGTTCTTCAAGCAGGAGCCCACAGGAATAGCTACCAATTAAAATAACAAAGTTTTGGGTGACAACTTTGCAGAAGAAGCTGCAAATGTTTAATAAAAGCCCAGTTGCTGGGAGGGTGAGACAGCAACCTCTTCCGGAAGACCTGAAGCCACGTTTCAAGTTTGCCAGCAAATTTGCTTTTGTTAGAACAAGGCTATTTTTGCTCAAGCTACAGACGCTGTCCCTCTCCCTGTGGAGTGTCTGGGACCAAGCTCCCTCCCTGTGTCACCTTTTATCTTTTTCCTTTCACATTCTGAAACAATCCACTTGTTTTCCCGGTTGGAGTACTTTCAAACTTACACAAGTAACACATTTGTTGTGGACACAGTAGAAAGTTGAGATAATAAGAAAATAAAAGTGGCCTGTGACCCCATCACTCAAATGCTATGGGTCCTACATTCCTGAGCATTTAAATGAATCAAATGAAGTTTCAAAGTGTTTTTCTCTTTCTTTTCCTGGCTGTTAAAAATTCACTGTAAAAGAAATTAGATATTATAGAAAAAGCATTAAGGCAAAATATCCCCTCTCCTCTCACCAATGTTTTGAACATCTTTTTAAACTTTTCATGCCTGTGAATCCATATCTATTTTAAAATGTTGCAAGCTCCAGTCATTGGGCAGGTTCTGGGGGACAGACCGCCTGGATTTAAATTTCACCTCCAGGGTCGGATGTGGCTCAACTGGTTGGGTGTCCGCCTCCCATATGGAGGGACCCGGGTTCGATCCCCGGGACCTCCCGGTTAAAAAAAAAAAAAAAAAAAAAGAAGTCTAAATTTCACCTCCATTGCCAACTAGCTGTAGGCAACTTAGATGACTTCTCTGGGCCTCAGTTTCCTTGTCTGTAAAGTGGTGTTGTCATTAGAACTTTCTTCATCAGCCGTTGAGAACATCAAACAAGCTACAGAACAGAAAGCCCTTGGCACGCTGCTTGGCACAGAGTGAGCTCGGAAAAACGACAACAGCGATGAATGAGTTAGCTTTCGATGGCTGCATAACAAGTTACAAACAGCAGCTTAAAGCAGCACCCATTGGTGCTCTCATGTCTATTCTCAGGGATCAGGCATCCAGGCATGGCTTCACTGGGTCCTCTGCCCAGGGTCTCACAGGCTGTAATCAGGGTGCCAGTGGGGGTGGGGGTCTCTTCCAGGCTCAGGTGGCTGTTGGCAGAATTCATTTTCTTGTAGCTGTAGAACTCACAGGTGCGTGCTGCTTCTAGGACAGCACAGGCACATCTGCTACTGCTATAAATCTCCGACGTCTTGTCCCTGATCTCTAGGCCCTCTTTTAAATGGTGTGCCTGATTAGGTCAGGCCCACCCAGGATCCTCTCCTTTTGATGAACTTCAAGTCTTCTGATTCTAGACTTTAAGCACATCTGCAAAAATCCTTTCACCTTCACCATATAATGTAATATAATTATGTGAGTAACATCCTGTCATAGCCACATGTCTGGCCTGTGCTCAAGGGGAAGAGACACAGGGCAGGTACTCCAAGACTTGAATCTTGGGGGTCATTTTAGAATTCTGTCTACCCCAAATAGTATCCACAAGGCCTTACTGTCACCCTGAGTTTTAGTTTGGGGCCAAACTAGACAGACTTAAGCTGTTTTCAAGTATTCATCTATTCAACCAAACTGGAATTGAACATGCTTTTGAATACACGAGCAAGCAACCTAATTCTGAAAATATGAATGGATTAGTGCATTCATTCATTACACAAATAATTAGTGTGCTCTTTGAGGCCACTGGGCTTAGTGCTGAAACGTAAACTCCTGTAGGTACTGGTCTCAGGGCCACAGCTGCACACCAGCCTCTGCCGTGGGGAAGCAGACATGGGCCACCACCCTGGAAGCCAACCTCAGCGTTTTGAGGCCCCCAGTGACCACATCCTCATCCCCTGGCAGGAGCCTCTCCAAGGAAAAGGGTTACAGGGAAGGGACTGGAGCTTCTCCACCTTGGGCTGTGCATGGCACCTGCCCACTGCCACTACTTCCCTGCGTATCCACCCAGCAGGTCTGGCCAGTTCTGGATGTTTCTGTGCACCAAAAATGCACCCAGAGGCTGAATCGGATACTCCACGCTCCTGCCTACCAGTTTCTTCTGGTTGGTTGTCGAGGATGCTTTTTCTGAGAGAAGGATTTAGGGAAGGGGAGGGCCGATGTCCTTGATGAGAGTGCCTGGACATGTCTGGCCCCCTGCACAGCCGCCGAGGGTAGAGACCAGGAGTTTGGGCTTTGGAGACCCAGTGACCAGGCTCTACTGCAGCAGCCCTGGGCAGAGTCTCGGACCCTCTCTGAGGCTTGGTTTCCTCAAGTGTATAGGGGGGATCATGCCCGTCTCTCTTTCATAAGGCTGGAAGGCCCACACGTGGTAATGCCCATGAAGTGCTTAACCCCGTGCCAGCAGGTGGCAGAGCTCCGGAAGGGCCAGTTGTCACGCCTGGGGGCAACGTCACATGGCTTCCTTCTTCCCATGAAGGAAGCAGCTCCGGCAGAGGCCTTTCTGTCCTCCTCCCCTCCAGGTCCCCCGCGCATCCTGCCTGCACTGCTACCTGCAGACGGGCCAGGGGCCTCGCACCACTGCATTCACCCAGGTCCCTGCACCTGCAACTGTGCCTCCCTTGCGCCCAGCGCCCCCTGCCCTGCCGTTCCCCGCACACGCTTGCTCCTGGCTCTCCGTTCGCCCCGCATGCCCAGCACCAGGCTCAACGTGGGTGGAATCCGTGGTGGCGGTGGACGCACAGTTCTGTTGTCTCCTTCTTTTCCATGGATACTGAATCACTGCTTTGATCGGCAAAAGTTGGTTCTTTGGGTGGGGAGTGAAAAACACCTGGCTTTTTATGTATAAAGCACAGATAGATACATAAACAGATACACATTCTATATGTGGTGTTAAAATTTCATGGGGAAATACTAAAAGCCACTGATTATACGCTTTGGATAGATCATATGGAATATGAATATATCTCAATAAAACTGCTTAATAAATAAATAAGTAATTGTGCAAGAACAGCCAGAGCCAGAAATAGCAGCTATGTATGGCCGGGGAAGCATAGAGAGATCGAGGGGTGAAGAAATTTCTTGTTAGTTAGTTATTTTGTTTATTATAATTATTATTGAAATAATGAAAATGCTCTAATGATGATTGAGGTGATGAATTCAAAACTATGTGGTTATACGAAATACCACTGGTTGTACACTTTGGATAAATTGTATGTTTTATTAATATGTATCAATAAAATTGACTTGTTAAAAAAATTTTATGGCGAGAAAGAGAGAGTAGGGAAAAATGTCTAAAAAGCCTCCTTAAGGGGGGGCGGCTGTGGCTCGATCAGTGGGGCTCCCGTTTGCCATATGGGAGGCCCCGGGTTCGGTTCCCGGGGCCTCCTGGTGAGGGCGGGCCCGCTGGCACGGTGTGGTTGGCTGACCCAGCGAGCACGGGCAGCAAGGGGGGGATAAATGAATAAATAAATAAAATCTTTAAAAAAAAAAAATAAATAAAATAAAAAATAAAAAATAAAAAGCCTCCTTAAGGGGTAATAATGAAAAAAAAAAAACAAAAAAGAAGAAGGTTGAGAAAAACTTTGATTTTCCACCTGGGTCTGAGTTTCTCATCTGTAAACTGGGATGTAAAAGTGCCCCGTTCGGGCATTGCTGTAAGGTGTGAATGAGCTGCTCCCTGTGACACGTCACGTGCATGCCTGGCGCACGCGCAGCTGTGTATGTGTTGGTTATTAGCTGGGTTGCCGTTGTTGATATTTTGGGGAGCACTTTGTAACTGTTAGGAAAGTGAAGAGTGTGGCTCCAGAGTCAGATGAACCGGGTTTGAATCTGGCCCTGTGTCTTTGAAAAGTTTTCTTAAACTTCTGAATACTCTGTTTTCTCACCTGCAGATGTAATCAGTAAGACAGCCCGTGTAGAGCTGCGGTTAGGGTTAAAAGGAGTGAGTTAGGCAAAGGGCCTGACACCTGTTAGGCCATTGCCATCCCTTCTGCAGATGGGAAAACGAGGTGCTCAGCCAGGTGCAACCAGGTGGCCCTCTTGGCCCTGGCTTTGCAGCCGGGTTCCCTCTGCTCCGCCACTTCCCAGGAAGTCACGCCTCTGCTTTTCCCTCCCACATAAGGTAAGCCAGCCCAGCTCCAAAGGCCCGGTCACCTCGTGTGAATTCTTTGTTTTTGTTGCTGTGGTTTTTGCTTTTTTTTTTGGCCTTCACCTTTTGCTTTGGTCTCAACAGAGCATCAGAGAGTGTGCCAGGCTTCTCCTTCCTTGTCCTTTTGGCCAAGCGCTGCCCCTGGTCAACCGAAGTCGCCGAGGCAGTTATCTTCCCTGCTGGAGGCAGTCAGGGCAGGCCCAGCGCTAGGTTAGGGTTCAAGCTTCCAGAAACCAGGCCATGCTTCTAACTGGTGTTCTCAGCCCTGATTGGCCAGGTCTGGGGACAGGAGCCTCTGGATTTAAAACCAACTGGGTGACTCCAAAGCATTTGCCCTTTTGATCAGTGAGGCCAAGGATCCTGGCTCTGTCAAGCCCAATCTCCTGGGCACAAATCCTTTCTTTTTGTCTTCATTCCACCAGCCTTGAGGTTGTGTTGCTGTGTGACCTCTGCCTGACTGAGCCCTCAGGTTCTGGCAAGTGTGGAGAGAGGATTGGGGGTGCCAGCCTCTTTCCCACCAGCTCACATTCTGCTCCGGGCACCCTGAATTTTCTTCTCTTCTGAGTCACTCCAGGTTGATTGCAGCCTCAGAGCTTTGGCTCCTGCTGGTTCCTCTCTGGAAAGCTTTTCCCAGATCCCTGCTAATTTGACTCCCCACCGCACCCCCCTTCTCTTAATCTCAGAGAAGTTCTGACCACCCCTTATCCTGCCTCTCTCATCAGACCCTGCTTTATTTTCTTCGTAACCTTGATGGCCACCTGCAGTTACTCAGTATATTATCTCTTTGCTTCTATATTTTCTGACACATCTCAGCAAAGATTTTAGGAACCCTGTCTGCACCTCTGAGTGCCTGAACGTGCCTGGCATATAGTAAGTGGTCAAGGAATGACTGTTGAAGGAATGAAAAGATGGCTGTGTAGAATACCTGCTTAAATAATATGTTAAAAGCTAACATTGGTTGAGCTTTTGTCCATTATATGCTTGGCTTTCTGAGACATCGTTTGTATACATTTCTTCCTTTAATTTTGTGGCAGTCCCCTGAGGTAGGTACCCTTGTTGACTTCATGCCACAGATGAGGTAACAGTCTCAGAGAAGTTAAGTAACTTCCCTAAGGTCACACAGCTAGTAAACAGTGGCTGCTCAAAAAGGCTCAAGTCTGAGTCTGCCCCAGTGCCAGCTGCTTCATTGACCCCCTTACTGATGAGGTCCTGGAGCCTCGCGGGGAACAGGGAAGAGAATGTGGGCGAATCCCTGTGAGAACAGTGCCAACGTGTCTTACTTAGAGCGAGCCTTTATTCTTTGCTGATCATGTTCACATCCAGAGTCCCATTTGAGCCTTGTAGCAGCCCTGGCACACAGGCTGGTATGTAGGTAGGGCAAGAATCGCCGTCCCAATTTTGCAGGTAGGAAAACTGAGGCTCAGAGCAGGGATGTGATTTCCTGCTTCGAGTTCTGTAGGCGGCGTGGCCATCCGACTTGAGTCTCAGCCAGATGCTTCTCTGGTCACACGGCTTCTCTGTGCCCACCCTGGCACTTTCTCCAGCACGTCACAATCGCTTGTTAAATCTCTCTCTCTCGCTAGCCCTGCGCCTTCCAGGATGGAAGCCACCAGGTCAGTGGCTCGAGACGTTTATGGCTGTCACAACTGGAGCAGGGGGTGCTACTGGCACCCAGTGGGTAGAGCCCAGGGACTCTGCTAATCACCCTCGAGTGCCCCAGTCCTGCCCCAAATGCCACCAGTGCTGAGGCTGAGAGCTCTGCCCTAGACAGGGCTCTTGAAATGTGGCTGGACTGACTTAAGATATGCTGTGAGTATGAAATACACACCAGATTTAGAAGACAGTATGAAAACAAGAATGTAAAATACCTCTAATAATTTTTTAATATTGACTAAATGTTGAAATGATAATATTTTGGATATATTGGATTAAATAAATTAGATTATTAATGCCAACTGTTTCCTTTAACAATTTTAATTACAGCTGCTAAACATTTTGAAACCTTGTGTGTGGCTAGCATTATATTTTGATCAAATAGCACCGTGCCAGACTCTTCCTGCCATGGGGCAGGGGCTGTCTGGGTTTGCTCATCGCCGTAAGGGCAGCACCGAGCAGAGGCTGGGTACTGCTGGCTGGAAGAGGGGAAGGAGACAGGGAGGGATGGAGGACGGGCCAGATGCTGCTGGGAGCTGTCTTGAAAGGACCCTAAGGACCTATCGGCCAGTTCAGAATTCTCTCCCCATGCCCAGTGCTTAAGGCAGCTGCCGAGGACAGCTCCTTTCTTTTAGAAGATGCTCCAGCTGCCCACCAACCCAGGATCCCCGGCCAGGTCCCAGATTTTCTTGTGTCTCTGCCACCCTGGCTGAGAGTTATTTTGGACAAGGTGCTTAATCTTGTTTTGGAGCTTCCCCACTGGCAAGACGAAATTTACTCCTATACACCTATTTTGGTCCTCCTGAGCAGTGAGATTTAACTAGATTTTTAAATCTAGCTCTCCAATCCAGGACCCACTGGGATATAAATCCCGACAACAGGGAAGCAGTTACAAGCTTTAAGTAATGTTCTTTAGCAAACCGGTTGATCTTCCCCACAGGAAAAAGAGACCAGGCCCAGAACAGACATTTAGAAATCCCTGTCTGTCCTGACAACTGTCTTTCTGAGAATATGGCGAATTCTTCACCATTACACAACCCATTGGGCATGTGTCAGCAGCCTCAGATCCAGCTGGTTCTGACTGGTTTCTGTCACCAGACATTTAAACAGGTCAGGTTTCTTCTCAAGCCCCTTAAGCTTTGTGGACTGGCCTGGGATGGCTTTGCGGCGAGGGCCGGTCCTAGGAGGTACTGAGAGGGGATGTCCAGCTGGACATTTAGAAATAGTAGACCTGACATTTGGGATTCCCTAAATAGCTCCTGACTGTCATCACTGGGCTGCCTGGCTTGGAAATTGGAATTTACAGAGATGACTGGCTAGTTTCTTTCAAATGGAAATATTCCTGGGGTCATTAAGTTTTTTCCTGAAAAAAAATCTGATTGCAAGAGTAACACACTTATTGTAAAGAAATTGCAAAGTGTAGGGAAATGCGTAGAAAAGATAAAAATCACCCATAATCCTATCACCTGGTGAGTGTCACTGCAAACATTGTATCTTTCAATCTTCTTTTCTACATAAGTCTTCGTAATTTATTTTGGATAGTACTTTACATTACTGCTATCATATCACATATACCATCATAAACTTTTTTTTTTCTTTATATCAGAGCATTGTGTCATGCCATTCAACACTGCTTTAAATTATTGCATAGCATTTCATCTTGAAAGTAAAACAACATTTGAACAATTCACCTTTGTTGGATATTTAGGCTGTTTCCAAGTTTTGGCTATTGTAAATAACTCTACAATGGACATCCTTGTACATTAATCTCTGCACACATCTCTGATTATTTCCTTAGGGTAAATTCCTAGAAGTAAAATTACTGGTGAAAAGGTTCATACATATTAAAACTTTTGATAGGTGCTGTCATATTAGTCTAGAAAGTTTATATCAATGGACAGTCCTGGTATTTATCAGTTGAAACACTGAAAAAAATATATAAATAATTCTACTTCTGGAGAAAATGACCATTAAAAATTTGCTGAATATTTTTTCCAGGTTGTTTTCCATGCACATGTATTCATTTACTGCATGTGTTTTTCAGAAATGGAGTGATGTATACACAATGTTTTGGAACCTGAAAAATTTAAGTGCATATTGTCATTATCTTTTTTTTTTTTTTTAAGGTACTGGGGCCAGGGATTGAAACTGGGCCCTCTTTGTGGGAAGCTGGCGCTCAACCACTGAGCCACATCAGCTCCCCTGAGTTAGTTTTTTTGTTTGTTTGCTTGTTGTTTGCTTTTGTTTTTAGGAGGAACCAGGGATTGAACCTGGGACTGCCCATGTAGGAAGCAGGCGCTCAACTACTTGAGCCACATCCGCTCCCCTTGTCATTATCTTTTATGAAGCATCATTCTTTTCCATAGCTTCATATTATTAAATATTAACAGTAAGGTTGTACTGTTGACTATTTAATACTTAATGTTGAGCACGTAGGCTGCTTCCAGCTCCTCTCAAATAAATGCTATCGAAATAAATTTCTTTCCTTATATATAGTTTCTAAATAATTCCTTGAAATGAAAATGCTGGGACCAAAAAATGCACACGTTAAAGTATTTTAACAAATTGCAAAACTCAGAAGACTCTTCCCATTAGCAGACTGTGAGAATGAGGTCTTCTCCCTCCCTCGCTAACCTTTCCTTTGTTCATATTGCCACTCTGAAACAATGATAAATTATTTCATTATGGTTGTCACTGGATTGCTTTACTTACTAATGAATTTAAACTTTTTTTCCCATAAATGTATTGCCCATTTGTATTTCAGCAATTGTGATTTACCTGTTATTTTTCTGTAGCCCTTTTTCTTGATCTGCATGAGCTTTTTATATTTTAAGAGTTTTAAGACTTTGTCATGTATACTGGAAATACCTTTCCTAGTTATGTGTCTTTTAATTTTATTAGTGGTGTTTTAGATGTCCAGAAATTTTTGAGGTTTAGGTTGGATCTTTTTATCTTTTCCTCTATGGTGTCCGCTCTAGAACGCCTAAAAAGGTTGTCAGTGGGGAACGACATTTAGGGCCTGTTGCCTCAGTGGAACAGTTGGCCAGATAATATTGTGTGAATAGGGTGAACAAAATGTTTTTTTACCTTGGGAGAAGCTGTGACAATCCCTTAGCAACGCAGTCTAGAAGGTTAAGAGCCCTCTGCCCTTTCTTAATTTTTATTAGGAATCTGTTGCTAACTGTGTGGTGGAAAGAGCACAGGACAGAGAATCAGGGCTGCTGGCTTGGGCCATGCTACTAATGCATTATGGAGCCTCAGTTTCCCTATTTGTAAAGCGAGGGAATGCCTAAGGCTCTCCCCCTTTCACCTCAAATTGTTCATGACTTATGACTTTAAATATAGTCCTAAAGGGAGCAGATGTGGCTCAGGCAGTTGGGTACCCACCTCCCACATGGGAGGTCCTGGGTTCGTTTCCCAGTGCCTCCTAAAGAAGATGAGCAAAGACACCAAGCTGACATGACAAGCTTGCGTGGCAAGCTGATGCAACTAGATGATGTGATGAGGAGATACGAGAGACACAACAAGCAGGGAACAGATGTGGCTCAAGCAATTGGGTGCCTCCCTTCCACATGGGAGGTCCCAGGTTTGGTTCCTAGTGCCTCCTAAAAAAAAAGATGAGTGGACAGTGAATGCAAACAATGGGGGCAGGGGCAGAGAAATAAATAAATAAAAATAAATAAATCTTTAAAAAACAAATTAAAGGGCAAACAACAAACTAAGAAAAATATTTTCAATAATAAAGCCATGAAATCTCCCTGTTCTATCCATTGGATATGTGATCCCTGCCCTTCCTCTCGTAGCAGATGTAGGATGGAGAAGGAAGGCATGAGGCTTGGTGCACAATGGGTGCCCAGCTCCTGAATGAATGAACGAACCAATGAAGCCTGCAAGCTAGGCCATGTGTTTGTCTTCCTTTAAATTTTTGCCCCGTTCATATCAAGAGGAGTCGGGGGCGGATGTGGCTCAAATGGTTGGGCATCCGTCTGCCATATGGAGGGACCTGGGTTCGAT
>JAKSZT010054277.1:4808716-5072820 GCA_026826555.1 Tolypeutes matacus | reverse complement strand
TAAAAAAAAAAAAAAAAAGAAAAAAAAAAAAGAATGACTAAGTGGATAGTTTTATTCCCACCTTTTGTGCCTTCGTCTCTGGAAAAGCCTTGTTCGTAGGTGTGAACAAGAAAGGAACTTTCTGATGAGGCAGAAACTGGTCACGGGAAGAAATTGAGAGCATTTTCAAGGAGAAGGAGTTTTAATTTTCTCACAGGGCAGCCCAGCATCCCACAGGGTTTCTCCTCAGCTGGATCGTCTCTGCTCATACTTGGTCTGGATTACCTGGAAGTCAGAACTCAGGGCTGAACTCCAGATCATAGTCCAAAGGACCAAGGCCCAACTTCAGATTTATTAAGAAATAGATCCAGAGAGCTAGACTTCAGTTACAGCATGAAAGATTAGATTAGCTATCAAGAGGGACTTCCCAGTTAATGAAGAAGAAAAATCATAAAACCTCCTGTGAGTGAAGTGGTTTGCTGGAGACACTCCAATGGTTTTTGGTGAGACCGTCTTGTCACACTCCCAGACGTCTGGTACCACTAATGGAAGCAAAGTGCAGCCCTGCTGGATAAGGCCTGAGAGAAAATGCAGCGCTTCCCTCCCACTTCACAGGTGGAGAAACCGAGGCAGGACCCCACATCAAATATTTTCCAAGGGCCTCCCGCATGCCAGCCGTGTGCTGAGCATTGAGCTAGCTAACAGCTAGCAAACAAGGTCATGAATGTGGAATTTAATGTCATGGAGTGACAGAGGCTGGGCTGGGACAGGAATAATGGGGGTGGAGAGGAGTGGAACCTCTCCTTGAGGCAGGGTCGCCTAAGAGGAAATGACTCACCCAGGATCACAGAGACCCAATCTGCACTGGATCTCCTGACTCCTAGTCAAGTACTCCTGGGTATAATCTGGGAAGTTTTGGACGCAGGTAACAGAAAATGCTTAAGACAAAAGGAAATCTGTTAGCTGAAAAATCCAAGGGTGTTGCTGGTTTTAGGAGCGTCCTGATGCAGGTTCTCAGACGGTGTGGTATCATCAAGACGTGGCCTTTCCCCTCCCTCTGCCTCCTCCATGTGGCGTCTGAGCCTCAGGTCCCTGTAGGAGAAAGATGGCTACCAAGGGCTCCGGCCCACATCGTCCCAAGAACTTTTCCTTCTCTAAGGATTTGAACAGAAGGCCGAGGCCTGATTCTCCCCGGCCCCATTTGGGTCCTGGCTCCATTCGGGACCCAATTGTGGTAGCCAGGGGGATGACCAGTGCTGAATGGCCAGGCCTGGGTCACAGGTCCAGCCTCGGGGTAAGGGAAGGGAGGCGAATTCCCCCGATGAAATTCCCAGTATTGTTAGCAAAGAGAGACGGTGGGCTTCAGGCCCCAAGCTGTCCCTCTGCCTTCACTCCAGGGGCTTTACGGGATACCTACTGTGTGCGCTCCTCTGTTTCCCACAAGCTATAGATTAAACCAAACCAAACCAAAATACCCTTTCCCGGAGCTTATAGTCTCCCTGAGGAGACAACACCCACAGCCAGCAATTTAGCGCTTGTTTTCCTCGCGTGTTTTGCTAGCAGTCAGCTGGGAGCTGGAGGGGTCAAGGAGGGCTTTAGGAAGGAAGGGGCCTGGAGACGCATTTTACAGGGTGGGTTGTAGCAGGGTGGGGTGAGGGATGGTAACAGGGCGATGGGCACAGGCTGCTGGCTGCCTGCTCAGGCCTGGTGCGGAGCTGTCCCGTGCCACTGTGGTTAGACTGTGAGGTGGACACAGCCCAGTGTTTATTTTACTATCAGGACTTTAGTCCAAGTCTGTGCTAGATATAAATCAAATTAACTTATTGGACCTGGATAATATTGCTTAGAATGAAGCTAAATTTTTTTTTTAAAGTTGGGGAACTCAATTTAAAGAAAGATCATTAATACAGGTGGCATGCAGAAATGACAAAAATATCATCTGAGCCTGAGTGAAAGTTAAGAATGCTGGGCTAGAGCTTGGACTCCAGACTCAGACCGATTTGAATTCAAATCTCAGACCCACTGTGCACATGCAACGAAAACCTCAGCACGTTGCCCTCCGCTTTGCTTTGTTTTACCTGAAACATGGGGTTGAAAATAGGACCTGCTTCCTCGGGGGGCTTCAAGGAATCCTGGATGGGATATGCAGCATTTAGTGTGGGGTCTGATGCTGCCAGTGACCATGCAGCGAGTTGGCTGTTACTTGCATTATTTTTCACGGAAAGGAAAGAAAAGGCAGCCCAAGGAGCAGGCACAGCGAGAGCGGAGGCCCCCAGGTGAAAATGAATGTGGCGGGTTAGAGGCCGTGGGGCGGCGGGGAGGGGAGGGTCGTCCCCACGGCTGAGTAATTGTAATTGGGTCTGGGAGAGGAGGAACCGCATTTTTATTTTTTATTTTTATTTTTATTTTTATTTTTACCGGGAGGTCCCGGGAATCGAACCCGGGTCCCTCCATATGGGAGACGGATGCCCAATCAGTTGAGCCACATCCGTCCCCCAAGGGACCGCATTTTTAAACAACACCCCAGAAGATGGCTCAGGCTCCTCTGGGACTAGGACTTGGCCCTTGCAGGTTGTGCCCCCCCCCACCTTCCAAATCTCTTTCCCCTCCCTGTGGACCACAGACTCCTGGTCACTGCTGTCCTCACCAGTCCCAGGCAGGGCCTTGTCTCTCTCCCACGCAGCTTTTGCCAAGTCAGAGCTCTCTGAGCAAACAGAGTCCAGAGAATGGGGATTGTGCTCGACAGATTTAATCTGGTTGTTTATCTTTTAAACACCATTAACCACAAATTAGCTGATTCCTTTGTGGCTATAGATTAATAGATTAATAGATTCCATTAGTAAACAGTCAATTACAGGATGATTACTTTTTCTCCCTGAATCTCACTTTTTTTTTAATAGCTATTTAGGAGGGTTTGGTTCTGCCTCCCCGCCCCCCACTCTCCTCTTTGGGTCCCTGGTTCCCTGGACCAGGTCTTCCGAATGCCCTGGGGAGGTAGGTGGCAGGGATGGTCACTGTCATGATGGTGTGATGGTGTGAGCAGCAGCCCGCTGTTGGCTTTGCAGAAACAAAACCGACCAGAGGTTTATCTTCAAGAGACTTTCTATTTCCAACATAGACCAGATCGGCAAAGTTGTTGCCTTCTTTTATCCTGTGTATGCCATAAATGGAGAGTATTTGTTCTCTCTCCTTCCATACCTTTGCTACTTCTGGGGCCTCATCCTGGTAAACCTTCAACAACAATCTTTTTTCCTTTCTCTCTTTCTTTAAATCCATGTGACACCTATTTGTCTGTCTATCCATCCATCCACCCACCCACCCATCCATCCATCTACCTACTTAACCAACCATCCACCCATCCCTCCAGCCATCCCTCCATCCACCCATCCAACCATGCATCCATCCATCCACCCATGCATCCATCCATCCACCCATCCATCCATGCATGCATCCATCCAAATACAGCCCATGCTTCAAGGCTTGGCCAGGCCCTGGTTGCGGCTGCTGATCTGAACACTGATCCCACTGTATTCACCTGCCAAGTCCTAAAGGATCCAAGTAGTGAGATGGGGTTAGTCTTTGGAACCCACAGCCACACATGGAATACAGGGATGGTAACTCTGTGTACTCAGGAGTTAGGTAGATAGCATAAATAATTAAAAGAAAAAGAAAGCTGTAGTAAACTGTAGGGTTCAAGCCACTCCTAAAGGCCTAATTAAAAACAAACAAACAAATATTTATGCCTTGGGTTTGGAATTTTCTCTGTGTCAGCCAGAATTCCTTGGTTGCAAGCAACAAAAAGTGACTCTTGTCAATTTCTTAGCTGTGGTGGGCTAAATAATGGCCCTTCAAAGATGTCCACGCCTTAATTCCCAGAATCTGAATATTTTAGGCTACATATGGTAAAAGGGATTTTGCAGATGTGATTAAATTAAGGTTCTTGAGATGAGGAGATTATCCTGGATTGTCCAGTTAAGCCCAATGTAAATCACAGGGATCCTTATCACAGGGAGGAAGGAGGAAATGTGGCAATGGAAGTGAGAGGTTGGAGTGATATGAGGAAGCATCTACAGACCAAGGCATGGGGGCGACCTCTAGAAGCTAAAAAAGATGAGACAGATTCTCCCTAGAGCCTCTCCAAGGGACCAGCCTGCTGACACTATTTTAGTCCATGAGGTAGACTTCAGACTTCTGACTCGCAGAACCATAAGAGAACACATTCGTGTTGTTTTAAACCACAAAGTTTGTGGTAATTTGTCATCGCAACAATAGGAAACTAATATATTAGCACAAAAAGAATTTTATCAGAGACTTGCCTCCAAGTCCAGCTTGGAAAGGGCAATATCCAGGGGAGTTCTGGGATTTGGGGGAGCACAGGCTGAGAAAAGTTCCCTGAGGGTATGTCCCATGGGATAAATCAGCATTTCCCATCCTTGCTCCAGGCTGCTTAAAATTCAAATTCTTAGCAAAGAGCCTGATTGGCTGAGCTTGGGTCATATGTTCACACCTTGACGAAGAGTGGGCAAGGCACTTAACTGACAGCTAGACCAGAAGTTTCCCAAAGCAAAATCAGATACTGTTACCAGAAGAAGGAGGTAAGTGCCAATGCCGGGGAAACAGATCTGATCGGCTCAGCTTGAGTCAGTTGTCCACTCCTTGTACAATCAGCTTTGGCCCGGGGTCCAAACATGCTGCTTGGGGCACTCCTCTGTGAGGACAGTGGCCTGGGCAGACACCTCCAGGGTGACAGACTATTCCCAGGGTGCTCCATCCTCAGCAAGCCCAGCTGTGGCTGCCCTCTGACCGGACCTCTGAAATCTCAGCCTCCAGGAGGGAAATTCAGCTCCTGGCCCAGCCCAGGGTGATTCTTGCTGGGACCAAGCAACCATCTCCTGACTGGATCCAGCCTTGGGTCATTTCTCTTTGGCCTCCCATGTTTCCAACACAGGTCCAGTTTTCTTCTTAACTATAAGCATATTTAAATAAGGTTTCTCCACCTCAGCACAACTGGCTTCTTGGGACAGATAATTCTCTGCCCTGTGCATTGCAGGATGTGCAGCAGTGTCCCTGGCATCTGCCCCTGAGAAGCCGGTAGCGCCCTCCCTCTCCCAGTTGTGACAACCAAAAATGTCTGTAGATGTCACCAGATGTCCCCTGGGGGAATGCCATTGTGGTTGAGAAGCGCTGTTTTGAAGCATCCCTTCTTTCCTTTCCCCCACCTCTCCCGCTGACAATTTCAGTCGTCTCGTTGGTCTCTCTAGTCCTGTGCTCCCCCCCCACTCCCCAATCTAGTCTCCATAACATGCTGGAGAGGTTCTTTTCCTAGAAAGCAAATCTGATTTCCTGTCACTTTCTTGTCTAAAGCCTTCTGGACCTCTGTGGTGCTCCTTGGGTGATGTCTGACCACACACCCTATTCTGCAAGAGCCGCTATTCTCCAGCCTCATATCCCACCACTCCCCAGCTCCTTCTTTAGGCTTCAACCACATACTGACCTTCTCTCACTTCCTTGATGGGTTTTCCTACCTCGGGGCCTTTGTACTTGCTGTTTCCTCTTCTTGGAACACTCTTCCTCCCAGTCTTTGCTTGGTTAACTCTTACTCATCTTCGAGATCTGTTTCAGTTAGCAACGCTTTTGGCTGCAAGTTAAAGTGTTTTAAACAAGAAAGGGACATAGTTTTCCTCACATAACAAGAAGTCTGGAGGCAGCTGGTGACTAATATTGGCTCTGTAACTAGGCTGATATCTCTGGGGTTTTCTTAGCCTTTTCCTCAGGGTCACAAGATGGCTGCTTCAGCTCCAGACATCCCTTCCCCATTTATGGCAGAAACAAGGGGGACAGTGGAGCCAGAAAGTGTCTGCTTGCATCTCATTGGCCACAGTTGTTCCATGATCACCACGGCCACAAGGAGGCTGGGAAAGTAAGACTTTAATTCTTATAGCCTCTGTAGAAGGAGTCAATAAAAGAAAAATGGAATGATTGTTAATGGCCAGCCACTGTGTTGACTTAAATGTTATTTCCTCCAGGAAGCCTCCCCTGATACTCTCCTAACACCTTGAGCCTCTCCTTCCTACCCTTGTCACAAATGTAACAGTAATTTATTTGTATGATTGATTAATGGGCGTGTGTTGCTTTCTCTGGGCTGGGAGTTTAGTGAGCTCATCCTGTTTCTTCAACCCCTACTGCTTGGCACACAGAAGGACCTCAATACTTTGTTTACGGACTATATGAACTGCTGCCAAATAATTCTTCCCAGAGCACAGAGAGGCCACCACGTGCCCAGCCCAGGACCTCCCTGGACTGCTAAGGGGAGGACGGACGAGAACCTCCTTTAATTGTCTGCCTCTCCGGCAGCGGCCGGGCCCTGCTTTGGCACTTTCCCTACCCAGACTCGGGTTCTGGAACAGTTCCACCAGAGTCTCAATTGCACCCCTGTCGGCCATGGTGTTGATAAGTGGAGGAAGCATGTATGAAGATCAGTTCCAAGACACCGCACTTGGAAATAAAGCTGCTCCTGGCGGAGCCACCCCCGCACTCTGGAAGGATCGAGGTTCAGCAGGACAGAGACTGGACCCCTGTCCTGTCCTCTTGCTGCTTCCCTCCCTGTGGGACTTCTGGGGTTTCCTACTTTGCCTGTAGTTACGGATTCAGTTACTCTACCTTGGGTTTTATTGTTTTGCAAACAGGACGGAAAGTGTGAATTTACCTCGTGTGTTCTCTCTGTGCAGATTTATGGTCTATTGGGTAAGTGGGTCTGCGACACAGAGGTGAGCAGTAAATGGGTACAGTCCCTGCTCTCCTGGGGACTACAGTCTGATTTGGGAGACAGATGCAGGCATTAATCAAAGCCATGAGTAAATGTAAGGTGACAACTGCCACGGTCCCATGAAGGTGAAGGAATGCAGTTGGGAGGGTCTGGAGAGGGATTTCTCTTTGGGACGTTAGACGAGGAGGTCCTGAAGATGTGATGACTGAGCTCAGAGATGAGGGAAATTAGGACTCAAGTGGGTGAAAGGGTCGGGGACGTGTGTCCAGGTGTGGGGGGGGAGCATGGGCAGAGGCCTTGGGGTGGGCCACAAAGGGCCCCTCATCTGGGGCCGCGGAAACAACTGGGCGACTTAAAACAACGTTCTGGAGGCCAGAGGAGACCAATAAGTTGTGGGCAGGGCCGCGCCCCTTCCAGGTCCCGGGGGAGGCTCCTTGCTGGCCTCTGCCAGCTTCAGGGGCTGTGGCCGTCCTCGGCCTTCCTGGCTTTAGCTGCATCACCGCCATCGGCCTCCCCATCACGTGGCCTTCTCCCCCTGGCCCCTGTGTCTCACATCTCCCTCTGCTGTCCCCTATAAGGACAGCTGTCGTTACAGTTTGGATTCAACCGGAATACAGGACGATCTCATCTCGAGATCCTCAACTTAATTACACCTGCAAAGATGCTTTGCACAGAAGGTCACATTCCCAGGTAGTGGGGGTCAGGGCATGCACAGGTCCTTTTGGGGACCGTTACTCAACCCACTGCACCGAGTTTGAAGAACTGGAAGAAGCCTCGTGTGGGTGGCGTGGGAGGCGCGAGGGGGCCTGGTGTGGGCTGGAGCAGGCGGGGGCGGGGCTTCCTCCGCTGTCAGGGGGCAGCACCGCAATGCCCCACCTGGCTGCTCCAGTCACTAGAGCTGGCCCTGGGACCTGGTAGGATTCAGGGTGGTTTGAATACAAGACACTGTGGCCTTTTTTCTTTTCTTTTTTTAAGGAGGTACCAGGGATTGAACCCAGGACCTCATGCATGGGCAGCAGGCGCTCAAACCACTGAGCCACACCCGCTCCCAACACCGCAGCATTTCGAGGCGGGATCATCCCTGGTTTTGTGGATCAAGAAAAGCAGACAGGAGCAGGATCCACTTCCTGGCTGAGTCCCAGGTGCCAGGCACACGGTGTTCGTGTCAGTTCAGCTCTCCCAGCAAACAGGTGTCCAGACAGAATGGGATTCGGGAGGTTTCAGGGGACCATGGGGCAGCAGTAGGCAGGGAGCGCCTTCAGGCCGCCACGCAGGCCTGACCCTGGGAAGGGAGGAGGGAGAGGGGAGGAGGGAGAGGGGAGGAGAGCCTCAGACCACAGGGCAGCGCTGAGGAAAGCCAGAGTGGAGCTGGCCGTCCACCTCCTTGGCCGCTGCAGCATTTGGTGAGTATTTATTGAGTAATGAGTGGTCCAGTAAATGAAACACGTGCACGTGGAGACGTGCACGTCCATCGCTGCCTGATGACACTCCCTTCTCAGTGAATCCAGGTGTCGGGAAGCAGCAGATACACGAGGGCCAGGGGCTAGGTGCTGGGGCATTTATTGGGGATCTACTCTGTGCCCAGGGGGATCCCAAATGAGCAAATATTGTCCGTCCTCTCCCTAACTTTTCCCAGATGGGCAGAATGGAGGGTCGCTACTAACCAACGAGGGTGGGAAGGGCGGCGCTTGTTCAGGCTTCAAAGCTACCCCGAAACGCCTGGCTCAGCCTGCTGGGCCCAGCGGGGTGCTGGCTACGGCAAAACATGGCGAGAGCCCACCCGCGGGCTCTCCCAACCTGGGGCAGGTCAGCGCAGGTTCTGAGACAGGCTGAGGAGGTGGCGCCTTACCGCGTCCATGCAACATCAAAAACCCAAATCAGAACAAGAGAGAGATCCAAGGCCAAGCCTTTCAGCCTCATCCAATACAGGAAAAAGAAATATTTGCTTTCCCTGCCGATTCTCTGGTCAGTTGCCGATTGTGGAATTTTAATAATGCCAAATGCTTTAGGGCTGACCTTTGGTGGAGGAACACGAAAATTTTCCGTTCAGACACAGGGATTTAATGAGGAGAAAGCCGACCAGTTGAACTGTCTCCAAGCGGTGTCCTGTTCCACCGACGTCCTGAGGGTTTCCGAGCGGCCGTGGTGGACCAGGCCTGGAAGGTCCAGGGAAAGAGGGGGAGCCGCAAGCACCCCTGGGGCCTTGCGTTCAGCTCCCCCCCTGCAGGAAACAAACAAACAAAAAAGTCCAGGCAATTTATCTCTTTGGTTACAAAAGTCTTTCATTTCTGCAGAAAGAAACGAAAACACACCTTGCCAGGTAATGATGTTTACCGGAAGAAAAAAAAATTCCTCCGTAAAATCAACAGACGAGTTCCGGATAAAATAGATCCTTCAGCAGCTTCCTTGCGAACTCTGCACGGTAATCCCTGCCACCAGCCCGTGCACTTTTGAGCTCCTTGGCATTTTATTTGTTTTACTTTCTTGAAAGTGCAAGAGTGGGGAGAGGCATGTCGGCATGTCCGAGGTCGTGCAGGATGAATAGCATGGAGACATTCTCGGAATAGCTCATCAGAGCGTCCATCAGGAGAGGTTTTTCTCCTCAGCTAATGGCAGCGAATCAAATATTTAAATGTGATTTTTAGACTTAAAGGCACATGAAAAGATTTGTTTGATGAAGGAGGGAGTTGGCTGGAAAACTCTGCCCAAAGGATGGGCAAGAATTTTCTGCCGTGATGGGGGCCAAGTGACCTGTGACCCGTTTTACCCACAGACTGAATGCCCCCACCCAGTGGGGAAGGGCCCATGCGTCGGCCAGGCTCTTTGCTGGGGGGCCCAGGCTGGACCCTGCCAGCGGGTTTGGGGGTGGCCCTGTGCCCAGCCAACTCCTCCTCCCCATGGACGATCCCCTGGGCGGCATCTTGAGCTGAGTGCTGACAACTCTGATTTGCCAGCAAGGGGGACAAATCAAAAGTGATTCGTCTGCCTGCTCCGAGTAGTGGGGAAGGGACCCACAGGGCCGGGAGTCTTGCTGCAGTGGAAGGAAATGCTAACGGCAGCAGACAGCCAGGGCAGCGGGGCGACGTGCCGCTGGGGTTCTGATGCGGGCACGTCAAATGGACCCAGGCGAGACCCTGGTGGAGCGTCCTCTCGGATGCTGGGCACGGTCGCCACCTCCACCGGGCCCACGGTCCTCAGCACGTCCCACGACGCGGCCCCCAGCCCTGGCTGATTACTGCAACACTCTGGGGGGGGGGTTGTGTGGCTGGAGATTTTTTCCTGGTAAAATGCACATTAGGGAAATCTGAACAGCACTCCAAACCCCTGATTTCAGGTGCTAGCTACGTTTTTAAATGGAAATAACAATAATCCCCACTTGTGGAGCCTTTGCTGGGAGCCAGTCATGCTAAGTTATGCACCTACACGGGCACGTGTGGATGCACACAGCACTTATGCACACACACACATGCATATACAAGGCACACGCACATTCACATACAGAACTTGCACACACGTGCCTGCATAATATACAAAATACGCACAACCCAGACAGAGACCTACACACACACACACATGCACACACATGCCCATACAGCACACACAAAAGAACAAAGCACACCCCTTACACAGGCACACACACACGCATACACACACGTTTCTTGTAAGACTCTCAAGAGGCTTATGGAAAGTCCTCAGCGTCTCCACATTACAGATGCCGGAAACTGGTGCCAAGACAGTTTCAACCTGCTACTCGCTCATCTATTCAGTGGTTGCTTTTTATAACCCGGTAACAACAAATTCGGTTCCCCTTCACCCAGGTGATCTCTGTAGGTGCTTGGTGGAAACTTGTACACCCACAGCTCTGTCAACCCATGCTCCCCATATGCTTTTTCAGTCTTTTCTTCTTGGGCTGATTCTATGATTTTGCCCATCAGAATGGTCGTGGGACTACACCATGCAGACTCATTTTCCCTCCTCCGTAAAAGCCCACTTTTCCTGGATATTTAGGAAATCATGATGCAGATGAAGTACAGTAGATTTGTCAGTCACGATTTGGAAAACTACATCTCCCCTTCTGTGGGCTCGGTCCCTGTTAATGTACAAAATCTCCAGCGTCTGCCGTGGAGGGAGGTGCTCCTTCCCAGAAAAGCTGTCTTCAGAATTTCAAATTCCTAGCGCCTGACTCTGCAGGACAAAAGGCTCTTTTCCTTCTCTTCCTTTGGGGTTAACAATTGGTCCATTCACACCCAAGACCTGTCTGGTAGCTGCTGGAAAACAGGTTTGTACAAAACACACACACATTTACACTCACACATGTCCTGACAATGGCACATGGTCACTTACACTCATGCACACAGGCGCACACTTAAAATCGAAGTGCAGGCTGTGTGTGGGAATTTTGGAGTTCAAGGTCAAAACCAAGGAGAGCCCTGGCTGGTGACTTAAGGCTCGTGAGTCTGGCATGAGGGGGGATGTTAGTCCTTCAGTCTCCTGAATCCAGCCCAACTCATGCCAGGCTCCTGCTGGGGTCTGTGGGAACTAAAATTAGAGAGAAGCAGCTGGTGTGGCAAGACCTCTCCAGGCAGGTCAGTTCCCCTCTCTGGGACTCAGTTTCCCCATTTGCAACAACCTTTTCCCCTCGCCTCCTTCCGCTCTATGGTGTCAAAAGGTTTGACTGCTCCTGATCAGGGAGTTGCACGGCCTTCACATCCCAGGTGAAGCCTTGTCTGGTTTGCTCTGGGAAAGTTGAACAGGGCAGCAGCGGGGGAGGCAGTTGGTCAGCTCAGATGTGCAAGGCCTTTGCACCTGCCGAGCCACGTGTTTGAAGCCCTTCTCCCCAGGGGTGATGTGACACAGAGGTTATGAGCCCAGACTCTGGGGCCAGATGGCCTGTGTTCGAATTCTGCCTCTGTGACAAGCTGGCTGATCTTGGGCATGTTGCTTACCCCCTCTGTGCTGTTTCTTTGTGACATGTGGATAATGGTGGTCCCTGCCGCCTAAGCTTGTTGTGAGGTCAAACGGGTGAGTTCATGGAAGTCCCCGAGAAGCCTCCGGATTGGCTCAGCATGCTTCCTCTCCCGCCAGTTCATCTGTTTTTTTTTTTCTGGCTGGCTCCTTCTCACCCTTTACCTGTCAACTCACAGGGCACCTCCTCAGGGGAGCCTTCCCTGACCACCTGGCTATTGCAGATTGTCCCTGTTAGTTTTTTTCGCAGCATCCTGGTCATTTCCTTTGGTGAACTCGTCACAAGTTAAAACTTTATATTGGGGGCAGGAGCATTTCTTTAATATTTTTCTTCCTCCCTGACTGCAAGCACCCTGAGAGCAGGGCCCATGTCTGTCCACAGTTGCTCTTCCCAGAGCCTGGGAGCATGTGTGGGACACAAGCAGGCTCTCAGCACTTCAGAAAACTTTCTGGAAGAGAGGCAAACTCTTCAGGAGAGAGCAAGAGGGGGGGGTGGGCTGGATCCCCTGGCCCAACTCCTTAGAGGATGTCCAAGCAGGGGGAAAACTGGACTTGGGCTCTTGGCACCCCACCCTTTCTACCTCCACATAGCTCTCCTTCTCTTGCCTCTTTTTTTTTTTTTTTTACCGGGAGGTCCCGGGAATCAAACCCGGGTCCCTCCATATGGGAGACGGATGCCCAACCAGTTGAGCTACATCCGACCCCTAAAGGACGAGGAGGCCCCGCTGGGATACGAACTTCTCTTGCCTCTTTACCCCAACAACCATGAGTCATTAATTCACCAGATTAAGTATCTGCTATACGCCCGGCCCTGGGAAGCAGTGAAAGGCCCGTTCCCTGCCACTGCAGCACCTCCTGTTGAGTGGGGCAGTGACATTAAACAGGAGGAAGCCTGCACAGGGCCACGAGGGGCCACGAGGTGTGACGTGAGTGCCTGGTGGGGCCCACCCTGTAGCGGGGGTCGGAGATGGCGTCCCTGAGGATGACTTTGCTTTAGCAATTGGAAGGGCATGCCAGGCAGAAGGAACAGAATGAGTGGGAGTCCTGAGGCTGGGAAAAGGAGTGGTTGAATGTGGGAGGGGGCTGAGGAGTCAGGGAGGGGCCAGAGCACACAGATCTGGAGCTGGGGGCCCTGACCCCACGCTTCTGAGAGTGAAGGGAGAGGCTGTTAGCAAAACCAGGGACAGGTGGAAGCCAACGCACAGCCCTGGCGCACGCTAAAGTTGTCATCAGAGGAGGGAAGGGGTCAAATGGGCTGTGGGCTGAGGTGTGGAGAACGGATTATAACCCCAAACTCGACCAGGAGAAGAAGGGTCAGCATGACTTTTTTCCTGTGTGAAAGCGTTAGCGTTTTGCAGTGAGGGGAACGCCATGCCCCCCACGGGCTTTCGAGATCGGTGGCCCAGAAAGGAGCCCACGTCCTGCGGGGCCGACGAACAGGCACGAATTTCTTTTCAATGTGCTCGTTAGAGGATTAAAAGCGACTAAGTAGGCTGGAAGGCCTGCCACCGGGTGGTGCCATCCCTGATGCCCCTGAGGGTCTCCTTTCTGTCAGCTTAGAGGGCAGGGGGCAGGAGCAGACATCCAGAACTTTCTCATCTGGCTCTGGGCGGATAGGCCTCCATTTCCTCCCTTGCTCGTCTCAGGGGCGATGCCGAGGGGTGGCTGGGGTGGGGTGGCCGAAGGCTCTCGGTGATCTCCCCCCAGCCTCCGCTCGTGAACATACTCTCTAAGGAAAAACTCTCTAAGGAAAAACTGCTCCAAGCGTGGCCTTGAAACCAGCCCGGTCCCGTTCCAGCCAGGCTCAGCCCCGTGCCCCACCTACGTAGAAATTCCAGAACCTTTTCCACTGGACTTGAGCTCAGGCCCTGACCCTCCTCGACCCCTCTCCCTCCACTCTCTTGTCCGGTGACCCTAAGAGCTCACTGAACCCCGCTGGAGTAAGGCCTGCCCTCTGCCTCCTCAGCCGCCTGAGAGTCTCTGGTCACCAAACATCGCAGCCAAAGCTCTTTCCTAACCCGGCTGAGCCGCCGCTTCTTGCTTTGCCAAAGGAGAGATGGGAGCTGGGCTTCCTCCTGGCCAGTGGTTATGAAGACAGCGGTGGTAAACGAGGAGGAGGTGGAGAATAGGTTAAAGGGGGTAGTTAAAATCATATGACTTTGTCCGTCAAAAGGTCTTCAGTGTGTCTGCTTTTAATTTCCTGTGCCTCTCGGAAAGGATTCACATCTTACTTATCGACAGAGCGCCGTGGAGGAGGTTCTGTGCTCGGGATGCAATCCCCCCCAGTGGCAGGCTGGGGGGCTCCGGCTGGGGCAGCAGAACCGGGGTGAACGGGGGCGGCTAATTCTGGCTGGGCTCTTGGACCCTCTCAACAGGTGATGCTTTACCTGTCTGATTCCCACCCCCCCCCAGCTCCCCACAGGCCGTGGGAGTGACCCTTGGTTTTAGTTGCTTTTCCTGGCATGCGTGCCGGGGGAATGGCTACCCCCGGCTTCCACGCAGAGTAGCTGCCAAATGAAGCGAGTGGAAGAAGGAACAGCGAGTCGCTTCACCCAGGGGGTCTCCGGCCCTTGGGCTCCCCCCGGCTCCCCGGGGCTCAGCTGCTCTGGCTTGGTTTCCTCCCGGGCCTAAGGCTGCCATCTGCACCCCGTTCACCCCCTGGCACAAGGAGGAGCGGGGAAGGGTAGGAGTCCTATTTGTTCCTTTCAGATGCTTATCTCCCCATTTCACAAACCCTTCCCTCTGCGGAATAACTTGTCTGGTGAAAACTTTTTTCTCGCTTTTTTGTATCATACAACAACTGCTTGAGAGGCGGAAGAGCCCCTCACCCTTAGGTCTCCAGCCCCTCTGCACACACGGGGTGAGAAGCCGGAGATCAGCGCCCGAAGGGGGAGTCTGCAGGGTCAGACCAGCACGGGCCGGGCCGCGTCTCCACTCGCTGCCCGGCCTCTGCCTTTTGAAGTGCAATCCCCTCTCAGATGGGGCGCCCTGTCCTTTCTCCAGGAAAACTGGACCCCCCTCCCGCTCCCTCTTCCCGCCCCCCCGCAACCCACACTCCATCTCCTCCCGTATAAGACGTTGATGGCACGGAGGGAAAGCACACATGTTCACTGGGGCTTCTCCTCGAAACCCAGCCTGGCTCGGACAGCGAAGGTCATTTCCATCGGAAGAAGGACTAACTCTTGTCGCAGAGTCTTTCATTCATTTGTTAATTCATTCAACAAATACTGATTTCCCACCACCACTGTGTGGGGCATTCGGCCAAGCTGGGGCCTGAGAAGAACAGGCAGAAGCTGAGACAAGAGGCATTAAACGATGCAGGAATAAGAGGGAACCGAGGACATCCTGTATGCTTTACCGCTAGGAACTCCTTTAATCTTCCTAAAAACCTGGTCTGAGAGGCTGGTTATCACTATCTCTATTTAGGAACTGAGACCCAGAAAGGCGAAGTGACTTTTCCAAGGTCACACAGCTGGTAAGTGCCAGGACCTGGATTGGAGCCCAGACTGCCTGGTTCCTGAGGCCACACTTGCAACCGGGGCCTTGTCCATCCCTGGAACGAATTCTTACTCTCTGTGACAAGGACAGTGAGAGAGCAGCAGGAGACACTCTGGGCAATTCTTGAAAAGGGGCCAGATATAGGCTGGAAATCTGGAAGAATGTCAAGGAAAGTATACCTGGAAAGATGGGTAGGACTTAGGCAAAGAACGGGAAGAAGTCTGTTTCAGAAAGAGGGGACAGCATGTGCCAAGGCCCTGGGGCAGCAAGAACTTGGCAGATTGGAGGAATACAAGAAAACCCCTGTTGTTGCAGCCCAGGGCACAAATCGTCTCCTTTCTCAAGGCAGATGCAGTTGGTTGCCTAGCCAACAATAGTTCAACCTCTCTTCCCTCTTACCAGCGGCACCCTACTTGCCCCTCCCAAAGAGCCGTGCTTCATGGGAGCAGCCTCCAATCCTGGTGTGGCAGACGGTATCTCCCCCAAATGGCTACAGAACAAAACATCTGGTCCTACCTGCCCTTACAGAACCTTGCCACTCTCCATTAAGAGGCAGAGTCTACTTCCCTGTCCCTCGAACCTGGATGGGTTTTGTGGTGGCCTCGACAAATAGAATGCCTGGGAAAGGATGCTGCAAAAAGCTCAAAAAAGCAATGTGGCTTCCGCCTGGCTCTTGCTCTCTCTCTCAGGGCATGCACCTCGGAACCCAGCCGTCCTAGTCTGAACGTCCTAGGCAGCCAAACACAACAGCTTTACAAAAAGCACCCCCCCCTCTGGCCAATTGGCTCCCTCATCTGTTTGCTTGTTTTTTCCTCGCTGTTTGCTCGGGTTTTTTTTTTCTCATTGTCTGCTCATTGTTTTTTGCTTGTTGTCTGCTTGTTGTCTGTTTTTTCTTTAGGAGGCACCAGGAACCAAACCCAAGACCTTCCACGTGGAAGGTGGGTGCTCAACTGCTTGAGCCACATCCGCTCCCTGCTCGTTCCTCTTTGCTCATTGCCTTGCTTGTTGTTTTTGCTCGTTGTCTGCTCGTTTGTTTGTCTTCTTTAGGAGGCACTGAGAACCGAACCTGGGACATCCCATGTGGGAGGCGGGCACTCAACTGCTTGAACATTTTTGATGCCACCATCTCCACTGCCTGTGGAGTTATTCCTCAGAGATGCTACTTCAGAGGAGACAAGCCCTAAGCTGCATTGGGCTCCTGAATGGGAAATTTATCAAGGTACAATTGTCTTTTAAGCCAAGAAGTACCCATGTTAGTTTTTACAGTCATTGTGACACTCAAGCCAGCAGTGTGCCCGTCCCTCCCTGTCCTTCCTGAGGCCCGGTATTTCCACTTGGGAAAGAAGCAAGAGCAAACTAGAATCACTCTGGAATAGAAGAGATAAGGAAGGGGAGAGGGGGAGAAAACTAATTAAAAAACAAGTTTGCAGCAAAGGCAACTCATCTTTAAGAGAAAAAAACTCCCGATCGGTGGCAGCAGCTCACAAAGGAAACGCAGTTGTCAAAAGGAGGGCTGGGACTTTTCAAAGAGCTTACTGGAACGAAACAGAAATGCTGAACTTTGTTTTGTCTTTCCCGAGAACATGCTCTTTTTGGAATCAAAAGGCTCTGAGGGTGGTGAAAGACCTCAGAGCATGAAATTGTATTACTGGAAATGGTTCGGGGCTTTTGTTCTTGAGGCTGGGGCCTCGCGAGGAATGGGTTTAGCAACAAGCCCAGCCAGGCTGGGGACCCACATGGGGGGAAGGAGGAGAAGCCAGGATCCTGCCGCAGGAGGGGCCGCTGGAACTGCCCAGCCTTTCCCAGGTCCTCAAACACAAGCTCAGAAACCTCGGGGAGCTGTGGTCAGATGATGCACAAAGAAAAGTGGAGGCTCGTGTCTTGTCAAAAGTAGACATTTTCTAAAAACACTGTACCTACACCCAAAACAGGCAGTACTGAGCCAGAGGCAGCTTTAAGTGCTGATAAATGACAACTGCTTCCTAAAGGCGCCCCTTGCCTGGTTTTCTAAGACCAGTTCAAATCCCATTGTCCCTGGCTCCAGAACCTTCTATGGCTCACCATTGCCCTTGAGATGGATTTCAAGCTCCCCGACTGAGCCTATGAGCTCTCCATGCCCCAGCTTCTGTTTTTCACTTCTTTGCCTTCATCTCTCCTGTTGTACCCCTCCAGCTGCATTGAGTCATCGCTGGTTCCTCAGAGGAAATCAGCCCTCTTTTGTCTCTCCGTTTTGCACATGCTGTTCCAGCTACCCAATATACTGTTTCCATTCCTTCTTTGCCAACACCGTGCATCCTGTTGGTGTCAGTGCAGACATTACTGGCTATGTGCCTCTGCTATATGCTCCCCAAGTTCCCTGGGATTTTCTCATTCAAGTATCACTCCAAGGTCGTTGGGCCTTTACTTGTCTCCTTCACTAGATCAGGGTCTCTCGACCTCCACACTTTTGACATTTTGGGCCTGATCATTCTTAGTTGTGGGGCCATCTTGGGCACAGTAGGATGTTTGGCAGCATCCCTGGCCTCTCCCCACTGGATGCCAGCAGCAAACCCCCCTTCCCCCAGTTGTGACAACCACAAACGTCTCCAGACACTGCCCAGTATTCCCTCGGGTGTGTGTGTCAAGTTAGTTCCCAGCTGAGAACTCTAGAGAAAGGCCTTGTCACTGCTGAGTCTCTACCCAGCCGATGTCACAGCACAGCTTGCTGGAAGAATGAACAGGTGAATGAATGAAGGAGCTTGCACAGTCCTGGGCTCAGAGAGGCCACCGTCCTCTTCGAGGGCCGCTCAGAGACTCACTGGAGCCAAGCAGGACAACGTACTGTGTTGGGTGGACAGAGAGGTCACTGGGTGCCCCCCTCAGGGTGGGCAGTTCCCTGAGGGGCAAAAGGCTCAGAGGAGCTTGGGACTGCTCGGCTCTGAGACATCTCTCAAGCCTGCAGCTCCAGCGCTGCCTTGGGTAGAGTGAAGCTCAAGGGCCTGGCTCAGGGGTGCCCGGTGCGGAAGCTGCTCACCGTGCATGGCCACTGAGCCCTTGAAATGTGGCTGCTCTGAACTGAAATGTGCTGGAAGTGGCAAGTACCCTGCAGATGTGAAATACCTCATTGAAAGCGTTTAATAGTGAAGTAACCAGGTTTTGCATGAATTGGGTTAAAGAAAATGTAGTATTAAAATTAATTTCACCTTTGTTTTACTTCTTTATTGTGGCTACTGTAAGAATTTAAATGACAAATATGACTCACATTTGTGGCCCACATTGTATCTCTGTTGACCAGCACTGATCTCAAGCTGGGGGTGGCAAACCAAGGCTTGCCACCTGTTTTTGTAGGGTCCATGAACTAAGAATGGTTTTTACATTTTTTAATTGTTGGGGAAAAGTCAAAAGAAGACTAATATTTTGTGACATAAAAATTATATGAAATTCAACCTTCAGTGTCCACGAATAAAGTTTTATTGGCATGCAGCCACCCCACTCGCTGATGCATTCTCTATGGCTGAGCCTCTCCACAAGGGCAGAGCTGAGGAGTTGCAAGAGACCATACTGGCCCCCAAGCCCCCAAGTATTTGCACCTGGCCCTCTAGAGAATGCAGTCTCAGTGGGGATAATATTGGCCCCCAAGTGGACGAAAATTTGTTCTTGAGGGGCAAAATAACCTTAACTGTTTACAATGGCTTGTGGCCCTCCAAAGGGCTATGATACATAAACATATATATAAATGATATTAAATAATTAATAACAATAATAAATAAATATCTGTGGCATTAACATTTTGTGAGGGAGGAGTGTGATTAGGAAAAAGATGTCTAAAAAGGCTCTTTAGGGTGACTGTAATGGCAAAAAGTGTGAGAAACCCTGTTGCAGAGGATCCTGCATTACCCTCTTTGTGATTTTATGATCCACCCACATGCACCTGGCTCTAAAACTCTAATTTTACCCATGGGGAAGGGAAGAGATGCTAAGATTTATTGAGTTCTGTTAGGGGCCAATCACTCTGCCTACGCAATTTCCACTGATCTTACCTAACCCTCCTCTCATGTCTACAAGACAGACCTCTTACCATAGAGGGGGAAGCGAGGGCCCCAAAAGGCAAAGGAACCACGTCTATATTGACAAAACTCCATTGCAACTTCGTTTATAATAAGAAAAAAAAAATAGCATTAGATCAGTAGGATATTGCATTCACCTGCTAGGAACAGAGATCTGATTAAAATAACTTAAAGCAGATTTATTTCTCCTTTATGTGAAAGAAATTTGAAGGTGAGCAGCCCAGGGCTGGGATGGAGGTTCCATAGTCATCAGGGTCCCTGGCTCTGTCTGTCTCTTCTGTCTCTCTGCTCCACCATCTTTACTGTGAGGCTTCCACACTCAAGGTCCCCTCATATCCAAGATGGCTGCTGGGGCTCCAGCCACCATATCCATATTCCAGGCAGCAGAAAGAAGGAAAAGAGGACAGAAAGCAAAGCAGATTTTCTGAAATATTTTCTGTGTTACAATGTGCTAAATATCGCACTAGGTGTTAGGAGTTCAAGAGTGAGCAAAATACACATGCCTGTATTCTTTTACTAATCGGCAACAAATTAAGTCTTCCTTGTTGGCACTCAGCCTCACACACCTCACCTGATGCCCCCGCAAATCCCACCTACTCTTCTAGGACCCACCTCCAGACGCCCGCCACCTCTCACCACCTCTACTGCCACTAGCCGGGTTACCACAGAAGCCTTCCACCTGGTCTCTGCCTTTACCCTTGCCCAGCCCCAGGCTATTTACTCTCCACACAACTAGGAGGCCCTTTGAAAACAACGTGTCATTCCTGACAGGCTGCTGCGCCAATCCTCCCTCAGTTCCTTGTCACTCAAAGACCTCACAGTGACCTACAAGGCCCTGAGTCACCCACACTACCTGCCCTCTGGCACACACACCTCTCTCCCACCCCACCCTGTACCGCTCCACTGTCATCCACTCTGTACCAGGACCACTGCCTCTTGCTTGTCTTTGAACAATCACAGCCCTGCCCCAGGACCTTTGCACTGTTCTCTTCCCCCAAACATCTGCATTACTCCCACTCTGTTCCCGTCATCTCCCAGAGAGGCCTTTGTTGACCCCCACCCCCCATTGCCCATTTCACTCACCTGGCTCCTATTTCTTGCTCCCCATCCCCACCCCAAAGCATTTACCACCGACTGGAATGTCAGCTCCATGAGGACAGGAACTTTGGTGTTGTTACTGCAGAATCCCCAGTGTCTGGAGAAATGCTGACCCCTAGCAGAATCTCGCTTCTATGCATGAAATAAACCCCTCGCTTTTCAAAGTTCAGTCTTCACTTGTCCCCATTATGCTCATTTAGTGAAAGTGCTCAGCCTTGGGGCGGTGGTGGGGGGAAGCCCACCAAATTGGCAAACACCCAAGCCAGGGTAGACTTTATTCTTTTGTTCAGCTTTATTTTCTGCCTCCACCACCTGCTTTCGGATCTGCGAACCTCTAAGTTGAGGACCTTTCCCCCAGTTGCCACTAGGCCTGCTGGAATTGTTCTGGTCCTTTCTGTAGGGATTAATTGGCCAATGCCTTTAGGCTGTCAGAATGCTCTGCTCCAGGGTTTCTCAACAGCAGCACTAGTGACATTTGGGGCCAGATAAGTCTTTGTTTGGGGACTTTCCTGTGTGCTGAGAGGTGGAGCAGCTTCCCTGGCCTCCACCCACGAGATGCCCAGAGCACCCTCCTGGCTGTGACAACCAGGAAACGTCTCCAGACATTGCCAGGTGTCCTCTGGTTGAGGACCTCTGCTCTACACAACTCACCCCACCCTGTCGGGTAATAGGCACACGACAGTGGGGGGGCCAGCTGAGAGTCCACTCACGTCTCTCCAGCTTCTGGTAAAATTTTCACCCAGGAGTTAGCTACCACGGGAGAAACCTTGTCTTTTTAAGGATCTTTCTTCAGGGGTAATTTGGGGTGCAATTTAGTTTTAGTGGAAACTAAAATTGGGGTTTCTAACATGTCATGGTGCCATTAAATTTTTCATGAGGAAGAAAAACATTATTGTCCCATTTTTCCCCCTTAATTTAACCAAACAATTCTTGAAAATGTGACCACACATTTCTAAGATCATATAAGAAATTATAAAATGATACCAGTTTTAAAAGAACCCGCGTAGATGGAACACAGTGGGATGCCCACGGAAGCCTAATTTAGAATTATTGCCCATTTTAAGGATGGGGAAACTGAGTCACAGAGTGACTTGCTTAAAGTGACATCGGTCCTGGACTTTTTCAGTTACACACAACACGAGCCTAATGAAAGCTTAACTAATGGTGTGGAAAAAAAGAGGTGGGGAAGGTGAGAAGGAAGAGGAAACGGGGGTCGAGCCTCCCAGCTCCAGCTCCAGCTCCCAGCTCTGTGCCTCCCTCCTCCTCCTCTGCTTGCCTCTGCAGACAGTCTCTGGCCACATGTGGGGTGACACCCCAGCAGCCCAGATCACAGGCTCTCAGCTGGTCCGAGGGTTGGAAAGGGATCTCCTTGGCAGCCTCCACGGGCGCTTCCCGGGAAAGGGCTCTTATTGGCTCTGCTTGGATCCCAGCAATAGCTGAACCCATGGATCAAGCCCCTGTGGGTGGTCTGGCCCGAGTCATGGGCCATGGGGACAGGTTCTGTTACCAAAATATGGAAACAGTGGGGAATGGGTGCTGGTAGCCAAAAAACAACAGCGACTTAGCTCAGAACCAAGATGTGACTCCAGGTTTGAACTAGTCTTTCTCCTTCTGGAATATGTCCACCGTTAGCTTATTTAGGGGTGTTTTGAAATATATACCTGAATAAGGGTACAATTCAGTAACATTAATTCCATCGACAATGCTGTCCGGCCCTCACCAGCACCATTATAAAACCTTTTCATCTCTCAAAACAGATGCTTTGCCCCCACCAGCAGAAACTCCCCATCCGCCCTCCCCCCAGCCTCTGGTTTCCTCTCATCTATTTTCTGTCTCTATGAATTTGCTTTTCCTAGATATTTCATATAAACGGAATCACACAGTGTGTCCTTTTGTACCTGGCTTCTTTCACTTCTCATCGTGAAGATGAGCTTTCAAGGCTCATCCGTGCATCTCCGGCCTTCATTCCTCCCTCTGGCTGAGCGATGTTCTGTTGTGGACGGCCCACACGCTGTCTCCCCATTCTTCCGGCGCTGGACGTGCGGGCTGCTTCCATCTCTTGGCTAGCGTGAGCATCGCTGCTGAGAACATTGGTGCACAAACACCTTTCTCGAGCACCTGTTAGGTGTCAGGCACTGTTCTACACACTGGGGATACAAAAGGGAACAAAGCAAAGGGCCCGCTCTCATGGAGCTTACATTCTAGTAGGGACACAGGCAACAATCAATATTCGCCATTATCAATATCAAGAAGGACTACGAGGAGGACAATGACCTGGGGCTGGGGAGACAGGGTGCTGGGCGTGGGTGGCACATTAGCTTGAGGTCTGATCCAGAGAGACTGGGGAGCCGCACTGAATTGAATCCCCCCGCCGCATGTGTGGAGTGTCAGAGGGGGGGGGGACGTAGGGGGCTGGCTGGCCTCTGGCTCGGGCCTCGGGGATGCCCCTGCTGGCTTTGCTTTGCAGCAGCTGTCGAGCTGCTGTAAACATTTAATAGTGGATATAGCTTGGCTGCCATTCAGCATGTAAATAGCTGTCAGATCTGCCATTTTGAAAGGCCTGCTTCCCGTGTGATTTGTTTAAATTTTCAAACAGGGTGGAGGCCGCACGTATAGAAAACCAGGTCCCCACACACCAGGGACATGGCCTGGGTTTCAAAGACACAAACTTTTCAGATGGGAACTGTGTTTCAAAGGCAGAGATGACATGGAAGCAGTGAGACCAGAGAGGAAGATCAAACGTGTCCCGTGTCCAACAGATACATCTTCCCGGTAGAAGAGCAGAAACCCTCCGAAGTGCAAGGCTGATGCTTTGAAAGTCTTGGGTGAAAACCACAATTTGATTTTTTTTTTTTTTTTTAAAGATTTTGTTTATTTATTTATCCCCCCCCTTGCTGCTTCTGCTCGCTGTGTCCATTTGCTGTGCATTTTTCTGTGTCTCCTTGTCTCCCTTTGTTGTGTCGTCTTGCTGTATCAGCTCACCATGCCGCACGGGCTGGCTTGCCTTCACCAGGAGGCCCCGGGAATCGAACCCAGGGCCTCCCATATGGTAAACGGGAGCCCTACTGATTGAGCCACAGCCACTTCCCCACAATTTGATTTTAATTTAAATGCTTCTCCTATGTTTTCCATGTTTTTAGAATTAAGCATGAACAAATCATTCTTTTCTGAAATGAGACTATGGAGTATCAACCTAAGGAGTCAAATTTCCCATCAGACTGATGAAGATTTTAAAAGTTGGGGAAAAGGTGGGGAAACTGGCACTCACGTACCCTGTTTGATGGTGAGTAACTGGAAGGATCCTTTCAGAAGGCAATTTGGCAGGATCTGGCAAAATGGAAAATAATCTTACCCCTCAAAACCAAGCAATTCACATCCAGGAATCTGTACCACAGAAAAATCTGAAACACTGAGCAATGAGAGTTCCCTGTGGCACAGTTTCTAATATTAAAAAAAAAAAAAGGTCCTTGCCTTAATTTACCCTCGTCTGGTTTAGAAAATGATTATATTCCCCCAAAAGCAACACTTTGCAGCTCTTTGGAAAATGAGGTAGACCTTAGCCAGGGGGTCAAGTTCAACAGCCACAGTGGTGAGTCATGTTGATAGGACGGGAAGAAAGGGCACTTTACCCCTGTGATTTCCTCTGCCAAATCCAGAACCCCAGTCTAAGCAGGAGAAAAGTATCAAATTCCAGTAGAGCGGCATGCTGCTCATTCCTCAAAACCGTCCAGGTCACCCAAAACTGGGAAGTCTGAGAAGCATCCCGGCCCAGAGGCACCTCAGGGCGCAGGGTACGTAAATGTCATGTGGGATCCCGGATGGGATCCTGGGCAGAGAGAGATTAGGGACAAATGAAGGGATTTCCACATAAGGTATGGACTTCGTTTTTTTTTTTTTTTTTTTTTTTAAGATTTTTTTTTAGTTTACTTTAATTATCTCCCCCTTCCCCCAGATGGCTCGCTCATGCTGTTCACTCGCCTTCTCCAGGAGGCACCGGGAACCAAACCTGGGACCTCCCACAGGAGAGGCGAGTGCCCACTGGACTGAACCTCATCTGCTCCCCGTGGGCTGCGGCCTCTGCTGGCTTGTGGCCTCTGCTTGTTGTGGCAAGAGGCGGCATCTGCTTGTCTTCTTTTAGGAGGCACCGGGACCCGAACCTGGGACCTCCCATGTGGAAGGCGGGCGCCCAAGTGGTTGAGCCATACCCACTTCCCAAGGCATGGACTTTGGCTAGCAGTAATGTGCCATTCTTGGCTCATTAATTATAGCAAATGTACCACACTAATGTTGGATGTTAATAATCGGGGAAGCTGGGTGTGGTGTATGGGAACCCTCTAGATGATCTCACATTTTCTGTAAATCTAAAACTGTTCATTTTTAAAATAAAGTCTATTAAAAATGAGGTGGATCTTCATGGATGGATGTGAAGGTTGTTCAAGACATAAGAGTAAATGAAAACGGTGATCCCATGTTTGTAAAACAAAATTGTGGGAGGGCCTATAAATACAGAGCCTGAAAAGATGTCCCCTCCCCCACAAGTGGTTTCTCTGGGACACTGGGGTTAAAACAAGGAATAGGAGGGGAGCAGATGTAGCTCAAGTGGCTGAACGCCTGCTCCCACGTGTGAGGTACCAGTTTTGATTCTCAGTACCTCCTAAAAACAAACAAACAAAAAAACCAGCTCTCGTTGGGGAGCAGATGTAGCTCCGTGGTTGAGTGCCTGCTTCTCATGTACGAGGTCCTGGATTCGATCTGCAGTACCTCCTTGAAAAAAGAAAGTAGTAGGAGTGGATCTTCACTTCTGTGTTTTGGAATTTTTACTATCTGCATGCAAACTTTTACAACAAAAAGTTCAATAAAGGTATTTCAAATATGCACACACAGGGCTAAAAATAACCATATGATGGAGGGGTGCACAGGAAGTCCAAGTTGCCTGCTCTGATTTCATTTTGCATAAATAAGCCCTAAATTAACCTCCCTTGATTCCTAATTCAGAGTCAACAGCACGGAACAACTACAGTCCCTCCAGGTTTGTGAGCATGGCGAGATGGTATTATCTCCAGGAAGTCTGATTTTGACCACCGACTGTAGCCTGTCTCTCTCCAGCGGCCCAGGTGGCTCATGTTGCAGTGGCTGCCTGCCTTTTACCGGGTTCTCGCTGAGTGGTCAGCCCTGGGAAAGACTTCCCAGGTATGTCCTCATTCCATCATCAATGCAATCCTTTGAGGTGGGGAATGTCATCCTCCCCTTTCCCCAGAGAGGGAAGGTCACTTGTCACCCAGCCAGTAAAGGAAGATCTGGGTCTAACCAGAGCTGTCTGAATGGGGAGCCCAGGCCTTGCCCCCAGTGCCTCCCACACCTCATAGCAGAGGCCATCACCAAAGGAGCTGCTCACCTGAGCATCAACAGCCCATCTCCACCTGACACACAGGTTGTCACGCCGATACGTTCAGTCTCAAGGTTTCCCCCCCAAGGGGGTCCCTGTTCGACAAACTGGTTCCAATGAGCTTGAATCCCTGCTGCCATTGTTTATATTTCTGGTGAGATATTTTGGTTCCATAACCAGGTGCACGTGGGATTTTGGTAACAATCAAAAAGTCCAAGAGTGCGTGAAATTTCAACATATGGTTAGCGAACATAGGGCCGTATGGAAAGTATACAGTCATCATCAGTGTTTACGTTTTACTTACTTATTGTTCCTGAAATCCCATCAAAATGAAAATCAGCCATTGCCCTGAAGCCTGTTCTGATGTGAGGGAGGTGCATAGATGGGAGAGAAAGCAGCCAGATGGAAATGCATGGCAGCGTGGGGGGGTAGGCGGGCCACTGCTGGAGAAGGCCCCCTTCCTCTTAGTCAACCCAGACCCTCCCACGAGAGGGGAGCACACGTCTCAGAGAAGCCAATTTGGGAAGGTTCACTGTCAGAGTTGGAAGAATTCTTTTGGAAACCACACTGCTGCTTGCCTCGCTTAAATTTCCATCTTTCACTTGTGCAGTCTTTTCCCCTCCTTCCCATTATATATCTTGGTCCTGACCCAAAGCCATCACATTTTCTGTCGTGACATGGTGTTTTCTAAGCATGTGAACTGCCATGTGCTCCAAATAGCGGGAGGGGCCACATTTTATCCTAAAGTGCCCTCGGCCATAAGTCCTTTAGACTTATTAGACCGTGAAAATATTTCTCACCTTGATTGCTTCCCACCAAAGGCCCTTTGACATGAATGGAGATCAAAAATGTTGCATTTTTGGAGAAGGAAGGCTGCTTTAAATTTAGAGTGGATAGCTTTGCTATTTGTTCAGTACCTTTTCCTTTCTGGTATGTATAAAATGTCCAGTGATCCAGTGCAAGGAATCAGAAGTTTATGTCTTTGGTTGCTCTTACTGACAAAGACCTAAATTCACATGAAACACGTTTCTGGGAAGTGTTTTCCTTTCCTTCCTTTCTTTCTTTTCTTTTCCTTTCTTTCTTTCTTCCCTCCTTTCTTTTCTTACTCTTTTTTTCCCCTTCTTTCATTTTTATTATTGAACTTCATCTGGTACAAAGGTTTCTAGTAGAGAAGTAATTTAGAGCATTGTGGCATTTCCTTTCTTAATTAATCCCAACTGGAGCTTCGTCTAGAGAAAGCATCTGCAGTTGCTGGCTCCCTCGCTGCGGCAGCGGGCTCTTCCTGCTGCATTTGTCAACAGCAGCCAGGCCCAGCGCTCTGGTTTGAATTAAAGCCCAGCTCAGGGATCAACCCAGCTGTGCTTTCCTGTAAGCACTGTCAGTTTTCCAAAGCTTGTTAACATGCTAATATAAAAGGAAATAGGACAAACTTCAAGGAATTTACAACTGGTCTTAAACTTCAAAGATGAAAGCTACATCTACACAAGAAACACACCAAACCAATATGTCCCTGCATCCCCTCCCTCCTCAAACACAACCCAACACACACACAAACCCAAACTCTAACTATAAAGTTCCTTAGCAAACCACTGCTGGCTTGAAACCTTGTGGCTGCCATGCCTGATGTTGCAGACTCGGTGACAACAGGGGGTTTGTGTACCTCGGGAAAACTGGGGCCAAGTTAGTAGGTCTGATTGGAGACATGATAAATATTTCTCCAGCCCTTGAGAGAGCGGAGCCAACTCAGCCTAAAAGGTCGGCTCCCTGTTCTTCCCCAGATCAGAGCTGGCCAGGTGGGAGGGGGGAAGGGCGCCTCCCCCTTCCAGCCTGGCCCTGGGACACGGGAGGGAGAGGCTGGGGCACGTTCCCCGCGAACGGTGACTCATTTTCCGAGCCGTCTCTTGGAGATTTTGACAACAAATAGAAGAGCACGACTTTCAAATTTCCTTTTAACGTTCTCCTTTCTCCAATGAGTATCCGCAGATCATTTTTATCTCCACCTGGCTGAGTGCGGATGCCAAAACCCAGTTCAAAGATTCTCATTAAATTCCGTTGAACATTTCCAAACTGGGGCCCAAATAATTAAACTGAAAGTCCTGTTTGCGAGGAGGTCGGCAGCCTCTGGCTTCTTCCTCAGAGACGTGGTAGTGGCCGACGGGGCAGTGTCCACACAGATGCCAGCACTGTCCAGAGCCCATGGGGAGGCCCCATGACCCAGGCAAGGAATGAGCAGAGCCGATGGGCGACAACGTGGCTTCTCCGGGACTCGGTGCTCTCACCAACACCGAGCCCAGGGGGAGCTGAGGGGGAGCAAAGCCAACTCCCGATGGAGCTGCACCCCAAACTGTCCCCACCTCTGGGCTTTCTTTTTTTATTTTATTTTATTTTATTTATTTATTTTACCGGGAGGTCCCGGGGATCGAACCCAGGTCCCTCCAAATGGCAGACGGATGTCCAACCATTTGAGCCACATCCGTTTCCCTGGGCTTTCTTTATATAAGCCAGTAAATTCCCTCTTTACCCAAATCGCTTTCAGTCGGGGTTTCGGCCACACCCTGCAGAAAGAGGCCCCACGGTCCCGAGTGGGAGGGCCGATGAATGCCGAGGGTGATTGCTGCTGCTGGAGCTTCTCTTTCCTCGGGGTCGAGGCAGCAGCTCCCTGCCACTGGTGCTGGTGTACCTGGGAGACCTGAATCAGAATGAACAGACGGGTCAATGACAAAAGGAGTGGGTGGGTGGGTGGCTCAACAAGCAAGGTGCACTGCAGGATGCAAAGGAAAGAAACCCTGGCCGAGCCCCTCCCGGAGAAGCTAGCTGAGGAGGCACGGCTGCAGTTCCACCCGCCTGGCACGCTCTCGCTGTGCCGCCGCGGACGCCGGGCTGGTTCCCACCAGGCCCAGTTCCCGCCTCAGTCCCTTCGCCCTCCTCGACGGCCTTCCGTGGCTCTCTCCTCACTCTCCCCATCACCTCCTGCAGGAGGCCTTCCCTGGTCACCCCCGGGCAGCCACTCTGCCACGCCCCTGCTTTCTTTCCTTCAGGGCCTCCAGCACCATCCAAAATAATCTGCACCACTTCTCTGCCCACGTCTCTCCTGGAACGTGAGCTCTGAGAGGACAGGGCCTTCGTCCCCTTTGCTGCTGTGATCCCGGCACCTAGAAGTAGCTGACACCCAACAGGCACCTGCCTGAGCGAGTGGCGGAATCAGTACTATGTCCGGCCTCCTCTCCAGGCTGTGCGGCCTGGGCGGGTGAGGCCTCGTCTGACCCGTGTTTCAGCCCCCAGTGCCCAGCCCAGTGCTCGGCACCAAATGAGGCCTCAATGCCTGAGTGTTGAGTGAGTGAGTGAGTGAGTGAGTGAGTGAGTGAGTGAGTGAGTGAATGAATGAATGAGTTTTAAGTCCGTGCTAGTCTCTGGGGAACCCAGGACACGGAAGGATGGGTGTGGGGCTCCGTCTCCCAACCTCCCCCCGGCAAGTCTGCCTCCCCGAAACAGGCAGGGTGGGTGGGGCCTCGGGGTGGGGTGGGGGTGGCGGGAGCAGCTTTGGAGCCTGGAAGAGCAGGGTCTGCTGCTTCCTGCTGTGACCGTGGGCTGCAGGCAGCGCAGGCGTAAAGTGGGGAGACACCAGTCAATGGCTCAGAAGCAGCCGAGCAGGCTACAGGGCTGCATTACAGATTTCTTCCTCTTTAGCCATGCACCTGCCTCTCCATCCCACTTTCTATCCATCAACAGCCTCGTTTTTCAGAGGACACACACTTAGGTTGAGCCGGGGAAGGTGGCTGGTTCAAGGCCACACAGCCAGCTGGTCTTCTGATGGGCTCGTGGGTGGGGAAAGTGGCCCCTTCCCGGCCGCTGCCTCCCGGGCCCAGCCAGGGCCTGTTCTCCTGCAGTGAAATCCTCAGGGCCTTTGAGCCCAAGTGGGTGCATTTGATTCTAAACAGAAAAAAAATGGACAAAGTCGCTCATAAACCGAGCTGCTTTTCACACTGTGCTGTCTCTGACAGGCTGTTAGAAAAGTTGGGAGGAGAGGGGCTGCTGTTATACTTTTGTTATTCGGTGCTAATTAGAAGAAAGCAGAGAGCGCACTGGAATGGGGAACAATTTCCAAGGAGGGATTTATTGTTTCCACTGGAACTAAAACAAATCCAGATTAAAAGTCCCCTGGCTCCTGGGCACCGCGTTTCAAGCAAAATATTTTGTTTTGATCTTAAATAATAATTAAAATTAGCTGATAATTCGAATAGCAAAGATACATTAAAAATTGTAAAAAAAGGAAAAAATGATTTTTTTTTCTGTGATAGCATTTAAGGTTTTTGTTTGTTTTTCCTGTAGCGATTACAACGAAGATGGAAAGAGTTTGCCACCTGGGAAAGTGCGTTTTTTGATCAACAGAAATGCACATTCTGGGTCCAGTGGCTGAGGAGATGAGGTAGGGGGAAGAAATGTAGGGGAAGGGGGATCTAAGGAAAGGCGCATTGGCTGACAAGCCTGGAGAGGTGAGTGGGGGGCCCTGGAGCATTTTTCTCCACAGTCTGCTATGTGTCCTGTGCACAGCCCCCCAGACTGCATCCTGGCAGCACTACTGTAGGGCAGTATCTTACTGAATCCTTGGCAGTCCACGGGGTGGGCACATGTAGTGTTGTTCCCATTTCTACTGCTGAGGAAAGTGAGGCTCAGAGAGATTAAGTCAGGCGTCCAAAGTCACACAGCAAGTAAAGGGTGGTCCCGGGATTTGAACCCAGCCCCTCTGGCTCTAGTGCCTGTGCTCTTGACTCCTAAGCCAGGCTGCCTTGCTGTGGGACCATTATCACCAGCCATCTCCACAGGGAGGACAGTGGGACTCTGGGGTCCCCCTGAGCCGACAGCCACATGGCGAGGGGGCTGCAGCCCTGACCCAGCCCTTGGGCCCCAGGAAGGAGGAGGCCTGGTGGAGGCCAGGGAACGTGGGGCACCAGGTCACCGCGACAGAGGCCTGGCTCCGCTTTCCACTCAACCTGTCTGTGCCTCAGTTTCCTCTCTGTAAAATGGGGTTAATAACAGTCCCTGCCTCATAGTGGGGGTGAAGATTAAAGGATTAAATTAAAAGGGCTTCACAGCGCGGCTGGTCGCCCAGTACACCCTTGGGTGAAGGCTGGATGTCTGTCACCGCTATCATTAGCTTTATTATTATTTTTTTAAAGATTCATTTATTTATATTTACTTTTATCCATTTTTTTACCCCTTCCCCTTTCCCCCCATTTTTGCTGTTTTTGTGTCCAGTCACTGGGAAATTCTCTGTGTCTGTTTTCTGCCCTCTCTTCCCCATCCTTCTCCTCCTGTGTTCATTGGGATTAGGTCCTCGGAACCGCCCATGTGGGAGAGAGGGATCCTACCACCTGCACCACCTTAGTTCCTGGTTTTCGGCACGTCTTGTCTTGGCTCTCCCTTGTGTCACTCTCCTGTTACATCATCATCTTGCTGTGTGGCTCGGCGGGGCCTGACAGCGCGCCCACTCGCGGGGCCTGGCGGCCTGCGTGCCTTCTAGATTTTTCTTTATTTTTACCGGGAGGTCCTGGGGATTGAACCTAAGTCCCTCCACATGGCAGACGGACGCCGAACCACCTGAGCCACATCTGCCCCCACCGCTATCACCATTGTCCTGATCCTAAGGCTGCGCCCCTGCCTCTCCCTCCGAGGACGGCTCTCCGCTGCGCCATTGGCTCATCCCGAGTGAGCACGCGAGGGCTCTGGCTGCACCTCCTCGCAGAGCAGACCCGCCGGCCCCCGGCTGTGCTCGCGCCCCTCGAGCCTCAGGAGTGCATTTCCCTCACCGGTCCGGCCAGGCCCGGCTCAGAACTAGGCCCTAGGGAAGCGGCTGTGGCTCAATCAGTAGGGCTCCCGTTTACCATACGGGAGGCCCCGGGTTCGGTTCCCAGGGCCTCCTGGTGAAGGCAAGCCCGCCCGCACGGCGTGGTTAGCTGACCCAGCGAGCACAAGCAGCAAGGGGGGGATAAATGAATAAATAAATAAAAAAATCTTTAAAAAAAAGAACTAGGCCCTGGGTCAGACGGCGCACAAGCGCGGTCAGATGGGCGTGATGAACCCGCGAAGCCCCGGGGCTTCGGCCGCCTTTCTCAGGCACTCACCCCAAAGCAAGTGATGTGGGATGCACATCTGTGTGTCCAAAATGCTTTCCCTTCCGTCCTCAGACACCATCCTCATTAAGCCTGTCTGAGCTGGGTGGCTGGCTGAGCAACGCTCACCTGTCCCCATTGGACAAATGACGAGAAAATGGAGGCCCAGGGAAGTTGAAATGGTTTGCCCAAGGCCAGGAAGTGCATCATGGTGGACTCCATCACATCCAGCCCCGTGTTTCTTCCCACAACCTCCCCTCCAGGCTCCTTGCTCAGAGAGTGTCCTCATGTTGTATTGGCAGGGTCTCACGAGGGCTGAGTTTTCTATGCTGGAAGCCAGAAAAATGGGCTGGTGGCCCTTCATTTGTCAGTTTATTACCGTCCCCTTAGGTTCTAGCCGGGCAGAGGGTGATGGTCCACCTGGAGGCAGGTAAAACCCACTTAGAACCTCCTGGGCTGATTCTGGTGAGGCGGACTTCTAAAGAGAAAGTGTACTGAGCACTACCACGTGCCAGGGACTGTGCCTGGCATCTCATCACTTCCTCTTGGCCAGATTAGGATTGCACATAGATAATATACATTTCCAGATCAGGAAAAGGAAGCCGAGGAAGACTAATGCACTTGCCAGGGTTGCCGGATAAAATGCAATATGTGTAAATAAATACAAAGCACCTATACCTGCAATTTAGGATGTACTTATGCTAAAAATTGATTCACTACACTGTGTTGAGTGAAGCAAGTCAGACACACAAGGACAAATACTGTATGATTGTGCTATTATGAACTAAATGTATTACATAAACTCATGGAGTTAATAATTAGAATGTAGGTCACCAGAAAATAGAATGATGGAAGAGAATGGAAAGCTGAGGGTTAGCCTGTGCAGAATTGGTTAAAAGGTTGTTTGTAAATCTTGGGAAATGAATAGAAATGGTGAGAGAAAAAAAATAAATAAATAAAATAAATTGATTCACTGTTTATCTGAAATTCAAAATTTAACTGGGTGTCTTGTTTTTTTGTCTCCCATCTCAAATCTGGCAACCCTACTGAGATCACACAGGGATATCCAGATTGAACTCAGATAATCTTACCCCAGAGCATCTCTTCTTCAATACTCTGATGTCCTCCTGCCTCCCTTCTGACTCAAGAAACTGATGGAAAAGGGGGTCAGCCCAAGACTGATTGAGAATATTTGACAAATTAAAAGGAAAAGCTTTCATCTCAAAGTTTCTGCCATCCCCAGGGGTGGCAGACCTCAGTACAGGCCACTTTATTTGGAAGAAAATCTCACAATTAAATAAATAAATAAATAAATAAACCAAGATTGGCTGGACAACCAGGATGGTGATGGAGATGGGAACCATGTGGCATCATAAAGATAGAAAATATGTTGGTGGGCTAAGGAAAGAGGGACACAAAGGAAGGGAGGAAGTAAGGTGTCATGGCCAAATTCTGGGTTCAGAGGAGAAAACAGAGCCAGTGAGAGCTCTTCAGTGGCAGGCTGGCAGAGGAGTAAGTGAGGATGTGGCATCTTCACGCAGATTCAAGTCGTCCCTGTTTTGTACTGTAGTGGCCGCTAGGCCTGGTATCTGCCCACTGTCCCCCTTCTGAGTATGAGTGCTCCAGTTTTCCAGAGGGTGATCAGTGGGGCTGACCAGGCTCTCACTCTAGGGTGGATTTGTATCCCAGACATGGCCAATTAGCAGAGTCCAAAGCCCTGGCTGTAGCCATTGGTTTAGGGGTGGGCATGAGACCTACGTCTATTTAAGTTGATGCAATGAGTGGCAGCCCTGGGACTTTGACCGGGGCACCTGGGAAGGTAATGTTCTCTTCGGATTCTTTCAACTGCATGAACACAAACCCAATCATCATGGATTAACTGAAAAGGGGTTCTTTTCTTACCTGGAAGTCAGCAGTCCAGGGCTAATGAAGCTGCATAAGTAAGCCATCAAGAACCCAGGCTCTTACTGGTCTCCTGCTTCTTCATCCTTACCATGTGACCCTTATCCTCCTGATTGCAAAATGGCTGCTATACCCCCAGCATTTGCATCCACACTCTAGGCAAGAAGAATAGGAAGGGTGAAGGAGAAAAAGCACTTGTTAGCTGAGTCTATCCCTTTACTTCCCTGTGGTCCCATCCCAGAGATGTCCAGAACTGGGACATACCTAATGGCCAGGCCTAGGTCACATGCTACCCCTAACTGCAAGCAAACCTGGTGAGGTGCATATTATTGGGTTGGCGAATTGCCAACCCAAACAAAATCATAAGGAAGACAGACAGGAGAATGGATATTTAGTATAAGAGGTAAGTAAGCCTGGAATTGTCATTGAGTCTCCATATGGGGAGAGACTGACGAAGAGTGAAACAACTGAGGAGAGTCAGAGCTAAGAGATGGAGAGAAACTGTGTTCCAGGAATGTTATTTGAACCAGGAGATAATGCCTTACCATAAACCTCCCGAGCTTCCCCAAACCTGCAGTCAGAGTCTGGTGAATGTGACAGCTCTGTGACAGTGCCATGGGGGTGGCAATAACAGCTCCTGGAGGTGACCAGTCGTCCTGCTGGCTCAAGACTCAGGGTTTGCCCAGGCTGCAGGGCTTTCAGAGCTAAAATCAAGAAAGTCCTGGGTGAACCAGGAAGAGCTGGTCACTGCAGCAGAGGCTCAAGGTGGCACTGTGGGAGGCAACACTGAGCCAGATGATTCCAGAGAGTGAGGTGACCTGGCGGCTGATCCTCAAGCTGGCAAGACACAAGCCCCTTTTTCTCCATAAATGGTCAAGAGTCAAATTCCCCAACCTTCCTCATTCACATAGGATTTCAGGAGTTTTGCTATATCCTTACACAACTATACAAACCCTTGGCCCACCCTCTTCAAGTAAATGCATTTATTTAAAAAGAATATCTGCTTCATCAAAATTAAAAACTTTTGTGTATCAAAGGACATTATCAAGAAAGGAAAAAGTCAAACTACAGAATGGGAGAAAGTAGTTTCAAGTCATATATCTGATAAGGGTTTAATATCTAGAATATATAAAGAAGTCTTACACTCAACAACAAAAATACAAACAACCTCGTTAAAAAATGGGCAAAGGACTTGAATAGACATTTTTCCGAAGAAGATATTCAAATGGCCAATAGGTACATAAAAACATGTTCAACATCATTAGCCCTTAGAAAATGCAAATCAAAACCACGATTAGCTACCACTCCACACCAACTAAGATGGCTATTACTTAAAAAACGGAAAATAACAAGTGTTGGTGAGGATGTGGAGGAGTTGGAACCCTTGTGCACTGCTGGTGAGAATGCAAAATGGTGCAGCCACCGTGGAAGACAGTTCGGGTGTTCCTCAAAAGTTAAACACAGCGTTAAGCACATGGCCTGGCAATCCCACCACTAGGTATATACCTCAAATACTTGAAATTCGGGACTCGAGCGGATGTTTGTACGCCAGTGTTCATAGCAGTATTATTTACAACAGCCGAAAGGTGGGGAATGGCGAGTTATTGCTTAATAGGTCCCAAGCTTCTATTCAGAGTGGCAAAAACTTTTAGTAATGGAGGATGGTGACGGCAGCACAGCATCCTAAACGTCCTTAATACCACTGAGTTTTACACTTAAAAATGATTAAAACGGGAAGCGGCTGTGGCTCAATCAGTAGGGCTCCCGTTTACCATATGGGAGGCCCCGGGAACCGAACCCGGGGCCTCCTGGTGAGGGCAGGCCCGCCCGCATGGCGTGGTTAGCTGACCCAAAGAGCACAAGCAGCAAGGGGGGGATAAATGAATAAATAAATAAAATCTTTAAAAAAAAAATGATTAAAATGTGCAATTTTGTGTGATGTGTATGTTACTACAATAAAATTTAAATAAATAAACAAATACGTCTTAAGAAAAGAACCTCTTGGTCACACTGTAGATGGAAAACCACTATCAGTTCCCATAAATAGAAGATAGACGTAAGAATAAGTAAAATTCTTACACTCTCTGCATGCCATGAGAGTTGAAGGTAGGCCTTGAGATGGGGAGATATGAGAAGATGTGCCCACCTTGAGAACAGTAAGGGCTCCAAAATGGAAGTAGCTGAAGGACTATGAAGAAGGGAGCGAGCACAGAAGAAGCCAGGAAGCCTTCCTGGAGGAGGCAGGGCTTCGGGTAGGCCTTGGAGTCAGGGCGTGGTGTAGACTGACAGAGGAGAGAATGAAGCCTTCACTGACTGATTGGTTTCTGGGGCGTGGTCTTTCTCCATGGGTTCATTTAGGAAAAGTACAGGCAGTCTTTGCTTTCTATGGTTCCAACATGCGTGAATTTCAGGTACTACATTTTTTTTTGTTTTAAAGATTTATTTTATTTATCTCTCCCTACTCCTCGTTGTTTGCATTTGCTGTGTCTGTTTGTCTTCTTTGCTTCTTTTTTTTCCGGTGGCACTGGGAATTGAACCCAGGATCTCCGATGTGGGAGGGAGGCACCTAATTGCTTAGGCCACCTCTGTTCCCTGCTTTGTCATGTCTCTCATTATGTTTTTCCTCCTGGGTCTCTCGTTGCATCATCTTGCTGTGTCTGCCTGTCATGCCAGCTCGCTGTCTTCTTTGGGAGGCACTGGGAACTGAACCATGGACCTCCCATGTGGTAGGCGGGAGCCCAATCTCTTGAGCCACATCTGCTTTCCTTCAGGTACCACATTTTAATTGAATAACACCCGTTCCTCAACAACATGGTTCGATTTTCAGCTACCACGGTATCTTAACTGTGAGTGATTGAATAAAACCCACACTTTATGGCTACCTCTTCAGCCCACAAATCCCTACGTAAATAACAGAGGCGCATCATGATCAGGGACCAATCACATCATTTCTTTCAAAGTCTGTCCGTATTGATCGCTACATATCTGTTGCTCAGTTCACGCACAGAAAGCAAAGCATGCAGTTATGTCGCCACCCTGTCTCCCAGTGATAAACCCTCGTGACATTTTACAAAAGAGTATAATCAAATGAGGGAATTGGTCAACAAAGATAAAAGTGTTTCAAAGAAATGAAAACTAATTATACTGGAAGTGAATGAATTGAATTCATTCAAATTGAACACGAAGTTATAGAAGAAATAGATGATGGTGGAAATATTTTGACACCATTGCTGTTTGAGAGACCCTAGAATTCAGCTAGAATTTAGTGAAGGTGAACTTATTGAAATAAATGAGAAAGGCGATTGTGACAAAAAGGAAAACAGTGTTCCAGAGAAATGGATGCTCACTAAAATCTTTACATTAAAAGAGCTATCGGAGATGTTTAATGATACAGAAATTGCAAAGGACAAAATGTTGGAAACTAATCCAAATTTGCCAAGGAGTATGACAATTCTCCAAGGCATGGGCAAAATGCTGGCTTAGTATGGTAAATGAGACAATGAGAAAGTGGCAAGCACTCTTCAGACTATATGTCACACTTTTTTCGCCTCCAAAGAAATAAAACACTTTAACTCTCAATGTTTTTAATGTTTTGAGTTACAGTGAACTAAATAAATATGAGATTTACTGTTTTTTCATTTCCCCATGCATTTGTAACTGATAGAGAGTTTTTAATGCTTTGACAAATATTTTCAAAGGTCACAAAACAGCTGTAATGCTCCCATGGATTATTAAGCTCACTCAGCCCACTTAGTACTTTGCCAATGGAGGACTGCCAGTGCAAGGATAAGACTGAGGCCTAAGGGGAATGTCAAGACTTGGAGTCTCTGAATCTCTTGACAAATTTGGAGATTCCTGATCCACAGCAGAGGTGCCATCACTACCATTTAAGCACCCGCGGCAGACATCACTAATCAATCCTTGCACTCTACCAAGTGCTGAGGTTAAGAAGCTCCTGCTGCAAAACCAGACTGCTTGGCTTTGAATCAAGAATCTTTCACTTTCTAGCTGTGTGTCCTGGGGCAAGTTATTTAACTTCTCTGAGCCTTATCTGCAAAAGAGACATAGCTAGTACTATTTCACTGGCTTGTTGTGAGAATTAAATGAGATATACATGAAGCTCTTGAGGTGTGTGGCATAGAGTGATTCTCAATACGTGCTGCCTAGCAGTAGTAGCAGCAGTACTGCCAAGCCTCGATTCAGCTAGTCACTTCTGATCATTCTGGGATGGCATGAAAGGTAGAACCAGCTTGCCATCTCAGCTGGGATCCAGTCCTTGCAAATAAGAAAACACACTCAGCAAGCTGAAGCCACAAGCCCAGGGCCTCACAGAGAGTGGAAGCTCCAGGCTCTGCTCTGGTTCAAGCCTGAGTCAGCCGTGCCTCCCCATCCCATTTCACAACTATTCCAAACATGCTGGAAAGCTCTCGGCATGGGTGTTATGAGTTGCATTGTGTCCTCCCAAAAGATATGTTGGAGTTAAATTAAGAAGAGAATGGACATGCTGTAAGGGGGTAGACTTACATAACACAGTGGAGAGTGTATATGGTTCTAAGAGATAAACTTTATTTTGAATTCTTAGCTATACTACTTCCTAACTAAGTGACCTTGTACAAATTACCTAACTTTCCCGAGTGTCACTTTTTACAACTATATAATAAAAATAACATTGTTTACTTGGGCTTGCTGTAAGAATTAAAAGAAAAAAATGGGCACAGTCCCTCCTACAGAAGCCATTAATTGAGTGGTGGTATAATTATGCAACCAAAGAAAGACTAACCAAATAAGGAAAATGTGACGTTTCCATATCACTTAAGCATCCATTATCTATGTTACATGTATAAGACACGAGGGATTTCACGGGAAACCTCAGATTTTAAATCTAAGCATTTTTTTTCATTTCTGATGTAATTAAATAGTAACCAAAGATTCAAAGAGTTAAATCAACATTTGTATAATTCTGAAAAAATCGGCCACTCATTACATGTGATCTTCAAAAAAGTATTTCAGTAAAAAACTGATTTTCAAAAGTTAACTTTAGGCCAAATATTGTTAACACACCTGCTAAAAAGATTTACTCCTTGTAATAACACACTTTGTTGTCTGAAACTGTTACTAAAAATAGAAACCACCTAGGCAACAAAAGGATTAGACTAAGGCACCCAAAGCATGATAAAACTGTTAGTAAATTTATGAGTGGGGAGCAACGAATTAACTAATTCTTCATGTCCTAGGATGATCCTTATGATCACTTCAATCACTGAAAGGTTGTGAATCTATAACTTCTGTCCTATGTACTATATAGCTTGGAAAGAACCTGCCACTGAAACAAATGAACAAGGCAACCCTGAAATGCCACCCTATATGTTGTCTACAATTCCAGCGTAGGGGTCTGCCCTAGAGAAACGCTGGTACATGTGCTCAGGAAAGAATATACAAGAAGGTTCATTACAGCATTGTTTATGACATCAAAATATTTAAGCCCATTAATAGAAGAACAGATACATTAAAAATGGGGTATAGTCACACCAGAAATATCACCCAGCAAGTAAATTGAATAAACTAGACTCATATGAAAAAGAAAAAGATGAGAATGGACGGTGGCAATGGTAGCACGACATTGTGAATGCAGTTATCAGCGCTGAATTATATATTTGAATATGGTTAAAGGAGAAATTTTAGATTGTATAGATACTACTAGAATAACAATGTAAAAGCCGCCATAGGACCTTAACACGGTGAGCTCTAATGTAAACCATGGACTATAGTTAATAGTAACAATTATAAGAACATTCTTTCATCAGTTGTAGCAAATGAACCACACTAATGCAAGGTGTTAGCAATGGGGCATGTCTATGGGAACTCTGCATCTTCTGCATGATTTTTCTGTAAACCTATAACTTTCTTCAGAAATCTCTCCCCAAGTGAATCTGCTCCAAGTCCCTAAATCCCAATTGGACCCTTTAGAAATCACATTCTGGGATGACCAGCCATTCTGGTTTTCTGAAACTGAGGGAACGGGGGAATTTTGGTGCTAAACCAGGATGGTCAGTTACTTTTTTCATTTGGCTGATACTAACAGAAAGCTGTAAAATAGTGACTTAAAGAAATTATCTCTCATCTAGGGCTGGGTGGTAGCTCCATAATGTCATCAGGGACCCAAGCTCCTTTCTTTTTGTCCTGCCATCCTGAATGTGTAGCTTCCATCCTCAAGGTCCCCTCATGGTCCCAAGATGGCAGCTATAGCTCCAGTCATCATATCCACATTCTGAAAAAACACAGGGAGGTGGAAGTTCATAAAGGGCAGATACTTGTTGTGTTAGCCTCTTTAAAGAGCTTCCCCAGAAACCCAATTTTGACTCCTATTCACATCTCATTGGCCAGAACTTGCTGCAAGGGAAGCTGAGAAATTTAGCTTTTTAGCAGGATGCATAGTGTCCCTGATTGAAATGTAAATTTTTTAGTTTGGGAGAAGGCCAGGATGTATTTGGTAGGTTGGGTGGCTATCTCTTCCCAATTTGCCTGGGACTTTCCCAGTATCACCACTGAAAGTCGCAAATCCTGGGAAAGTCCTGAGTTCTGGGAAAACCAGGACAGTTGGTCGCCTGACTGGTAAGCAACCTGTAGTCTCCAACACCCCACCCTTCCTCGGCTTAGCAATAGGTACCGCCTTAAGAACACGGTATTAGGTTTCTGCCTAGTACCTTGACATCCAAGTATAAATCAAGCATCAAACAGCCTGTGTGATGCATTCCAAAGCAATTTCACCGCAGCCAGGTGCTGTAATTATTTGATACATATCTAGACAACTGAGAAAAATCTGCTTCACTTATGAATAAAATGAGGATCCCAAGTTTTCTTTGCACAGTTCTCTCTTTGGGGGAAAATTTCCCCACTTTTTCCAAGTTCTGCTAGATTCTTTTCTTCTTTTCAGATTCTAAAACTCTAGTTTGCAATGTTCATTAACATGATAAAATATTGGGATTTTGCAAAACCTCCAGTTATGGAGGGAAAGTGTAGGAAATGGGAAATGGAAAACACCCAGGTCTGGAATAACAGAAGTCCTGCTAGGGACCTCTTACCCCAGTGCATCCGTCAGAGTTCTCCAGAGAAGGAGAACCAACAGGGTCTATAGGTGTACCTGCGCCTGCTCCTACACATGTACCTATAATTATACCCACACCCATATCTATCTCTCATCTATCAATCTATCATCAATCAATCAATCAATCAATTTATCTACCATCTATCTATTATCTATCTATCTATCTATTATCCATTTATCTAGAATTATTTTAAGGAATTGCTCACACAATTCCCGTTGGCTAGTCCAAAATCTGTAGAGGATGGGTTAGCAGGCTGGAAACTCAGGCAAGAGTTGATGTTGTAATCTTGATTAGGAATTTCTTCTCCTGGAAGCCTGAGTTTTTGTTTTTAAGACCTTCAACTGATTGGATGAGGCCCACCCAGGTTACCAAGGGTCATCAGCTTTGCTTAAAGTCAACTGACTGTGGCTGCTCACCAATCTAGAGAATAGCTTCACAACAGCACCCAAACTAGTGTTTGGCCAACAAACTGGACATCACAGCCCAGCCAAGGCTACACATAAAATTAACCATCACACCCAGGAAAGGAGGTTAATAGAGAGAGGACTGGAGCGGCATAAAAAAAAAAAAAAAAGCCAGTAAACATTGATCATCACCTCCTGTGTCAAGGATTGGGCTAAATTATATCTCTAGCTTGTTGAATATGCACCATTACCCTTCACTTCATTTGCAGCTGAGGAAACTGAAGCCTCCAGAAGCAAAACATTTTGGCAAGGCTACACAGCTAGGAAGTGGGTGGTGAAGTCGGGGTTTGAACCCACATCTGGGTGATTCCAGAGCCTGGTTAACATATTCTGCCTCTCGGAAATAGCAGCCATATAGGCCTGTAAGAGAGAGAGAGAGAGAGAGAGAGAGAGAGAGAGAGAGAGATGGGCAGGTGGGGGAGGTGGGCAAAGTAGAAGCACAACCCCCCCCCCAGCCGCACCCAGGTCTCGGCTGCATCCTCAGTGTGGAAGGCAGGAAGGCGATCTGAAGCTCCTGGCCATTTCTACATCTTCCCAATACACTGGAATCTTTAAAATGTTTTTAAAATAGCAAAGGTTCCCATATTTCTTATTTCTCAAGAATGCTTGGCATCTGCCCTCTCTGTAACCTCTGCAGTCTTCCAGGGCCAATTTCACAGACTAGAAGTTGCAAGGCAGAGTTTAGCACCTTTTAAAGAGAGCCAGGGCGACTTCCCAGGCAGAGGCCCCTGACCTCAGGGTCCAAGTGCTAAGCCCAGGGAAGATGTGCCCCAGAAGCGCTTAGCACCCTGGCCTCCGGGTGCCACCCAGGCGCTCTTGGCATGAGGGGGCTTCTGGCCTCCTCGGCTTTGGCCCGGAAGACGCTGTGTTGGTCGTGCTTGTGGGAAACCCTGCATCTCCTTGGGCCAGCAGGGCAGACAGTCCTCACTGATTCCTGAGCTCCAGCCCTGTCTGCTGGGGCCTTAGTCTGTGAATTGGGAATGACAATAGCATTAACCCACGGGCTGTAAGGAGGATTCATTGAGAGAAGAGCCAGTCAAGTGCTTGACACAGTGTCCAGTGCTTGTAAGGACTCAATAAATCTCAGTGGCGATAAAGAGGAGGAGGAAGAGAAGGGGAGGAGGGAGAGGAAGGGAGGAGGGGGAGGGGGAACAGAGGGAAGAGGAGGGGAAGGAGGCAAGGGAGGGGAAGTCAAAGGAGGTGGGGGAAGAAAGAGCTCATCTGAACCTCAATTTAACTATAAAGTGGTAATAATAACAGATCTCTCGCCTGAGGTTGTAGAAAAGATGGATTAACATGATGTCTAAGAACTTTCCATTCTGCCTAGCACACACGGAGTGTGCAAAACGTCCCCTATCAAGGCTACGTTCAGCAGAGCTTCTTAACCAGGGGTCCGTGAACTTGAATTGAAGTTCAAAAGAATCTTATTCTTGTGGGGACGTGTTGGGGTGGGTGTGATGTATTTATTAAATAATGCACAGTGTAGTGTGGACTTAGTAAGGGGTCTGTGGTTTTCATCTGACTGGCAAAGGGGTCCGTGGAACAAAAAAAGGTGAAGAACCCTTGGTCTAGAGCTTCCATAAAACTGGGGTAATAAGCCACCTTCCTCATAAGGCTGTGCTGAAAAGTCAACAGGGTAATAATGCACTTGGAGTGGACAGTGCCGGGTACCTCGACGGTCCTCGAGAAATTACTATTATTCACGCAGAGGTGAGGAAACGGTTCAGCCTGTTTGAAGGGCAAGCAGTGGTCTCAGGGAAGGAAGCGGAGCAGGGGAGAACAGGACAAGGCAGGGCGTGGGCACCGCTGGGGCGAACCCATCCCGGGGGGGGGTGGCAGCTCCCGCCGAGGGTGCAGATGCACGGCGGAGCTTCTCTGGGGTGCAGCGTCGCTGTCAATGTTTGGTTCTCTTGTCCAAGGCCGGTGAAGAGACGCGGGGCCTGGAGCCCGGGCCAGCGAGAGCACGGCCCCTGGGTGGTCTGCGCAGCGCGGACGGAGCTGGAGCGGGCGGTGGCCCTGCCGCCCCGGCCGCCTTGACATCTGCCTTCTGTAGAGCACATGTTGTCACCAGTTGACACTTACACAGTCCAGACACAGGCCAGCCCACACTCAGTGCTGTAATAAACACATGCGGCCCCTTTTGAGAGCCAGGCTGTCCCATCCATCAACCCACACGACACCCCGAGAGTCCCTTTGTGCGGGGACCATGTGACTTCAAAGGGCAGAGCCTTGTGGCCAGGTGCACATGCACACCTGGGGGTGCACTCGGACTGCAGCGGATAAGCCTGGGGGAGCTAGGAGGCTGTGCGGGGGTGTGTGTGTGTGCTTAAACGAGTGTGCACATGTGTGTGCGCACACGTGTGTGTGTGGTTAGGTGTACTCCACGCGTGTGTACAGGTATACGTATGTGTGTATCTCCTGGGTCAAACAAAACCCACCCGAGGCCTGACTGGCCCGTGGACCCCTGGGTGCCATCGATGGCAGCGTGCATGTCCCTCTCCGGCGTGAAGGGGCTCTGCCAGGCAGAGACCACTCCCAGGAGCGCCTGGCATCGGCCTGGAGCAGTGGTTCTCAACTGCTTTTATCCCCCTGTGGGCCTTGGGCGATGTCTAGAGACGTTTTTGGTTATCAGAACTGGAGGTGAGGGAGGGAGAGGTGGGGTGTTACTGGCGGCTAGTGGGTAGAGGCCAGAGAGGCTGCTAAACGTCCTGCAGTGCACAGGTCAGCCCCCATCCCTGCCCCCAGGCCCACCCAGCCCCACATCAGTAGTGCTGAGGTGGAGAAATCAGCAGAAGATGATTTGGGAAGGTCAGCTTTGGGCTGCCCGAAGTCCTGACTTCTGAGCAATTGAAGGCCTTTTGGGAGCTGCTGTGTGACCTGCGGAGAGCCTGGCGTCTGGCTGAGTGGCCCACCAGGGGCATGCCTCCGCAGCACGCCAGCCCGCCACGTAGGTGAGCGCACCAAGCCCGCCGTGGCCCTGGGGGACAGCTCATTTTGTCCCCATTCCACAGATGAGGAGACTGAGACAGGGTGAGCCAGAGACCCAAGTGACACCCCCAGGAGAAAGTCGGCAGAGCCAGGATCGGCTCCAGCGGTCTGACTCCCGCTCCCACCCCTTAATGACAGGGTTACGCTGTGGGAAAATGGAGGCTGAATGATTTTGCATTCCCTTTCACATCTTTGCATTTAAATGGACTGCTTTCTCTGCCTGGAACATTCTTCTCTTGGAAAACTCCCACTACTCTTTCTGGTCTCAGCTTGAACAGCGCCTCCTCCAGGAAGCCTCCCCTGGCAGTTCAGGACTAGGCCAGCTGCCCCATCGGGGGTCCCGCCACTAACTAGGTGTTTCCCCATTGTAGGTCATTTTCCCTTCACTGCGATTGCTTCAGGTTCTGTCTTAATATTATTTAATGAGCATCTATCATTAGTATGCTAATGCCTGGCACATACCAGACAATGACTAAATATTTGCTGAATGAACGGATCAATGAATGGATGGGCGTTTCCTTGCGTACCGGTTAGCTTTCTTTCTGAACTTTGGAGAGCATTAAGTCCTTCTGTTGAGCCAAGCACTGCTCTATGTACTTGGCATGTATTAACTTGCTTAATCCTTGCTGCAACTCCATGAGGTGGGTAGTAATACTATCCTCCTTTATCCTTCTTTACTCAACTTCTCAGGCAAAGAGAAGTGAAGGAACTTGGCCAAAGCCACACGGCTAGTAAATGGCAAGAGCTCACCAGCCCCTTTGTCAGTGGCTGCTGTAAGCGCACTTTCTGGAGAGCATTTTATTGAATAGCTGCAATGCCACAAACACTGAACTAGATGAATTGGTTATACGTGCGTGCTTGTTTTTGCCATTTGCATTTCTGGTTTAGATATTTGCCTGTTTATATCCTATTGGGGTACAAGCATGCCTCAGAGATATTGCGGGTTCAGTTCTAGACCACTGCTGTAAGGTGAATATTGTGATAAAGCAAGTTGCATGAATTTTTTGGTTTCTCAGTGCATATAAAAATTATGTTTACACTATACCGTAATCTATTAAGTGTGCAACAACATTATGTCTAAAAAAAAAATGTACGTACCTTAACGGAAATGTGACACAGAGACAGAAAGTGAGTACCTGCTGTTGGAAAAATGGCACTTTTTTAAAAAAGCAGTATCTGTGACAGCAATAAAGCAAAGCACGATGAAACAAGGTACTCCTGTATTTATTTTTCTCTTATTCACTAGCAATTGCTTTTTATATATTAAGGCCATATGCTTTTTGTTTGATGTATTTTGTGTATTCTCTCCAGTTTTCCCAACTTTGCTATTTGTCAACTTGCTTATAATTTTTTTGTTTGATGTCCAAGTCTTTCTTACTTTAATTGTTATGTAGTCCAATATGTTCTTTATGGTTTCAGTCTTCAGTGCCATGCTTAGGAAAGCTCTCTCCATCACCAAGATTATGAAATATTTCCTTGTACCTATTTTTCTATTCCTTTTCATTTCATTTATTTACTTGCTTACTTACCATTTAAATCTTTTGTCTACCAGGAATACATTTTGGCATAAGCTGTGAGGCGGGGATCTTGCTTTATTATTATTTTTTCTTCACCAGGGTTACTTTCATGTTATCAGTAAAAGAACAACTTGTTGAGAGCAGCTTTGGCTAAAATAGGGTGCCCCGAGCATCATTACACTACAGCAATCACCCAAGCAGCTCAGCTAGCTTTCAAACCAATTTGTCTCTCGGTCACTTAAAGACAAATAGGTAGATGGATGGACAGGTGCATGGATGCGTATGTATAAACCGCTCAGTCAGTGGGCGAGGTCATGTTAGACTCTGGCATTTTTGAAAGATGGGACTTATTTTAGGCATTTACCAGGAGGGGGTAAATTATTCTGGACACTGTCAGGTGTCCTTTCCTCTGCTAATACTGCCTTGACCCCACCTTCCTGGCCAGCAGATTTCACTTTATTCAAGAGACTGGAGGGGCTCCTTTGACACATACCAATTGAAACAATGTGGTGTAGCTTTGGTAATCTGGTGGGAAAAGAGGAAGGAGATTGCTAATTCCCGGTGTGGGCAGGCATTGAGGGAAAGGAGCCATCTCCACCCCTGCTGGTCGAGTATGCAAATGGGCTGGGGTCCCACTGACCCTAGGTACTTGTCGCTGTGGTGGGCTACAGTCATCCTAAAGCCCTCATAGCAACCCAAGTGGTGGGAACTCGGCCCATTTCACAGATGCCACCAGGGTACAACGAGACGACCTCACCTGCCCGCATCACGGTCCGTGTCCATGGGCGGGGTGTCATTGTCGTGAGAGCAGTGCGGTGCCCACCTGAGCCACGGAGCAGCTGCTGCCCGTTCCTGGAGGGCCAGGTCGTTCTCACCCACGAGGCCACCCCCTCCTCTTCCAGGTCTCTGCTCCCCCCTCTGAGAGGCCCCCATCTAAAGACTTGCTCGATGCCTTATTTCTTTCAACCTGTAATTAATTGATTTAAATGCTCCTATTTGCAGTGTAGTCGTGTTAAAAACATAGATTTTGGGGACGTGGATGTGGCTCAAGCGATTGGGCTCCCACCTACCACATGGGAGGTCCGTGGTTCGGTTCCCCGTGCCTCCTAAAGAAGACAGCGAGCTGGTGCGAGGGGCAGGCGAGGCAGGCTGACTCAACAAGAGGACACAAGAGACACAGGAAGAAAAGCCCAATGAGAGACACAGCAAAGCAGGGAATGGAGGTGCCTTAAGTGATTAGGCGCCTCCCTCCTGCATTGGAGGTCCTGGGTTCGCCTCCTGGTGCCTCCTTAAGAAACAAAGACGAACACAGAAGTGCAAACAACGAGGGGGCAGGGAGAGATCAATAACGAGGGGCAAAGCCATGGAAGCAGCCCAGTGTCCTGGGGACATGCCCTATGGTGCAGCTGTAAAAGGGGAATGTTGTGCAGTCATGAAGAAGGCATTTAGAAAACAGGTTTTTTTTGCCTTTTTTTTTTTTTTTAGGAGGTGCTGGGGATCGAACCTGGGACCTTGTACACAGGAGGCAGGCGCACAGCCATTTGAGCCTCATCCATTCTTTTGGCACTGTGGAAGCATTCTTAATAATACGGTGAAGTGCTAAAAGAAGGGCATAAAATTGTATGTACAGAATGATTGCAATTATGTAAAAATCAATGCAGAAAAAGGACTGAATGGAAACGCCCCCCCCCCACCACCAAAAAAGGCCAAGGAATGCCATTTCAATCCCTAAGGAGGGGAAAGGAGGAGGGAAGGAGGAAGGTGGGTGGGAGGAGAGCCAGGAGTCCAGTCTCTGTGGCGATATTACCCATCGTGTGTACCTGCGTGTGTAGCAATTAATACCTTCCAAAGTATTTTACATCCTTTACCCTAGCTTCCCTGAGCGTCAGACTCCCGTACCTAAAATGTTCCAAACTCAGCCATGCGCTGGCTTTGTGCTCATGGGTAAGTCCCTTGATCTCTCTTGGCCTCAGTTTCCCAATCTATAAAATGGGGACAAGGAGAGCACGCACCTCACTGGGTTGCCTGTATATAGTAGGTACACAAAAAGGGAAGCTGTCATTCTCACACACGGGACAGGAGCCGAAGGGACCATCTCTGTGAGACGGGCACCTCTGTGGCTGCCTCCCCTTGCCCCCGGAGGTTTCCAAGACCCTGGCATCCCTCCAGGGCAGGAGGGCAGGGGTGAGGGCGGGAACGGGCACCCATTCAGCAGGCTCACCGGGGCCAGCCCTGTTCCTTCTTGGCAAAAGACAACTTCCTAGTTCAAAGACCAAAGGCCTTACAAAAAAACAAAAAACAAACAAAAAAGAGGCAGAAAAGAATTCTTGGACATCAATGCTTCTTACAAACAATGTTTTGATGGTTTAAATGTAAACAAATCTGAAACATATGGATTAAATTTCTCCTGACTAGTTTAAAAATTAAGAGGGAAAAAAGGGAGTTATCTCTGGCAAAATGCATGTTGATTTTTGCCAATCTTCAAAATCTTTGAGAAATAATTGGAGACATGTCCTCACACCCCAACCAGTGCTAAGCTGTACCTTTTTTTTTTTAATTGCTGTTATGACTCACTGTTGAGTTGGTGATTATTTTTATCCAGTTAATGAAGGTAATCTATAAATTACCACTGACCCAGATTCATTATTTAATAAGATTTAAATTACACACCCAGGTTCGCTCAAAAGAAGGGGGCTGGAGCCTCTCTTTCTGCATCTGTTTGTTCTCAAAATGTCCTGATGCTCAGATGTCCAAATCACAGCCTCGCGCCTCCCCCTCCCCCATGCCCTGAGCGTGTGGCCTATATATTGTGACATTTGGGGCCACTGGTCAGTTTCCAGCCCCCATTACTGGACATGCTCTGGGGCTGTTGACTTTGGATGTGGTAAAGAACACCATGCAAGCAATCCCAAAGCAGCCACCCTGCTCCCTGCTCTTGCATAAACCTCCTGTGCGCCCTGGGCAACCTCCAGCCCTACTCTGGACCCTAGTTTCCTCATGTATGACACGAGACAGTGTTGGGGACTCGTGGCATTGAGGTGCTAAGGTAGGGTTTCCCAAAGCAGGCCCCGTGGAACCTTGGTCCCACCAACACTGCATGGAAGGAGGGCGCCATCTTGAAATGTGTCTGAGAATGGCTGTAGACGCTGCCGGTGGAGGATTCTCAAGGCAGGCCAGCTGTGTCAAGGTCGTCCAGCTGGGTCAAGGTCACCACCACCCCTCTGCCCACTCAGCCTGCTCTCTGCAGTCTATTTACACAGGGGAATCCTTTTAAGGCGTAGGCCTGGTCCCGTCCTGGCCTCCTTCTATGAGCAGATGGTTTCTGGGCTTCTCGGTTCTTGGCTCACGTCGCATAAAAGAATTTAAGGACACACCATAGGGCAGGCAAGGGAGTAAAGAGGTTATTAAGGAACAAGAAAATGAGAAAAGTACACGGTCAGAGGCATGGACCGCGGGTGTGGAGCCCCAGGCAAGGCCTTTTGAAGCCTGTTGGCTGCTCTGATTGGCTGCCCCACCTGTCAGTTCTCAGGATGGTGAGGCCTTTTGAGGGCATCCAGGGCTTTCCTTGGACCCAGTTGCATCTCATGGGTCAAACGGGATCTCGTGTTTCCAAAGGAGATGCCCTGGCCGGGGTCTGGGAGGGTCTTTCCAGCAGCCTTCTTCCCAGGAGGTTTCCTGGTGGGGCCTCACAGCCATGTCGCCATGCCGTCTGCGGGCCAGCCGCCTTCCCCTCTTCACTCACTGTCCTGCCTCCCTTCGCAGGCTGTTCTGAGAATGAAGTCCACTTCCTGGGCTTGGGAGACCCTCAGGAGGGCGGCTTCCGGGGCGGCGGCGGTCAGCCGGGCAGAGGCCCAGGGCCCGCGCTCAGGGGCCTAGAGCTGCCGCCGTCGGTGAGTCTTGAGTTCCAACAAGGGGCCCCACGTTTTCACTGTGCACTGGGCCCCATGATCCAGTCTGTCCTGGATCGCCTTCTTCCCAGACTCATCCCCTTCCTCTCCCCCCTTGCTCAACGGCCTTCTTTCCAGTCCTCTGGCCCTCGGTTCCCGCTCAGGGCCCCTGCGCTGGCCGTGCCCCTCTCCCGTCCTTCATTGGGGCCCTGTCTCCTTCAGGTCTCAGCACAGACGTGGAGGGGCCCTGCTGGGCTAGCCCACCTTCAGGTAGAGCGCCAGGACCAGCCCCCGCGCCGCCCCGCCCGCTTCCCTTTTGAGCATCACCTGGTTGGTTTACTTGCTCCCCAGCCTGCCCTGTGCCTGCTGGAGCCTCAGGGCCCATCTCCACCTTTCCTAGCCCAGAATTCTCCACATTGAGGCGACAGGTGGGGTGTGGGGGGCGTTGGGTCCCAGCGTGGAGCCTCAGCCTGGGTAGGTTTTGTCCTAGTGTGGTCTGAAGGAGCAGACCCTCCTCCCAGGGGTGCACCCCCACTCCTGGAGCCCCACAGCTGGCCCTCTGTGCCTCCATCACACGTCATTTCCCCAGGACTCCCCTCTCCCTACCTCATCCCCACCCAAACCCCCTCCCTCTGCCCTTCAGGTTTCTTCCTCTCAGGGAGGCTTCCCTCTGAGTGAATCCATGGATTGCCTTTTATCTGATTGGCTTCAAAGGTGTCTCCAGATGATCAAGGTTGCATCTTGCCCCTTTTCCCTGGGGGCTTCTGGTAGGCCACCCTGGGGGCAGGGGAGACCCGTGGCCTGGGAGACGGTGTGACTTTGAGCAAGTAGGGTGACTTGTCCTGGTTTGCCTGGGACATTCCCAGATTTGCACAGAAAATTCCGCACCTGGAAGGCCCTCAGTCCTGGGCAAAATCTAAAAGGAACCCCAAACTCTCTAAGCTTCTCATCACACTCTCCCACCCCAACCCCGTGCTGCTCCTTGAGTCCGCCCAAAGTGTCTGACTCTCTCTAACCTCCTCCCCCACCGCCTACCTGCAGAGCTATCCTCCCCACCCCTGTGGGGAGCAGACTCCATCCTGCTTTCTAGAAGCATCATTTGCCAGCTGCAAACATCATGGTCCCCATTCCCTGCAAAACAGGTCCAGGGTCCCAAGGCTGCCCAGCGGAGACCCAGGAGTGTCTGGTGCGGACAGCAGGGTCCATCCCAGAATCCCAGATATATCACCATATAAAGTGACTATGTGGTCCTTTGCTGCCTGCCAAAAGTTTGCAATCCTTTTGCAAGGATTCCCCTTTTGCATGGGGAAGGTGCCTGGGGCCCAGCAGACAACACGACTGGCAAACCACATGGCCGTGAAACCCCGCGTGGCAGCCTCGTGAGGGGAAGACGGCCGGGAAGTTCCTGGGAGACCCCGGCCACGAGAATCCCATTCGGACCCAGAATCCCATTTGGGGTCAAGAGGAAGCCCTGGATACCTTCAAACAAAAGGCCTCACCATTGGCACCCTGAGAACTGAGAGGTGGGACAACCAATCAGAACAGCAAACAGTGGGGGCCGCTCCCCAGCATCACGAGGCGGGAGGAGGAAAGGCTTTCAGAAGGCCTGGCCTCACTCTGCAGCACACCCACAGGCCATGCTTTGGACTGTGAGCTTTTCTCGTTTTCACGTTTCTCAATAACTTCTTTACTCCCTTGCCTGCCCTATGGCGTGTCCTTAAATTCTTTTATGCGACGTGAGCCAAGAACCGAGAAGCCCAGAACCCAGAGCTTTCTGCTAGCAGTGGTTCTTGTCCACATGAGACTCTCTGGGGAGCTTGCTAACCTGCAGCTCCCTCCTGGCGCTTCCTATTCTGACGGCGCAGTAGGGCCTCGAGCCATTTCCGGATCTCGGGTTTGACGGAGACTTCTCGTAAGAGGGGTGGGAAAGAGGACCCCTCCCGGGCTGCCTTGTATGGTCAACGTCTAGAGAACACTTAGGAAAGGGCCCTTCTCTCTTCCAGCCTGTCGCTAGGCATCGGTTGTGCTGGGCATTTGCAGGAGGGAGTAGTCTGGCCTTCGGTGAGACACGTCACTTTCGCCCTGAGCCTCGGTTTCCTTGCTTTGCCATGGCATCAAGAATACCTGTTTTGTGCTATGGACATAAGTGAAAAGTTAAACAAAAATAAATATTCTTTCCTTCTTGCCTTTTACATCCTAGCAATACACAGAAAAGCAAAGACCAACCATGGAGTAAAAGAAAATAGCTTTAATATGAAGAAACAATGCAAACAAATGTCTGCCAATTAATACTATAAACTGAAAGCCAACCATCTCAGATGGGCTCATACACTAAACCCAACTTTCTTGATGTTCGACATCCAATACATCCAAAGAAATTCTGTAGTATTAAAGGTAGAATGAATTCTGCAATTATTCAACAAATTTATATATGAAAGCACCATATTCTGAAAGAAAAAAGCCAACCAATATTCATAGGAAAATTCTTGTGGAAAATATTTCTATTAGTTAAAAGAAAATAATATAAGTACCTACCTTAAGAAGTTTTAAAAAATACAATGAAAATATCATTTGAGGAAAGGCATAGAAGGAAATGAGACAGAAACAAAAAATAAATTATTTATAAACAGAAACTATACACTAACCTCCTAAGAACCAGATAACCGTGCCTAATGGTATGGTCTGCTATGAGCTTGTGTCTGCACAGGCCATTCCAGAAGCCACAGCCCCCACCACACGTGGCTGCTGAGCACTTGAAATTTGGCTAATGCTACTGAGGAGCTGAATTTTTATTTTAATTACTTTAAATGTAAATTAAATTGCCACATGTGGCAAGTGCTTACAGTATTACACAATACAGACTAGAGTTGTGTAGGAGGCAGTTAAAACTAATGAAATAGATGCAAGACTAAAAAGGAAAGGAAAGGGAAGCGGCTGTGGCTCAATCAGTGGGCTCCCGTTTACCATATGGGAGGCCCCGGGTTCGGTTCCCGGGGCCTCCTGGTGAGGGCAGGCCCGCCGGCATGGTGTGGTTAGCTGACCCAGCAAGCACAAGCAGCAAGAGGGGGATAAGTGAATAAATAAATAAGATCTTTAAAAAAAAAAAAAAAAGGAAAGGAAAGAAAAGACCAAGTTTGCAGGGTCTTGTGAAAAATCCCTGGAACAGCTGAGTCCGTCTTTAGCATCAGGCCTGATGCACGCCAGGGATGGGCTCACAATGATCGTTTCCTTGGCAACAGAGAGCTGCAGGGCTGCCCGGGTGCTTGGATTGCTCCTAAAGTTTGGTGTCCTGTATGGCAAAGCCCATGTTGTCACTGTCTCCGCGCACTCACGGCTGAACTTGGAAGTGTCCCACTTCTGACTGCGACCGGCAGGGAGGATACTAACCCTCCTGGGAAGGAACATTGAGCAACTTTCACGGTTTTTTGTTCTCTCTTGAATTGCCCCAAAAGGGTGCCTCTTGCCTCTGAGGGTTCTGAAGAGATTAGAGGAGAGCATGGATTTAGGATAACGAACCACTTTGTCTCTTTTCAATAAAGTGGTGGGCAATTTCGGAAATGCAGAAAATCAACATTACCCAAAAGCCTGCCTCCCAGAGATGACCGCTGGTGACATTTTGGTGTCTCTTTTTGACCCCACATTATCAATCCGCAAATGGGTATAAAATCTGCAGCTCCAGATTTTCAGCTGAATGCCTGGCTTTGGCAGCCCATGTGGAGACAACTTTGCCGTCCTTCATCTGGGAGGAGGAAGGAGAGATGAGGTGAAAGAACAGAAGTTGTGACTGTTTTAAGGACTTGGATGAAGTTGGAGTTCCAGTCAGATTAATTAATAGTGCTGAGTTCCCCAAAGCTCACTTGACCCTCCCCCAAAACAGGGTAGCTTAATATAAACACATTAGTTGTCATTTCAATGTTTTTCAAGAGCATAAGCTTCTGTTTTCCAGGAAATTGGCACACTGGTAGTCAAATCATGAATATTTAAATGGGTTTTGCAGTATTAATTTTCATTTGTTCTAAACAGCCAGGTGCTATTGACATTTTTTTTTTTTTTTTTTTTTTTTAACCGGGAGGTCCCGGGGATCGAACCCAGGTCCCTCCATATGGCAGACAGACGCCCAACCGTTTGAGCCACATCCGCCCCCTGCTATTGACATTTAAGGACAGACAATCCTTTGTCGTGGGGCCGTCCTGGGCATTGCAGGGTGGGCAGCAGCTTCCCTGGGCTCTCCCCACTAGATGCCAGGAGCATCCCCTCCCCACCTGTGACAACCAAAAATGTCTCCAAACGTAGGTGAATGTCCCCTGGGGGCAAAGTCACCACTTGCTGAGAGCCAGTCTCCTAGAGAGTCCCTGGAAGAAGCGTCCTTATAGCTCCACCAACAGAGCCCAAACTGTATTTGACGATATAGGCTATAGGTAATGAGGTTTTTGATGGGATCCGAGTTCAGTAAATAACTAATTAAGGCAGGGGCTAGCAATAACACTATAGTTACACTCCATGCGGCTGGTATCGGTGCGGGCTTACTTGCAATTTTAATATCCGTTACATTTAATTATGATTAGGATTGCATTTCAGTTGTTATTATGTTACCAATTTCATTTAACTTAAAAAAAAAAAAAAAAAAAAAGCTTTTGGAGATTTTAAGCTTTTTTCTTTTTTTCTTTCTTTTTTTTTTGATCAGTTTCCGGACCAAAAGATACTATTACATATCAAGTATGAAGAAAGCTTTTCTAAGAGCCTTGAAAAAAATTCACTGATGAATGGAAAATAACTCTCTAGGAGGAATCGCCTTCTTTACCCCAGAACACCAAAGCTGGGGATGCCTACAGGAAATAATGACCAGCTACTGGCCACTAGAAATGTCTGTGTTCCCTGCCCCCACTCCAATCCCACCCCCACCCCCACCCCTGCCCTGTCCCATTCAGGGAGTTTCAGTAGGTACATAGCTAATCTCCTGCAAATGGAGCCACAGCTGCCTTGGACCAACTGGGAAGCTTTTTTAACTTGGATTTTTCTGGAAGAATCCAGAAATGAAAGGACATTTATAACAACTGCGTAAATACAATTTGCCTTGCAGAATCTCACATGGCCAAGCTCAATAAATCATCTTGTGAAAAAGTCTTCTCTAGTATAGTGTGTGTATGTGTGTGTGCATGCACATGCTTACACGTGTGTAAAACAGACTCCTGGACTGTTTTATTTTTCACTTTCTGCCAGAAACAGCATTGATGTGGGGATCCTAAAGATTTTTTCAACTGTCACTGTAAGAATCATTACCCCTGTATTAAAAAAGGAAGAGAAGAATTAATGCATTACCTTCATTTTCAAGTCAAATAACTTGTTTCATTATAAACATTGCATGTTTCTTATAGAAAGTTTGGTGAATGCAGAAAAGTGTAAAAAATAAAATTGATATTATACCCAAACATATTGCCTAGATAGAATTACTATAAAAAGACTGATATATTTCCTTCCAGTCTTTATTTTTAAATGCATGTGTGCATACATGCATATTTTTAAAACAAATTAAGGGAAGCAGCTGTGGCTCAATCAGTAGGGCTCCCGTTTACCATATGGGAGGCCCCGGGTTCGGTTCCTGGGGCCTTCTGGTGAAGGCAAGCCCGCCCGCACGGCGTGGTTAGCTGACCCAGCGAGCACAAGCAGCAAAGGGGGGGATAAATAAATAAATAAAATCTTAAAAAAAAATAAAAAATTAAAAAAAAATAAAACTAAAACAAATTAAGACCGTACGTTTACAGAGTTTTCGGTTTTATTTCACTTTTTGTTGCATCCTGAGCATTTTCCCCAGGGAATATAATTTTTAGAGAAAAATCACTGGTGGTGACTTAGCTGTACGAACAAGGCTGCCCTGTATGGTTGTGCATGTTGTGTAATGTACAAACCCAGGGGCCTATGGTGTGAATGGCCCTGCCTAAAAAACACGCTGCGTACGGATGCTTTAAAATGTGTCTGTGCCCATTTGCAGAGAGCTCAGCCTGAGCCAGGCTCTCCTCATTTCACCTTCTGAGCACAGCCCTTCTGGATCACCTTCAGGCTGGGAGCGAGGAAGGAGCACAGGGAGGCCCAAGGGAACTTGGGGGTGGGGGTGGGATGATGGAAGTGCTCTAAACTGGCCGGGGGAGGTGGTTGCACAATGATATAAATGGACTAAAATTCTTTTGAACCATGCACTCACATCTGGTATCTTAATTATACCTGAATTACAGGATCGTTTTAAAAGAGAAGGAAGGCAAAACCCATGCCCCTCCAACAACCCACCCCAAGGAGGTGGGCACCGGGTCGTGGCTGGCTTTTCACAGAGCAGAGCACTCAGCTCTCAGGAGAGCGCCTGTCTGTCCTTACGGCCACTGTTAGTAAGCGGAGGGTGTTCTGCTCCCCGGGCGGGGAGCCTTCCCTCGGCCACCGGAGCCTTCCCTCGGCCACCACTCTTCCCTCCCTTGGCGCCAGCCCCAGCAAGCCGCGATGTGCTGTCGAGCCCAGGAGTGGGTTCTGTGCTGCGGCCCTCAGCCTGCAGCCCTGACATTTGGCTATTCTGTGTATTCTGAGTCTGCGCTCTGAGAACCAGCCGGGGTGTAGCAGCAGGAGCACAGGGAGAGTCTGGGTCCCACCCTGAGGCTGCCCCTGATCAGAAGCTTTGAGGCGAGAGCAGCTTAGCACGGGGGCACCAGTCCCCGTTAGAAACAGCTTCTTCCCAGTGTGCATCTTGGACGAGTGATTTATTGGCTGTGTTTGAAGGGATCCCAAAACAATGCAGAGCTTCTCATGGGTTGCCTGAAAACATGTTCACACACAGAGTCACTAAACCCAGCTCTGAATCACTCTCTGGGCTGCAGGGCCATCTTCAAAGTCCCGTCTTTTCAGTTTCCGGCAAGAAAACTGCAAGCCCACTCTTGTGGGCTGGGAACCAGAGTGGAAAAGTTGACCGATGTTATTTTTGCATGTGGCACAATGGTTCTGAGGACAGTTTCCCCACGAAGAGCCCCTTTTATATTCTTATTTTTCATTGTGCTGTCATTCCGTGGGGCCTCATGGGAAGGCAGGCTTCCAACATTCTCAGGAGGAGCTGTGAGAGCCCAGGGCTTGGAAGCCATTCCCATCGGTCCATGGCTGATCCCAGAGAAACTGTGTGGGGGTCAGAGCAGCTTGGCCCAGAGTGCCAGAGCATTGGCCTCGTGGCTGGACGTCTCTCTCTACTCAGCTCTGCTTCCTCCTCTTCTCCTTCACAGATCTGATCCCAAGAAGTCATCTCCCTTCCCAGCGCCACACAGTGTCTGCAAAAATGAATGAAGGTTTCAAGCCACCCACCAACCCATCAACTGTCCAGTTCCCATAGAGCAGCCAAATGCTCTTCATATAAATATCACATCTGTCCCTGGGTCAAAACCTTCCAGTGGCCTGCTTTGACATTTGGAACAAAATCCCGAATCCCTACCACATCCTCAACAAGACTGTCCATCCACCTGACCTCCTCTGCTACCTCGACCCCCTTGCTCGCACTGCTGTCGGCTCCTTGAACAAGCCTAGTGCTTTCCTGTCTCATCGTATTTCACACGCTGGACCTTCGGCCTCTTCTTGTACCTGGTTCCTCCCCATCATCAGGTCAAAGCATTATGTAAAAAACCTCTCTAACCACCCTGCCTAAAGGAGGATTCCCCTAGAAATTGCTACCATCGAGTCCTTTTTCTTCCTCCATAATAGCTTTTGCAATCTGTTGCTGTTGCATTTATGTGCTTATTCCAAGAGTCCAGCTGCGGCCAGAGTCCTCTGTGTGACCCACCATAGGCAGTCACAAAGGCTTTGCGTGGAGAGGCGCCCTCCCGACACAGACTCTGCACACGCAGCCCGTGCTTTGCAGTTTCTGCAGGGACTTGCACTCAAGGACTGCCCCCTGCCCCCGCCCCGCCCCGCTTATACGCACATCTGCATTCCTAGCCCTGGTGCCTCTTTCCTGAGGCCCTTCTTACTGGGGGCTTCAGAGGAGACACTTTTCAGGCAGCTCCACCAAGTATACCTTATCGGGGGACCTTGATCAAGGTTCTTGAATGCCCTTGACTCAGTCCTTTTCCTAGCTCTCCCCCTCTTGCTCTCCCCACAGTTCAGGGCTCCTTGGCAGTGAGATGCACCCAACCCTCGCCAGGTGCCATTCTGTGAGTGTGTTGGGGGCATAAGGGAGCCGGCGCCTGTTTTTGCCACTTGCTTACACTATGACGGTAAGTGAATTGAGGCTGGACTGTTACCTTCAGCGTTGCTTGTTGTCCTAATCAGCCAACTCGAACCTGGCACCTCGATGCTGTTTCATTTGTTTCCTTATTGTATGTCATCGTCTCTCGCTCACCTGTAACCTCCATGACAACAGGACGTTTTGTCTCTCTTGTTTGCTGTATCTCCGGGGCCTTGACTCGTGCCTTACAACTCAGTAAGTGACTGAATGAGTGAAAGCATGTGCGTGTGCTGACTGTGTTGGTTGGAGTGCAGTGTAGGAAATAAACACCATTTTAGGTCTTTTAAGCTGCAAGTGTGCTAATGCACAGAACTAAGAACTCTGAAATTTGTGAAAGAGCCAACAGACTGGGCCTGAGCTGGGCCACTGAGAATGGTTCGCAGAGCTCCGTGCACTGGTCTTCCCAGGGAGCGAGCCCCCACTCTTCTGCCAAGTCGGGAAGGTGGACAATCAGGAAGCTGCTGCTGAAATGACTGGTCAAGGGGATAAAGCCGTGGTCATAACCCACAGATGAGGACGCTGTCACTGCTGTCACTATGACAGCTGGAAATTGGAACTCTGGGTCCAGCTGCACCTGTACACCAGCACCTCGAGGACCTCACCTAGCAGCAGGGAACAGCCCAGAGCTGCTGGAAGCTGGCTTCTGCCTCACCTCCACCATCGGTAATTCTACCAAGCATCAAATCTGCATCCAGAAATCTAGCTGCAAGGGAGTCCAGAAACGTACTTCTTAGGAAGGCACTCCAGAAAGCATTGGGAATGGATGCTAATGCCAGTTGACCATATCCAGCCCTGTGCTGGCCTCTAGAGTGATCTGGGTGATCAAAAAGAGGACAATAAGTTTCATGGCTTGAAGATCCATGGACGGATCAGCAGGTGAGTCTGTTTCTGCATACCCTGCACTCTACAGAAAGATATTAGCAAGGCTTTCTGGGTATCTCAGATTTCTCCAAGAACCTTTGCCACCACCTGCAGGAGGGTTTTAGCAGCTCCATCTTACAGATGAGACATCAGACACAGAGCTGTTGGAGAGATGAAAAGCACTGTGGAAACCACAATGGCTTCAGCAGCCACAAAAATGCAAAGCTGCCTATTTGGACCAGGAGGGAGATACGTTTTGAAAAAGGCTTTGCTTGTCCATAACAACTAATACTTTATCTACTTGGAGGCTGTCACTGTTGCTGCTTTTCTCTCAGATTGGAATTCCAGGCCTGGCTCTAAACGCTGTCCCCAGCCCTGTCGTGGATTACAGGAACTTCCTCCATCAAGAGAAATTCCAATTTCATGAAAGCCCAGGAGACATTGAAAAGCCACACCTGGCAAAAGGAAGCAGATCCGCTGCAAGAGAAGGGACAAAACCTCCTTGTAAATTTGGGAGTTGGAGGGACAATTATTGGGTTTCTCCTTTCAGCCTAGAAGCTTCCCACAAGTAGAAAAAAGAACAGAGAAAAATGTGTCAATGTTGTTGTTCAGCTTCAGGTGAGGAAACTGAGGCACAGAGCCATCAGGACACTTACCCAAGGTCATACAGCTACTGAAAGGTGAGAGCAGGGCCTGGGGGCTTGACAACTGTGCCATACTACCTTCTGACAAGCACACAGGTGCTAAGTGACAGAGCCCGGCTCTGTCCCTGATAACACATGCCTCTAAACCATCTATGTTCCAACGCCCCCACCTGCCTCCCTCAGAGTAAACACAGCAGCATGGGTTCTTAATTTCCAGGATGGTAGCTTACCTTACTCCCCACTCCTACACCTTGCCATGAACCCCAAAGAGACAGCCTCCCCATGGTGCCCTCCTTTTCAGTGTACCCCCATTTCCTTTCCATTTGTGCTGGTTATGCAACAATGCCTTAAGGCACACAGGCTGGGGTTCAAGTCCTGACTGGAATGTTTACTGGTTGGATGACAAGGCTCAGCTCCTTTACCTGTAAAATGGGACAGTTACGAGACCCATCAGACTCCTGGGAAGATTCACTGAGACAGTGCAGGCAAAGTGTCTGAGCTGGTTCCTGACAAAGGACAGCACCACCTGCTGTCAGCAAACACCTGTTTATCACCTTCTGTGCCAGGTGGGGCTCACAGCAGTGAACCGGAGAGACTGGGACCCTGCTCTTGCGGAGCTCACGCCCTTGTGGAGGCCAGGCACACTAGACTGACAAATGGAGCTCAGGGGGAGAGAGGGTGACTGGGCAGGAGGGGGGCAGCCACTTTAGCCACAATGGTCAGGGAAGAAAGTGCCATCTGAACAGAATCTAAACAATGTGAGGGAGGCAGCTGAGTACAGAGCTGGGAGTAACTGCGAAGTCCTCAAGTGGGAACCGGCTGGGAGAAATAGCAAGAAAGTGGAATGATCAAAGAGAAAATAGTAACTACCAAAAAGGGCTAGCAATTAATAATTACTATCATTATTAATATTGAAACAAAGCAAAGGGGTTTATTTTCTTAAATTTCACTCCTTCTCCACTCCTTTTTGTTCCCTCACATCCACGAAGATTTATGGCTAATATCATTTAGAGGTAATGCATAAGAAGCCACGCTAATTTAATGATTTGGGCCCTGTATGAGTTGCCTATTGCTGCATAACAAATTATCCCCAAACTTAGCAGCTTCAAACAACAATAAACATACATCATCTTGCACAGTTCCTCTGGGTCGGCAATTTGGTAGCAGCTTAGCTGGGTGGTTCTGGCTCGGGGTCTCTCATGAGGTTGCAGTCAAAATGTGGGCCAGGGCCGCAGGCACCTGAAAGCTCAACAGGGCTGGGGGATCCCATTCTAAGACCGTATACTCACATGGCACCTGAGCTGGTGCTGGCTCTTGGCAGGAGGCCTCGGTTCCTCTCCATGTGGACATCTCCACAGAGATGCTTGAGCACCCTCACAACATGGTGGCTGGCTCCTCCCAGAGTGAGTGGTCCAAGAGAACAAGATGGAAGCCTCAATGCCTTCGTCTTGGAAGTCACATGCTCCCAAAGTTTCTTGGAGGCTGGCTACAACAGGTGTTTACCGACCAGATTGTATGAGTTAATTTTCTCCCTGCTTGGGCCAGGTTCTGTCCGTAGTTGTGATGGGTGACAAAATCCTAAGTGGTGTCCTCATCGGGGAAGTAGTGGCTTGTCTCTTGGATTTGAAGCTTTTTTCTCATCTCAAACATTTTTCCTTGCAGCATTGTGAGACATTTGTTTTTCAAATTTCACCCTTCATCTGGGTCAACCTGAGAGGCCAACCCAAGCATTTAGTCCTTGAGATGATGAGACAGAAATTTATAATTACAGTGGGAAGTAAAGGGACTTAATTTGTCTGGCAAAAGGCTATAAAGTAATTCTACTGCCAGACACAGAATCTGCCATGGGAAAACAGATGGGAATAATATGTAAATATAACAAATGCCAAGAAGAATCAGAAAAGGCAACTTGTAGCTATCTGAATGATTCTCTAAAATATATATTTTTAAATTGAGGCTATACAGAATGCCAAAACAAGTGATGGGAGTGTGAAGTAGTCAGCCAACCCCGTCTGCATGTGCAAACACAGTCAGGAACAAGGTGTAACCATTGGAAATCATGTTTGGGAATCAGTCAGCAGTTTCCCAATTTTTGGGCACGGACCACAATTCAGGCGGCAAGAATTTGGAATTGCTGGGCTCCCACGCCTCTTTGGGTTGCCTGGTCTGTGCACCAAGGTGGCCAGGTTTCGGAAGGCACTTCTGTCTTTGCTATTGCCCACCGGAGGAAAGGGGTTTGGTGTTTGGGATCGAAGATAGAGGCAGTTTTAAAAATAGCTGCATGCAAATTGGTGAGGCTTGCTAGACACAAATAGACAGAGGCTAATTATGCCTAGCACCAACTTTGCAGGGTGCAAAAATTTTTTCCTTAAACTTCTTGTATTTGTAATATGCAATCATAAGAGGAAAGGAATGATTTAATTTTAGCAGCATGCCCACCTGTGCAGTCAGAAGTAACAGTGACAAAATATTAGCCACAGCTGGAAGGCCTGTCTTACTGAACCCCCAATCTGAGGCAACTTGCCATCAGCTTTGAAGAAGGGAAGGGCTGTGAGGTGCAGAAAAGTGGATCTTAGGCCAGAAGGGGTGGGAGGGGCAGGTCTCTGGAGGAACTGGCATGTAAACAAAGCCTGAAGAGTAGGTTGGAGTTGGGAGGGGATGGACGAGTCTTTCTTCCCCCACTGTGAGGATGAGGAAACGGGTCCACGCTCCGGTTCTGCCAGTTGATGTGGAGACTCCATTGCAGTGGACAACAGCCAGCTGGCAGTGAGCTCACCGTCCTCCCTGTATTAACCAACGGGATCCGGTGACGAACTACTCATGCGTGTCCGACAGCTAGCTCAGCGTAACTGAGGACACGCAGCCCGCCCGGAGCACGTCCCCGACCCCTTCTCCGTACACAAGCCTGACGGCCACAACCGCAATCAGTAAAGAGCTGGCATGTGCGCTGCCTGTGCCAAGCCCCAGGAGGCAGGGCCTTGCCTGGCTCGCTCATTCCATCCTCACTTCTACGGCAGGTGGTGGCATCACTTTCCCATTGTACAGATGAGGAAACTTGAGCCCAGAAAGGTTAAGTAAGTTGCCCAAAGTCATATTAGCAGGAGCGGCAGAGCCAGGGCATTACTGAGGAGCAGACTTGACTGTGAGAGTCTGCACAAGCCACGCTGTCTGCCGTGTCCCCCAGACACAGGTATCTCCATCGTCCAAATAAAGCTCCTTTAAAGAGGCACTGGCATGGTAGCTGGGTGGGGCTAGAAAGAGGGTCCACGTCTTTGGCATGTAATTTGGTCATGCCAGGCTTTGCCTAGCAAGTACCTTTGCCCTCGACCCAGCAACATTGCTTTCAGGAAAGTGACGCAGAGGTGACAACGACAGCTGAACGGCGTTATTCATTGCAGCATTGACTTTTGCTAGCAAACTTTGGGGAATAACTCAAATGTCCGTGCAAAGGCTTAAAAGAGGCCACATAATGGTGGGACATCTGCATAGCACACTGCTCTGCCGGTTTAGAATCCGCAAGGCTGGGTAACAGAGTTTCTTTGTCTCTGTGGAAGGGAGCCGAGAACCCGGGGCTCAGGGCTGACACTTTCCCACATATCCTTTTGCATTGTGTTTGAGATTTTTTCATGTATTTAAGCTATGAAAATGTGTGTGGGGGGGATTTAAAGAAGGGATGCAGCTTAGAAACAGCTGAGGGAATCACGAGACACTTCTCTAAACGCGTGGGCACTAACCTTTAGGGGTGCGCCTTGCCCCATTTCCAAGGGGGCTGTGAGGCTGCCTTCGTTTAGCTCAAGAGTGCACGTCCCTCCAAATGCCCCTTTGAGGAGCAGGTCCTGGGTGACATTTAAATGACCCGAATGTCCTCAGAGCCTGCAGCCCTCGCACTCCAGCCCCTCTGCTACCCTGAGGCTCCCTGGGAAGGACCGGGCGTCCACTGGAATTACCGTCCAGGGACCTGGTGTCCACAGCTGTTAACAAAAACCTCCCCGCCGGCCGCCACGTTCAGAGCCAGCCGCGGCCTGCCCAGAAGGTGAGGCATGGAGCTCCAGTCTGGTGACACCCTGAGTCTCTAATGCTCCCTGCAGCCGCCCCCGTCAGGCTCCAATGTCCTCTGCAGCCAGCCTTCCTGCTCGCCTGCAGTGCTGTTCTCCTCAGAGGGCTGTGGTGGCTCAAATGAGGTGTCTGATAGCAGTGCAGAAGCCCCTCCACCAGGAAAGAGGAGCCTGGCCAGCCAGGGTCCAGGGGGACACAGCCAGAGGGAGACCTGCTGCTGTCCAGGAACTGGCCTCCTGCTGAGGAGGGGGCAGGCTCCAGCTCCCAGGCCCTCCTGCGCCCCTGTCAGCGGTAGTTCCATCCTCCTCGGCCTCTCCGCCTGCTTCCTTCTCCCTCAGACTCAGCGAAGGCCGGGCAGTGTGCTGCAGGCTTTACCTGCATCCTATCTTACGTAGTCTAGGAAATAGCCATACGCGGGGGGTCGTATCAAACCAATGTTTACAACTGGACACCAAAGTGCAGGAAACGCAAGGAGCTCAGCCAAAGTCGCATGGCTCACAGTTGAAGGAGTGCAGCCAGGATTTAAATTCAGTTCTGCTGGGCTACAAAGGCTGCTCAAAGCTGGTCCCGGAGACACTCATGCCAGCAGCCCTGCCCAGTGCTCAGGGAAGACGTTGCTAACGATGCAAGAACTCATTACTGCTGAGCCCAGAGGCACCCTTGGAGCTCAGCACGAGGGTCCACGCTGCCGCCGCCATCAGCAAAACCGTAATTCCACGAGGGCATGGATCTCGTCTGTTTGGAATGACGTAGCATCCCCAGCACCTACCACAATGTCTGGCACGAAGTAGAAGCCCAATAAATAGTTACAGAAGGAAGGGAGGAAAGAAAGAACAAGGAAGGGAAAGAAGGAAGGAGGGAGGGAGGTCACGTGGCAGAGATGGTTTTCTGTCTACCAAAGTTAACGCTCACTTTCGGTGGTGTAGTCCTGTCCGAGGGCAGCAGCTACCTGGCCTGCAGGTATCCTAGGTGTGTAATCTTTGGTCAAGGCTCAGAGGAGGTGCCTCCTCCACATCTCTCTCCTCTGGCTGGTTGGACGCACCTGACAGCACCATCTCAGGGGTCGGCAGAGCTGCAAGATGGAGCCTGGGACCCCAAGTCCCTGGGCCGAGACTGCCCACCAGGAAAATCTAATTTGGCTGTTACATGGGCAAGGAATAAACTGCTGTGATGTTGCAGCCATTACGCATTTGGGTCGATTGTGACTAGCCTAAAGTAGCTTATTAGCATGTCAGAGCCCTCAGCCAGCACCGTGCCCTGCAGTTCTGGCTCTGAGCTGCTCAATCCCCCATCCCCCCGGGCTGGGCAGGACAGTCCCCACTGGGCAGGCAGGGAGCCTGGCTGGGTGGATAGGTCCCTGATAGAGCCTCCAGGCAAGCCTTCTTCTCTCTGGAAACTCCTGCTCCATCCAACATGCAATATGCTTTTGTTTATCTTTCTGTGCTTTATAGTTTTAGTTTGGAAATTGAACATTTGCCAGGGGACAAACATTCCTCTTTAAATGCAGGGAAGTATCAGGAGCTATTGTAGGTCAGTTTCTGTGGAACTAGAGCAAGTAGTTTATTGAGGAAGGTGCTCTCAGGAGAAATCCCTGTAATGGAGAGAGGGAGACAGGAAGGGAAAGAAAGAAGCCAAGCGAAGCTGTGGCTCTGCTGAAATTTCGCCTCAACCTGATCCCCGGGGCACTGGGAGTGTGAAGGGCCGCACAGAGTTTTCCCGCCTTCCCTCAATCACTGGTTGAGGAGTGGGGGTGGGGTGTAGCCCCCAGCCTCTCCAGCAAGGCAGTCCCCATCACCTAAGGGTACTTTGCTCCAGGGAGTTGCTTATGAGGCCATTAGCCTCAGCAGACACAGCTGCTGGCCCATTGGCTGAGGGTTCTGGGCAGGGAACTGATGGCAGCTACTCCCGGGGCTTTCTAAGGCCCACCGAGGAGTATTTATTGACTCTGGGAAGGGAATGAAGAGGATGGAGAAAGAGCTGGTGCACAGTCTGGCCACATACTTGCAGTGGACTGCACACACAATATCTCATTTGACCATCACAAGAGCCCTCTTTGGAAGGTTCTAGAATTGTTATTGTTCCATTTTACAGATGTGAACATTGTGGCTTAGAAAGATGAAGGCATTTGCCCAAGAACCACAGCTCAGACATGGCAACACAGAACATGAACTCGGGCTGGTCTGACTGCAGAGCTCCCACACATAACCACTGCAGAGCCCTGTCTTCAGTGCCATGGACCATGGGGAGCCAGCGCAGGTGCTAGAGAAGAGCAATGCACCGCCTCTCAGCACCTTGACATTTCCAGAGGGCAATCTGCCTGGGCCTTTGTCTGTGGGCTTGGCTCTGGCTAGGAAAGCAGCTGGCAAAGCAGCCGGCCTGGCCACAGACCTCACCCAGGTGCTGCAGACGGGGAGAGGCAGGCAGTCCAGCTGCCAGGATCCTCCGCTGCAGCTGCCCTACAGGTTTGCAGTCATTACCTCTGACTCAGAGGCTGCCCAGCCACCTGGTTTGCTGATTTTGCCAAATAACCAGCCCTGGGCTGCTCCATGCACTGGGGATACTTGGTTTTTCTGGGAGTGGTAGAGAGGATGTCTAAGTCAGTGTGAGAAATTCCCTGACCAAACTGGACCCCTCAAAACTGCAAAACACAGTGCTGAGAGAACATGCCCACAGAGGCTAAGCTAGCAGATTCTCAGGCAAGATTGCCTGGGTTCAAATCCAAGATCCATCACTCATCAGCAGTGTGAGCTGGGGCAAGTCACTTAGCCTCTCTGAGCCTGGGGATAATAACAGGCCCTTCCTCTTAGAGGTTTTGTGAGACTAAATCAAGGAATGAAAGGAGAATGCTTAGCACACACCAAGAACACAGTTCAATTTTATAATCATGGTTATTTTTATTACTATTTTCCTTGTATTTAAATCAATAAGGTTTCATGGAAACTTTTTCTGGAGGACCCCACAGTTTTTTGAAGGAGACAGATCATTAGAAAATCTTTCAAACTTGATTGAAACCAGAAGAATGTCTTCTTCTTTTAATGATGCTGTTCCATTATCTTCTGGCCTCCGTGGGTTCTAAAGAGCGGTCAGCAGTCACTAGCATATAATGCATGGTTTTTCTCCAGCTAATTTCAAGATTTTCTCTCTCTCTCTCTTTTTTATGATAATGTGCCCAAGTATTGTTTTCTTCATTTTAATTCTTCTTGGGGTTTACTGGGATTCTTGAATCTGTAAATTTATGTTTTTCACCTGTGTCCCACAGATTACAGAGATTCCGGTTCCATTTTTTTTTTAACCTTTTTTTCTCTGTTTTTCAGATTGGATAATTTCTATTCACTAACCCTTTCTTCTATCTACAATCTTGTTAAACCACTCCCGTGATTTTTTTTTTTTTTCTTTATAAATGTTAGGCTGATTTATAAGAGCTGCTCTGGGCAGTTACAGTTTGTTTACAATGAGGAATTATCTGTGAACATACTGTACATGGCAATTAGAAGTCGTCATGGCAAGAGAAAACCACAGCCTACTTGCTGCAGCCAACACAAAAATAACCAGAGAACAGTAGGGAAAAATATAGGAATTAAGGTAGGATTTTTTTTTTTTTTTTTCATTATAAAAGAAAAAAAAATGACTTCAGAAATCTTAAAGGAAAAGAATATCTTGCACTCATGGAAAAAGACACCAGAATACAAAATTACAATTGTGTGACTCCAGGCCTTCCCCATCTCTTCAAAGGGCAGAGATGAGAAGACTTGAAGCCAACAAGCAATTCTGTAAAATGGAAAGACTTAGAAACCCTACAAATATGATTAAAATCTAAACTTGTTTTGCTTTAAAATTTTTTTTAATATATCAAAAGGCTTGCTTTAGTGACATGCTACTCCCACCAGAAAATATCCACAATACCCCCTTTGTTGGGAACATGCTTAAGTTGACCAGCCAACTCATAATGCTGACCCCCCTCATGTGTGTACAAGCACACGTGTATCTTTTAAACCAGAGCCACCAGACTCAGGTGACTGCCACTGCTAGTAACCTGCTCCCACCTGTTAATGGACCCATTTCCATTCCCTTCAGAAAGGTGGACAGGGTACAACCAAACTCCTTAAATGATAGGGAGGGAATAATGGCCCCAAATAGCCAACTTTTCAAGCAATGTCTCGCCCACCTCCCACTCAAAAGGAGACCCTTATTTCTAACCAGACTTGCATCAAATTTGCCTCCTGGTGCTTAGAATGTTTTTGTTTGTTTTTTTTTTTTTTCCTTTGGAAAAATACACATATCCACACACCCATATATATAATTTTTTTGTTTTTACATTTAAATATAAAAATACTACTCTGCTTTGTGTTATAAATGGAGGACCAAGTGATAGGAATTTTTCCTTTTCTTAAAGTAAGGATATCCATCAGGTAATCCTTTGAGCTTTGTCTTCAGGCTAGGGCATTTAACCCCAAGTCAGGGAAGCATAACAGTCAAGAGACCAAGGACATTTTCCTCCCGATCTCCCTAACCTCCTTTCTCTACTAATTCCCACTTCTAAGGTGGTTATAATCTTTTCAAAAAATGGAACTTCCCACCAAAAGGGAGGAGGTATTCTAACCTCGCCTTCAGCTATCTCACAGAAAAAGTCCTGCTCTCCCTTCACAAACACAGATGCTCTCTGTCCAGACAGCTATGCCCACTGGACAAACACACCTGATTAAATGGAAGCAGTGGTTAAGTCTCCCCACCCCCCTCCCCACTAATGCACTATTGCCTCAGTCTTCAAAAGCTTCAAGATAGGAAAAAAGGGGTGGGGTGGGATGGGTGTGCAGAGATTAAGAACTTGATCCCGCAACCCTGGCCCAAAAAAACAAGAGTTATTCACTGGGCATGAGGAATCATATTCCTTCCTTTGAGTTACAGCTAGGAGGACAACTGGGAGAGAGGAAAAGCAGGTGAGGGATGAAGAACTGGGAAGAACTTAGTTTTTATATTGGAAGGGCTCATCGCTGGTCTCTTTGAGAAGACATGTGCGTATGAGGGCTTCTGTCACCGCAAAGGGGTCACAGTTGGCAGATGGGCGGCGGTCTTCAGAGTAACCCTTCTTTTCTTGGCCAACAGTCCGGGGAATACGGATACTGGCGCCACAGTTGGCCACACCGGCAGAAAAATCATTGATGTTGGAGGTTTCGTGGAATCCAGTTAGGCGCCGGGCATTGTCCAGCACCCCCTTGGGAACGTAGGCACGGATGTGGTACTGGTGCCGCTTCCTTGGTTTCTCGATGGACTCCTCAGTGTACTTCAGACCATTCTCTTCTCGCATGGCCTTGGTGCTGAAGTTGGTATGGCAGCCTGCACCATTCCAGTTCCCCGGAATGGGCTTAGGATCAGAGGTTGCCATCACACCAAAGTCCTCGCATACAACGATGCAAGATGAAACGGGCCACCCAAAGATGGTGTCCCATGTCGATTCCTTCACAGGGGCCTATCTGGAATTCCCACTGGGCAGGCATGACCTCAGCATTCGTTCCTCCAATCTTGATGCCGGCGTACAAGCAGGCCCGGTCGTGGGCCTCCACGGTGTCTCTGCCGTAGGCTCTGTCTGCTCCCACACCACAGTCATATGGGCCTTGGGGCCCAGGGAAGCCGTTGGAAGGCCAGCCAAAGGGGTGCCCATCTGTTCCCATCAGGGTATATTCCTGCTCCATTCCAAACCAGGGGTGCTGGTTGCTCACCATGTCCATTATCCGTTTACAGGTATGCCTCAAATGGGTCTCTGCAGGCTTTCGGTTGTACTTGAACACTTCACAGAACACCAGCTTGTTAGGGTCCTTGCGGAAAGGGTCCCAGAACACGGCAACCGGGCTGAGATACATGTCACTGTTGGAACCTTCAGACTGAAAAGTACTAGAGCCGTCAAAATTCCACTCGGGCAGCTCTTCTGTATACTTGGGCTCACTGTCCAGCGTGCAGGTCTAGCAGCGCAGTCCTTCTCCAGTGCCATCGATCCAGATATCCATGGCTTGCACTTTTTCACCCTGAGGCAGGGCCGTGTAAACCTGCTTGATGCCTTTGTTCAAGTGGGAACTTGCTGGGGTGGTCACGGTGGAAGGTGGTCTGCACCGTGAGCAGGACCGAGGGCGTGCAGGCCGCGAGGGCGAGGCGAGGCCAGGAGGCCGGGTCTGCAGGTCAGACGCCCTACGCTCCTCTCATCCTCGGCTGTGCTCTCCCGTGATCTTTAAAATTCCAGATGTTGCATTTTTCAGTATCAGAATTGCCATTTGAGTCATTTTTATCATTTTGATTTCCCTGCTGGGATTTCTTATTTATTTATTCATCACATGCATTTATAATCCTCAAGCATATGGCTGCCTCAAAATCCCTGTAAAGTCAGAGGATAAGCAAGTAAACAACCCAACAAATAATATAATTGTGGATTATGATAAGTGTGCAGAAGAAAACGAAACAGGGCTGCAGGAGGGATTGTGATGGGGCGGAGGCTGCTTTGGTTCGGGCGGTCAGGGCAGGTGACATTTGGGAAGAAGAATGAAGTGAGGGGAAAAGCCTGTGGGTTTCGAGAGGAAAGCCATCCAGGTAGAAGCAGCAGCGAGACCAGTGTCCTAGAGCAGGAAACAGGAGTGTCTTGAGTTCGAAGAACATGGGGGAAGCCAGTGTGGCTGGAGCCGAGTGAGCCGAGAGAGAGGAAGGATGTAAGAGCAGGAAGGTGATGGCAGCAATCTTTGAGCTCCTCCCCCCTTCCCTACCCAGCCGGCAGATGAGGTTGAAAGAATGAAATGAGTTGAAATATGTGCTATACCATGTGTGCTGAATGTTCTTCGAAGCTCCTTACATTTGCAAACTAACTTCATCCTAACAATAACCCTCTGAAGTAGGTTTGTTATTATTATTATTAATTATTGGCCGCTGCAGCAGTCCCATTTTACAGATGAGGAAACTGAGGCTCAGAGAGGCTAAGTGACTCGTCCAGGGTCAAGCAGCTAGAGCTGGGATTTGAACTCAGGCTAATATCACTGCTCCACTTCACTGGCCCTTAAAACAGGACCCCACAAACTGGCTTCTAAGTCTGAGCGAAAAAACTTATTACCTTAAAAATTCGTGTGAGGTTTCCCTTCTCCTCAGCAATGTGTTTATGCTGTCACTTCAGGCCCCCCAGAGCCGACACCCTGGCCCGGGGCCCTTAGAGCAAGGGTCATCCAGTTAGGGCCCAGTTCTGCCCTCCATGTACTTGGTAAAGGCAGTTTCATAGCCTCCGGCCACGCCTGTTCCTTTACATACTGTCCACAGCCGTTTTCCTGCTCACGAAGCTGCAGAGTTGGGACAGAGACCACGTGGTCCACACAGCCTGAAATATCTACTATTTGGCCCTTTACAGAAAAAGGCAGCCAGCCCCTTTCAGAGGGGAGCTTGGTCTCCCTGCCCATGGTGGGGTGAGCTGGGAAAGTTACCTCGTGTACCGGGGCGGCCCAGGGCGTGGCATGAAATAGGTCCTTAAAGCTGGTGATTAAATCTTCCCCCGTCTGGAAGCAATGTCCCTTCCCCTGGCCTCGGCCCTTTCTTGGAGGTGAGTGTGAGCATTAGTCAATGAATTTCCTCAGGCAGCCAGGACACAAATGCAGCCCTGGTCAAAAGCCCCTTCTGCATAGCAAGTAGAGTCGCCAGATCTGCAAACTAAAATACAGAGCACACACTTAAACTTGGGTTTACGAGGGACAGAGGATGATTTCAAAATCATTATGCTAAATTTTTAGTATAAGTATGTCCCAAATATTGCATGCATGGGACATACTTATACTAAAAAATGATTTATTGTTTGTCTGAAATTCACATTTAGCTGGGCTTCTTCCTCTTTGTTACTGGGCAGCACAAGGGAGTGAATTCAAGGGATTCGGAGACTGAGAGAGAAGTCTCAGACCAGCAGGGACTCCGTGACCCTCGGGACCACCGGATTTTTCCAAGGTGGGCTAGTTCCTGAGGTAGATCGGGGAATCAAGCCTTCAGGAGGCCTTCAAATGCCCTTTCCCAAATAACTTTAAAACTGGAAGCAAAGGCGAGCTTCTATTTTCCAAGGGGAACCTCAAAATCTAGCTGTGGAATCCCGGGTCTACAGTTTTGGGGTGGCCGGGAAATATTTATGAGCTAAAAAATGATATTTAAAATATGTCAGACCCACCAGCCAGGGCACAGCAACTTCCAGCCCCCCAGCCAAGGAACAGCAAGCCCCCAGACCCCCAAGCCAGGGGACAGTAACCCCCCAGACCCCCCCAGCCAGGAGACAGCAACCCCCCAAACCCCAGCCAGGGGACAGCAACCCCCAGACTCCTCATACATTTTTACGACTGGAGGGAAATTCCCTGGGCCTCTTTCCACCATCCCAGCTCAGTTCCCAGGACCTTCCCAGGGCCTTCCCAGGAACTAGAGAGCCTCCTTCTTTTGCAATTCAGAAAAAGGAACACTGTGTCAACTTTTGGGAAGTGGGTAGGAAGAAAAGGGGATCGTGGGTTTTTTTGTTGTTGCTTTTGAGTATTTTTCAGCACCTTGAGGGTTTTCTCCTCTGATCCTCTTACAAACTTATGTCTCCAATTCTAGCCCCGAAGGAAAACTTCTGGGGTGAAAAACAGCAAGTCAGGGCTGGAAAGGCATCTTTTCTTTTTTTTTAACAGGGACCTCCCCATTGGCAGAGCCCAGGATGCTGTTCTGAAATGTGGACACTGGGACGACACCGCAACCCTTCCCAGGAAGACCCTCGTGTTGGTTTGGGAATCTGCATTTTTAGAGTCCCTCTTCCCCCATGCTAAGGCATGCTTTGAAATACGAGGCAGGGACCAGTAACTTTTTCAAGATGTGAGTAATGTCCCCCCCAACGATGTCCACATCCAAATCCTCAAAACCTGTGAACATGTCACCTTCCATGGCAAGAGCGTCTCTGCAGATGTGACTAAGTTAAGGCTCTGAGAAGGCACGATCATCCTGGCTTAGCTGAGGGGCCCTGTTTAATGGTGCGTGTCCCTGAAGTGGAGCCCCTTCTCCCGCTGCAGAGAACCAGAGCAGCATGAGGCTGGGGGCAGGGGCCACGAGCCAAAGCACGCAGGCAGATTCTAGAGGCCGGGAAAGACAGGGAACTGGCTTCCCGCCCAGAGCCCCAGAAAGAACACAGCTCTGCCAATACTTTGATTTTAACCCATTTCCAGCTTCTGACTCCTGAGCTGTAAGATGACTCATCTGTGTTGTTTTGAGCGACTAAGCTGGTGACTCTTAGCTTCTGCAGCCTTGGGAAGCTCCAGCATGTCTTAAACACACTTTTAAGCCCCATGTTGGCTTCCCAGGCCGACATGCTGGGCTCGGCCTGCTGGACCACGGGAGGCTGGCTCTGCTGCACCCTCCCCCGGCTTCATCCTCGCCCCCTCTCCAGCCTTGCTGGCCCCCGCCCGGGCACATGCCCCTCCTGACATAGCTCCTGTGCACCAGCTGCTCCAGCTGACTGCGCTGGTACCACGGAGATCTCCGCGGGCCCTGGTCTAGCTCAGGCAAGGCTCCCCAGAGCTCCCTTCCTCGGCCCATGCACCCCTCCTTTGGGCCACTTCTCTCAGTTTGAGTTAGTACACGCCCATCTCCGAGACGATCTGCCTACCTTCCCAGCCCTTCCTGAGCCATCCCATCTAGTGCTGCAGCCCCGGCCTCAGGCCCAGCGGCGGGGGCTCCCTGGTTCAGAGCCCAGGGCCAGCAGTCCACAGTGCTTCCACTCCACGCCCTGCCACCCACTGCAAAGCAGATCACACCCCCTCCCAGGCCTCAGCCTCCCTGACTGCATTGGAGCCAAAACCATACCTCTCCCCAGGGAGAAATGAACAAATATGTGACATGCCCTGAGCATTCAGCAAATACTTCTTGAGCACCTACTATGTACCAGGCACTATGCCTGTGGAGTTATAGCCAAGAAGAAAACTGGCCAAGTCCCTCCTGGATGGAGAGCAGTGTCCACTGATGGATCTAGAAAAGACCATCTAGTAGGATGATGAACAGTGAGTTCAGTGATGCCCGAGTTGGGGAGGACCCTACTCAAGTTGTCTTACCTCTCTGTGCCTCAGTTTACTCACCTGTAAATGGGCATGATAAGAGTCACTGTGAAGGTCAAGTGAGTTACCATGTGTATAGTGCTTGGTTGCCTGACTCATAGCACTATATAGGGGCAAGCCATTCTTATTAATTAAAACAAAGCACAAAAGAGAATGATGGGGGGATTCTATTGTAGGTAGTAAGGTCTGGGGTGCCATGATAAGAGGGAAAGGGGAGCCATGTGGATATTTGTGGGGGGTGGTGGTGGTGGCTTGGGCAGCAGAGGGAACAGCTCATGCCAAGGCAGCTCGCCCCCTCCCTGGTTAGCAAGGCAGGGAGCACTTCCAGACTGGAGGAGGGGCAGGCGCCTCCCAGGCCAGCCTGTGTAGCCTTGCGCCATTTTGTTCCTTGAGCGATGGGAAGCCACTGGAGGTTCTGGGCAGGGAGTAACGGATCTGGCTGACTTTGAGAGACAGGTTGAGGTTGCTATGTAAGGAAGGCATGTGGGGGGCCAGGGTGGGAGCAGGGAGACCGGCTAGGAGACCACTGGGGTACAAATGAGTGTGGGGCAGAAGTGATGGGAGGTGGCCAGTTTCTGGGTACATCTTGAGGATGCCATCAACAGACAGACAGGATAAAGCAGGTGGAAGGGAGAAACCAATGGCGACTCCAAGATTTTGGTCTCACTGGATGTAGGTGGAGCCCTTGACCTCAGTGGGGGCAGGCACTAGTGGTGGAAGTTATCACAAAATGACCCAAGGAAAAATCGGGTTTCTTCACAGGTATTGACAACTGTCAGTTGTCCAAGACCTTATCCCTGTGATTTTGTATATACCCATTTTCATATTTGCTCAAGCTATGCATATTCAAAAGCAATTTGGAAAATGGGATTTCTGCAATCCCATTCACACTAAACAGTTCTAAGGACAAGCCAAATGAGGTGGGCCACCTGTCGTTTGGAATATTCCATATAAATGCCCCCTCTCTGAAGCCGAATGTATCTAAGATGGGCACAGGTATGTAGAGGTATGTGGAAAACCATCCGAATATTCTTTTGTGTCCTTGCCATGCCCAGGCTGTTTCTAAACCAAGAAGAGCGATGAAAGGCAAGTAACCTCCCCTCCCCCCCCCAAAAAAAGAAAAAGTTTTTCAAGAGGTTAAGGTATGTTCATCAATATAAATTGAGGCCCTGGGGGAGGGTGGGGAATGGAGAGATGAGAGGTGTTGGAGTTATTAAAATATAACAGATTGTACTGCTGTGCAGTTTCCCCAGACTGTAAGACGTTTCTCTGAAACAGGTTCTTAACAAGGGGTTCATGAGCTTGAACTGAAATTCAAAAAAACATTATTCTTGTGGGGACATGTTGGTGCAGGCGTGATATATTTATTAAATAATACACAGTATAATGTGGACTTAGTGAGGGGTCCGTGGTTTTCACCTGACTGCCAAAGGGGTCCATGGAACATAAAGGGTTAAGAACCCCTGCTCTAAAACCATTCTGATGACATGTGATAGGCCTGAGTGAGTGACACTTGACCCTGTCATCCTGGATGACTCTCACCTGTGCTGGGTCCAGAACATACAACAGTCCTGCAAGGCAGCTCTTGGCTGCTCACGACCCCCGGTGCCTGCAGGGCAAGACTCTTGCCTTCCCTCTGACTACATTCCCCTCAAAACCTTCTCCGACTCCCCTTGCCCACTTGGTAGCATGGAAAACCCTGTTCTTAGAACCTTTGCACAAGCTCTTGTTCGAGTTTAAAACTCAGCCCACATCATTTATAATCATTTGGCAAATTTCATTTAAAAAGAAAATCTATTTAATGAAATATTTCCGTTTAAATACCAGCACATTAGATTTGCAAAAATGTACCCGTCTTGAATGTATTTAAGCAAAAATCAATAAAGGTTAATAGCATATTGCTAGAGCATCGCAGTGACAGAAAGCCAAATAATTCCTTTTGTAATTGAATAGTACCACTGGAGTGTGGGAGGAAATCAACAATGACATTTCTACCATATCTTTTCAAATGGTGTGTGAAATTCAACCATTGGGCTGTGATAGCCACATAAGATTCAAATTTGACTAATTAGGTGAATTGTGCAATTTTCCATTTTTAATAGGAAAGGGGGATGGCGAGGCAATTTTAAGAGGGTCTGGGCTGAGAGGGGTGGGGGAAACTCATCTGAAGATAGCAAAGTCTTTAACAACAACAACGTAATTTTAAAAAAAGGATTTAATTGGAACCTATTAGGAGAGAAGCCAGCTGGCTTGAAGGACAAGATTAAAAATATTTCATTAATGCACGCATGACTTTGGGAATGGCTGCTTGAGGAATTTATCTTTTTCCTGAACCACTTACTGTCTAGCACTTTCTCTAAAGGAAAGGGGACTTATGTAATGTTAGGGCTAAAGAAACTTTATAGTTCCTTCTGGTCACTGTTACTGGTTATTCCCATCCTCTCGCCCCCTCACCCCCCAAGGCTATCAGGATCTGTCCTTGCTTCTGAATGCCGATTTCACCTCTTCCTTATCTTGAGTGGTCTTGGGGAAAACATGCCTTTTCTGCTTGTCCAGTTGGTTTGAGTCAAAGCCCAGCTCCTTCCCCAGGGGTAGGCCCTTACTGGCTGGAACTAACCAGCATATTCCAACCCCCTGGACACAGGGATTGGTTCAGTGAGTGGGCACATTGCTGAATCTGCCTCTAAAAGATAAGAGCACACATATTAATATATTTCCTCCCTCTGTCAGCCAAGAGGACCTAAATGCTGTAGCATCCCAGTAACAACGAGCATACCTAGAGCCCAGATATTGGTTGCTAATACCACTCCCAAGAAAAGGACCCAGGGCTCCTTGGAGAAATGACCAATTCCAGGACTGGGGCAGGAAATACTCAAGATGAGCCAGACAGATAGTAAGGAAATGCTCAAAACTTCCACCATGATGGCAGCCTGTCAACAGGACACAGGAGCCAAATGAAAGCACTCCCAACGGCCAAAGCTAGGACAATTTGAGCAACAAAATACAGTCGTACGGGGTTATAATCCAAAGTGCAAAATAAATATCCACAAGTACATACTAAAATAAGTAAATGGCTGAATAACTAAAGGATGGGGGAGGGGGTGGAAGAAGAATTCCAAATAATTTATACACAGGCTCCCTCACTCCAGGACGTGGAGCAGCCGCCTCCCCTCCCCAAACCCTTGAGTGGGGGCTGGACTTAGTGACTTCCTTCCAAAGAGAAGAACATGAGAAGGGGGAAAAACAGTAACTTTACAGTAGAGAAACCTAGAAAATACCACCTCAGCCAGTGGGCCGGGTCATCTCACAGTGAAGTCAGGTTGACCGTCTGTCCCCTTGGTAGGACATGGAGAGAAGGGCACCTACCTCCCCCAAACCCTGTCTAATCATGAGAAAAGGCAAATCCTACTTGAGGGACAGCCTACAAAGCACCTGACCTGTCCGCTTCAAAATCCTCAAAGTTATCAAAAGGAAGGAAAGTCTGAGAGACTCACAGCCAGGGGAGCCTAAGGGGACACGATGGCTAAATGTAATGTGGTGCCCTGGTTGGATCCTGGCACAGAAAAAGTAAAAGCTAAGGGAGTCTGAATAAAATATGGAATTTAGTTGGGGAGGGAGACAACACAGATTGAGCCAAAAGAATGAATAAATCCATAACAACACATTTCTATATTCACAGTCTAATAATGGCATGAGCCCTCTCCTTGTTGGCAGCATGGTGTCCAGGAAGCAGTGCTGCACTTTGAATGAATGAATCTGTGACCACACTGATTCACAAGCCAGGGGGCCCAGTGCTTGTCATTCACTCGTTCACTCACTCATTCATCCAGCAAATACTGGTCAAGTTCCACGCAGGTGCCCAGCCCATTCATGGGAGCTGGGGATGGGTTAGGGAACAAGACAAGTCAGAAACCCCATCCTCGTGGAGCTTACAGTTACACAAAACAGAAAAGGAAAGCGTAGGATATGTGCGAGAGGGATCCGTTCTCTAGTGAAAGATAAAGCAGGGAAGGGGGGCTAAGGCATGCTGGAGGTGGCGGAGGGCAGTCAGGGTGACATCCAAGTCACCTGTGGAGCTGGGGGGTGGGGAGCTGCCTGGGGGGCACCCTGGCAGAGGGAACAGCGAGAGCAAAATGAGGGTGGTCTCCAGCAAGGCAAGGAGGCCGGGGGACTGGATAGAATGGGGAGGGGGTAGGGGCAGTAGGGATGGGGCCAGAGGGGAGGGTAGCAGGCCGTGGCATCTGTGGCCACTGTAAAGGGCACAAGAAAGCAAGAAGCCCTGGAGCCAGACAGAGCCGCCTCCTGCCCGCTGTGCGCATCTAGCCTGTTTTTGTCACAGGTCCCAACTCGGCGTGCAGGGAGTGACAGGCGCGTTCACGTCTTGAGTTGCTGTCAGGTGCCAGTGACTTGGGTATTAGGAAAATAAAGATGGTTAACTCAGAAACGCGGGCTTGTTTATTTGCACACATGGCATTCCATTTCTGAAGCTTTGCCAGGTTAAATAATCTACATGAAAAGCTTTAAGAAATAACAAATAGCATCACAATAACTAGTGGGGTGGGACGTGAAGGAGTGGCCTTACCGTGAAGTCCAGAGCAGACATGAACACCCAAACCGCATCATGCCCCACCCCCAGCCATCCCTAAATAAAACATCAATTAGCCACAAACCCTGTAAAACTGAGACGCAAAGAGCTCCAGTCCTGACTCAGTCTGTCCCAGAAATGATCCTCCGGCATTAGCTTCATCACTGGGGAAGGAGGGTCCCCGGAATCCAGTTTGGGGGGAACTGAAGACTAGTTCCAAAGACTCTCTGCAGCCCCGGGGTCCCTGCACCCCCCAGCCCATACTCCTGACACTCTCTGTCCTTGGAAAGGACCAGGAAGTAGTCCCGAAGCTATGGCTTGTGCTTCGTGAATGACTGATTTGTACCTCAAACGCAACAGAGTGCATGAGTTCAGAGTTTGGGGTCACTGAGTCCATCAGAGAAGATGGAGGATGATTCTGTCTGGTGCATGATTAATCTTTATGTTGCAATTGATGGCAAATCCGCTCAGACAATAAAGGGATTTATTGGAGGCTTTTCACGCCGAGCAGCACGTGGCATGGGGCGGCTGTTAGAACCCAGCTCCCCTGCAAACTGGCAGCCTTGGGGGGGTCGGCCTCTGGGTGAGCCTTAGGTGGTCATCATCCGGAAAAGTGGGCAATATTCATGCCTTTTGCAACAGGCCTTGTCGGTGAGATGTGAGATTGTGCTTGTCAGGCAACTCCCAGATAATGCTCTAATGCACAGGCACGTGTGCCCGGGGCTGCCGTGTGGAGCTGACAAGTGCCCGCCTTGCCCTGGAGAGGACACAAAGACCCAGCCACCCAGGAGACTTCCCGGGGAAGCCCTGAGGGGGGTTGTCCCCACCGCAGACAGCTGGCTAAGGTGGCCCAAGGAAGGTCTCTGTTCAGGGCTCCTGGAAGGCCAGGGGTCTGCAGCAGATGGGTGGAGTTACACAAAGAGGACAGGAGGCACTGCCCGGCCTTTGCTTGGCGCCAAGCCTGACCCCCCCCCATCCCTCTCCCAGCTTGGAGGCAGAGAACGTTCTGCATATTTCCCTTGCTGTCCTGGGAAACCTGAGCCAGGCTTTGAGATTCCATTTGAGGGTCATTTGAGGGGAGGATGGGACGGACTCTTACTATTTGTAATAATTTCTGGAGTTTTAAAATCAATGGGGGGACGGATGTAGCTCAACTGGTTGGGCGTCCGTCTCCCATATGGAGGGACCCGGGTTCGATACCCGGGACCTCCCGGTAAAAAATAAATAAATAAATAAAATAAAATAAAATCAATGGTTAGTTATTTGTAACCATCGGGTAGCATTATTTGTGATTTGGGAGAAGAGCCTCATGGTTGGGAAATTTTACCTAGAGGCGGCCTGGCTACATCCCCCGCTGGACACCAGCGTCCCCCGTCTTCCCAGGCCGACACCCTCCGCCTCTGGAGAAGTTCCTCTTTTGACAGTGAATCGGTGTTCCCTGCTCTTCTGTGGTTTATCGAAATGGTTACCCAGACAAACAAAAAAACCACAAGAAAACCTTCAGCCTGAGCCGTCCAGATGCCAGCGGTGTACAATCTAATTTCCAGATGGCTTTACACCTAAATATATATGTAGTGCACACTTAGAACACACTCACTCTTAAATTCACCCCAACCAGAGCGGATATTTGTGTGGCATCTTCCAAACAGCAGGTGACCTGCCCTCTTGGGTTTGGTCCCAGAATCAAGCAGGTATGAATGGAGGTCAGAGAAAGAGATGGTTTCCAAATCACTTTTGAATATGTACAATTTGAACGATTATTAAAATGTTTTATGTTCCCTGGGATTCAGGAAATAATGGCGTGGGAGAAGTTAGCTGCATCTGGGGCAACTGGTCATTTTCAAGGTTTGCAAAGAAAAGCATTTCCTTAGGAAGGGACCCAGCATTATCTCCTCCTGAGCAGGATGATTCTGTGATGGTGAGTCTTTGGTCATTCTTGTTCAAACTAGGAAACCTGTCCTCTCTGAAGGCTGACATCCCCTCTCACCTCTCAGGTGAGCCTGGTGACCAGTGGCTGCCTGATTCTGACAGCAATGAAATAGTGACAATCCTAATTGTTATAATGTTATACAGTATTTACTCCCTGCCAGATGCTCTGCTAAACTCTTTCCATACATTGTGTTATGTAATCCATGTAACAACTCTATGAGATACAATTATTTTTATTTAAATGAGGAAGAGAGGAAGACTCTGGAGGAACACAGTGGCTTACTTATGTTCTTCCAGTCTGCAAGCAGCAGGCAACCCATGCTCTTGGGAGCTCCCAGGACTGTCCATCCCCTTCTTGAGGCGACATCCAGAGAAGAAAACGTGCTGTGTTGTGGATGCCGTCGAGTAAGAGAGAAGGAGCCTGAATGTCCGCTTTTCCTGGGTGACATCTTAGCCATGGGACAATTGTTTGTTGAGTGACTAAAGAGGAGACTGGGCCTCCAGCCTTCCCATCTGAACATTCCCCGCAACGAATGGAGAATCGGAGGGAGGAGAAGAAGGAGGATGGCAAAGGGAGCAGAGCGAGATGAGGGCTTCCTGATTTCTAGTTTTATGGCCTCCTAGTGCCTGGCAGCACCTCTGCCCTAACGAATGTAGAAATGAGCCAAAAATAAGTATAACAATTAGTATTTATTGGTACTTATTCTGTTCCTGACTGTCCATGAGTTATTCAGAAAAGTTCCAGTCCATTGTAGTTTTAAATCCAAAAAGAGCTCAGAGGCAAAGGGTAAGTAAATGTCGATAGGCAGAGGGGCCAGGATACCGCTTCCCTTCCCTCTGAGAGGCCCTTGAGCTAGTCACCGTGGTAAGAGCTTCAGGGCTGGAGCCAAGCAGCCCTGAACTCAAATCCTGATTCCTTTAGTTCCTAGCTCTATGGGATCTTGGGCAAATCATGTCATCATCCATTCACCGACCCATTCGACCCATTCGTCCTTTCATCTATCCATTTGACATATGAATTGAATGCCTACTGCACCTTAAGCATTTGCAAAATGAAAACAATGGAAATTCCTGTGTTTGTGTTAAACGAGATCAAGCAAAGATACCAGAGCTGCTTGCTCTAGGAGGGCTCCGCTGACTAGAAGCCCACCCATCATGGCTCACCTCGGGACCCCATCTGGCACACCCAGCAATCCAATTCCAACCAGTTGTCCGTCTTGGAATATCTGCTATACAACCACTGTGCTGAGGCCCTGAAACTATATTTCCCCATTTCGGAGGCACTCCTAGGATTCTGTCAAGAATCCCTTGCTCCAGTAAATATAAGAAATGTGATTTTGCTCACTCAGCAGGCTTTCCTGCTGGTCTTTGGTAGAAAAGGCCTCACCATACTTTTCTAGGCTGCGGGAATACAACAGTGCACAAAACCAGACAGAGTCCTGCCTTGCTCGTGGAACTTACCTTCTAGTGCAGGCAGATGGACTCAGCAAATGAATCAGTGAATTTACACAGGATGTCAGGCAGTGGCCAGTGCGAGGGAACAGAGAGGACGGGCCAAGGAGCCAGGCAGAGGGAAGCAGCTGCTACATGATGGACATGTGGGCAGATTCTAACAGAAGTAAGGGGTGAGCTGGGAGGTAACTGGAGAAGGACATTGCAGGCGAGGGATGGCAAGTGTACAGGCTGGAGTGTGGTGGACTCGGGGGCAGGGTGGTGAGGTCAGTGTGGCCGAGGGGACTGAGCAAAGAGGAGGGAGAGAAGAGAGGCCAGCAAGGTGGGGGTTGGGCCGGGTGGGCTGGGGGCTTGCATGGCACGTGGCCTTACTCTGAGGGAGGAGGGAGGCCTGGGAAGGTTTAGACAAGAGGGGGAATGACCCTGACTTGCTTTGGAAAAGGATCCCTTTGGATCTCCATCTCCTGACCGGTCAGCAAACTTCTGTCAAGGGCCTGAGGTAGCCTGAGTGATGCCCCCCAAGAGCTGTCTCCTAATCCCCAGAACCTCACAAAAGGGGCTTCAAAATGGGATTAAGTCAAGCATCCTGAAACGGGGAGATTAGTCTGGATTATCAGAGGGGCGGAATGCTATCACAGGGGATCTGGTAAGCAGAGGAAGGAGGCAGGCAAGGCACCTGGGAGTGATGTCACCTGAGAGGCTCCACCCACGCTGCTGGCTGAGAGGATGGGAGGCAGCCAGGAGCCGAGCAACGCGGGCTCTGGAAGCTGGAAAAGGCAAGGAAATGGATTCTTCCCCAGAGCCTGCAGAAGGAGCAGAAGGACGTGGTTCCTTCCTTCCAAGTGGCTCCCAGGACTGAAATGGCCTCCTGGATTTTTCTGCCCAGGTCAGACTCCTGGCCCCCAGAACTGTGAGAGAACAAAGCTGTGCTGTGTCGAGCCACTGCTGTGGCCATTGGCTAGAGCGGCCCTAGGAAGCCATCCAGAGCCAGGGGGTAACTATTTCAGCTTTGTGGGTCACCAGGTCTCAACGCTGCCACTGTTGGCAAATGAATAGGTGAACAGGCATGGCCAGACTTGTAATTTGTACCCCCCCCCCATATTAAACAGAGTTTAATACTAGAAGCAACTTCAGAAGGTTGTTTGGGGAGGATTAAGTGAGATAACGCATATAATGCCTGAGAAATCGTAAGCACCCAATTAATGCCCATTATTATTATTTTTAATCAATACTATTGTAGTGGCAGTGGTTGCGTGAGGAATATAATTGATTTTTCCGGCAGATTTTTCCATGTCTCCCCATCAGAACACAGGGGAACAGACCAAGAATGATCCATTTGTCAGGTATTTCTGAGTAGCACTCTTCTCTAGCAACTCATAGACACCACATTAAGGTGGGAAAAAACAGGTTGGGAAGGAAGAATAAAGAAGAGAAATTGTCTTTACCTGAGAATGACAACCTGGAACAGACATGATGAAGAAGAAATATCTCCAAGTCACAAGGTCATCCCAGCTTTGAATGGCACAGGGCTATCCTGTTACTATTTCCCCATTCTGACATTGACATATTTTATTACTAATTGCTTCTTCAAACCTCATCAATGATCTTTTGCACTTTCTGCAAAGAAATGTTGAAAGCTTTTAATGAAGAAATTAATTATGTATAGTCTTGAATGCAAATTAGACTAATTAATTGTAGCATTGATACCCTTTCCTAGCACAAAATATGAGAACTGGCATTATACATATTTATAAGGTACAGTACGTTTTGACAGATGCCTGCAGATTGTGATGAAAAGGTGATCAAGGTGTCTGAAAGGATGGCTTTTCTCTGACAGTTAAATATGGTCGCATTTCCTGTGAAGCTGAGTTTTATTCTCAACAATAGTGACTTTGGAATGTTAAGACATGAAAACTTTGGGCATAAAATGGATTTTTGCCAAAATGGAAATCTTGGATGGAGTGGAAGTGATGGGAAGCAGGATGGAATGGTTCCTCGGAAAATTCAGGAGTGTTCTTTCTTCCCACCAATGCGCCTAGTGGAGGAGATAACACTTTTCCAAGAGTCTTTTCCATTGGGGCTGGACAACTGGGAAGCAGGGATTTGCCCTTTGGGACTGTGTTTTGTGCCCATGGTGGAGAATAGACAATGGACACCTGTGTGAATGTCTCTTGGCTATAGGGAAACAATGTTCTCTTAAATAAAGACCCTAATGGGGGGGAAAATGGCCACAACCTTTTACATCTCCTCCCATCAAGAAGCAGAGTCTCTGTGTCCACCCTGTGGATTGGGGTTTGATTATGTATCTTGCTTTGGCCATGATACGAAGAGAGGACTGATGGGCACTTTTGCACTGGGTTTTGCCCCTCTCCTGCTGTTTCGGGGAACCCTTCTGCCTCCATATGAACAAGCCCGTAGAGGGAGGCCCAATCATCTCAGACGAGGTCCCAGACATGTGAGTGAGGACGTTCTAGGCTAGCTAGCGCCGGGTGCAGACCAGAAGACTGCCCAAGACTAATAGAATCATGAGAAGTTAGGAAGATGCATTTGTTGTTTTATGCCACTAGCTTTGGGGTGATTTGTTATACAGCAAAGGCTCGCTGATACAATATAGCCCCTAAATTTCAGAACAATTTCCTCCTATGTTTGGGGGAGGCAGGTAGTAAGGCCCTAGTTCATGAATGACAGGCACTGCTCTCTAGATGATCTTCCACAGGGAATAAATAGGCAAATGAGTCAATATCTCATTGCAAACAGAAGGAAATGAGTTGGACAAAGAGAGACGGAAGACCTTGCTCTGATCGTGAGTGGCAAACACTTTTGTTGCTTCCCAACGGCCATCTCCTCTCTCCGTCTTCTTTCCGGTCAGATCCATAGCCTGCAATAGAGGCAGAAAGTGCCAGAGACTCGCTTTCCCAGCTTCCTTTGCAGCCAAGTGAGAGGCTGTGGCTCAGTCCCGGCCAGTGGGGCCTGAGGGGCATCTGCGGGGGCTGGCAGTGGAGAGGCTCCCCTCCCTCACACGAAGAGACACACGAGGAGGCCACCTCTTCTCTGATGGTGTGGTGTGTCCTTTGGTGGAAGCAGAATTACAAAATACCCTCCTAAGACTTTCTGGCCCTCATCCCCAGGACCTGAATTTGATGAGTTATTACACCTGTGATTATACTGTGACAAGGCAAAGGGGATTTCAAGTTACCAGGGAGGTTTCCAGGAAGGCCCAATTCAATCACACGTGTCCCTTAGAAGCCTTCCCCTGTGGAAGCAGAAGAAGATGTGACAGATTTGAAGTGTGAGAAGGACTCAGTGCAAGTGGGATGCTGGGCCGCCGGCTTTGAAAATGGAGGGGCCACTTGGAAAAGATCTGAGCACGGCCTGTGGACGCGGAACGCAGCTCCCAGGCCTACGACCTGAAATCTGCCTCCAGCCTGGACCGAGTCTTCCAGAGCCTCCAGGCGAGAGCCCAAGCCAGGCCAGCACCTTGATTTCAGCCTTGCGAGGCCAGAGCAGAGGATCCTGTCGAGCCCGTCCAGCCCTCGACCTACAGAACTGTGAGGCGATGACTCTGTGTTGTTTTAAGCCACTGAGTTTGTGGTCATTTGTTACACAGCAAGAGATAACCCATACATGGTCCAGGAGGCCTCCTGATGCCACGCCCTGGGCTAGGGACCGTGGGGTGAACGGAGGTAAATGGGTGTCCCCCTGAGGGCTCTCTGGCCATTTGGGAGATCTTCTCTCCCAGCCTAAGCACCCTGCATGTGATGAGATCCCTGAATGGGCCTCACTGGAAGTCTCCACCCTTGGATGTGCTTTTGCTGACCCTCCCCACTTCCCCCATCTGCCCAAAGGAGGAGGATTCCAGGGCTGGGATGGAGGTTCCTCGGTGTCGGGAGCAAGCCCCTTCCATGATTTATTTCGTTTTTGATTTTATTTTATTTTATTTTATTTTATTATTTTGTTTTTGAAGGTTGTCTCAAGTTTATTTTTATTTATTTATTTATTTTCAAAGATTTTATTTATTTATTAATTTATCCCCCCCTTGCTGCTCGTGTTCACTGGGTCAGCTAACCACGCCATGCGGGCAGGCTTGCCTTCACCAGGAGGCCCCGGGAACCGAACCCGGGGCCTCCCATATGGTAAACGGGAGCCCCACTGATTGAGCCACAGCCGCTTCCCTCAAGTTTATTTTTACCACCTAATCATGACACCCTTAAATGAATTCCATCAGAAAGTCTAAGGAATTCATGGATCAACCTGCCAAGCACCTCAGAAAAGGGTTAATACACTGTATAGTTCGGAAAACAAGGACAGTAGCCATCTTATTTGAACTTTCGAGATAATAAAACAATACAGGAGTGGGAACCCCTGTGAGTTTGTTTCCTCATGTTGGGAACAAGGGTATTAATATTTTATATCCGTCGCCTAAAGTAAGTCTTAAAGAGTAAAATAAACAAAAGAGCTCAATGACGCCCTTGACATTAGAAAGGCTGTGCTACAACTTTTACAGGCATGACGTTCCTTCAGTTTCAAACAAGTCTGATCAGCCGCCTGACTCATCAGGACCGCTCCAGGCAGGCCAGCCCTCTGACACTCGGCCCTCGCCTGGGACATACGACGGAGCATAAACCTGCTTATTCTTTGAACGGTCCCCTAAGGACTGTGAAGATGGAGATTGTGCATCACTAGTCAGTGAAATTTCTTGCCTCTTTCATGATTCTTCAGTCTTTCTTTCCAGTGGATAAATATTCTTCTAAATTGTCTAAACTTCCAAGCACAGCTCACGGCCTGAAAAGCTGGAGTGCCCCATCAGTAGTCAGTAATATACTTGGCAGCCATCTTTCCCCCTCTTGTATTGCACAATCCAAACAAGATTTGTGCAAGTCAGAGAAAGGGGCAAAGTTTTCCAGTCTTCTTATTTCATAAAACTGTGGGGGGTGCCAACAAAATTTCTTTTCTTTTTTTTTGTTTGATTCTTTGTGTTTTTTGTTTTTGCGCATCTGCTCGGTTTTTGCTCATTGCCTTCCTCATTGTTTTTTCTTGTTGTCTGCTTGTTTTTTTTTTTTGTTTGTTTGATGCCTGCTCGTTGTCTGTTGGTTGTTTGTTTGTCTTCTTTAGCAGGCACCGGAACCCGGACCTGGGACCTACTATGTGGTAGGCGGGTGCTCAACTGCTCGAGCCACATCCGCTCCCTTCAAATTTCTTTTGATAAGAAGTTTTCAGTTGCCTCTGATGGAGATGACCACTGGCAGTCCATCACCTTGGTCAAACCCGGGCAGACAGATGGTGCCTCGACGAGGCAGCACAGGAAGAAGGACATGTCAAAGCAGCGACCAATGGGTTACATGAAGGCACTCCAGTCATGTGGCACCCAAGTGTCGGGCGTGCAATCCAGGTGCAAGCACAGGTGCAGGAAGTGGCGAGGGTCATGGCAAATGTAGGGGTGCCGGGTGGCCAGGCCTGATGGCTGCTTGAGGCTTGTGGCTGGGCTCCGACCGGGATCCTAGGGCCACGGGAACAGCACACCCACTTCCTCGAAGGTCCCCTTCCATGATTTTACTCAACTATGCCTTCTGTGTTACTCCATCTGCATGGCCCAAGTGCTCTCTCCACTAGGATGGGGGAAAGGGGTGGGGGGAGGGCCTGGCTCTTTACTTTCAAGGGACTACCTCACAAGGCCATTGGTGTCTATAAGGGCAGGCAGGGTGTCATCTACTTACCAGCCAGGAGACAAGGCTGGCCGGCCTCACACAGTTATGGGGAGAGAAACAGACCCAAGATGGAGAGAGAGACCAAAACCAAGGGGCTAAGACTTGATAGAAGTCTGTTTCTCTTTTATATCTCAGTGAAAGCATTTCAGGCTGATGGTGTCAGGAACCCAGACTCCTTCTCTCTTTTTGCTCTTTGACAATAAGAGGCATCTATCTTTTAGTCTAAAATGGCTGCTTCAGCTCCTGTCATTGCATCTGCATTCCAGCCAGAGGAAAGAAGGGAAGAGACAAGGGGAGGGCTTGTTCCTTTTATTTTTGAGTGTGTCTCAGGGATTTGTTGTTGTGTAACAAAAACCGACAAACCTTTAGTGGGATATAACAATGCATTTTATTGTTCATGTCCCTGGGGCAGTCAGCTAGGAGCTCCACTGACCTTAGCTGGGCTTGCTCACATGCCTGGGAGTCAACTGGATGTCAGCTAATCCAGGGTGTCCTCAGCTGGGTCCATGGGGCCGACTTGGCCAGGCTCCACCCCTCATCCTGCAACAGGCTAGCCTAGGCATGTGCTCACAGTCATGGCAGATGCACAAGAGCACACACCCAATGCACAAGCCCATTCCAAGCCTCTGCACTATCACATCTGCTAACATCCCATTGGCCAAAGGAAGTCACCAGACTGAGCCCAGTGCCAGAGACTCAGCCAGCTCAAGGTGGGTGGGGGTAGGGAAGGGAGTTTCCTTTTACATGACAAAAAGCAAGGCTACAGGGAGTGGGGAAGAGCTGGAGACATTGTTGCAATCTACCACCCTCGTTTTTTGGGTCATACCTTTGCGCTAAGACCAAGTCACAAGGCCACACCTGTCTGCAGGGGAGCCTGGGAAATACTGTCTTTCACTAGACAGCCATGCTCCCAACTGAACCATCCACTGCTAGGGAGGAAGGAGAGGCAGATAGAAGGGGGGGATCTAGGACCCTTGACCACACTCCACCCCCAGCCCCAATCCCTTCCAGAATGTTCCCTGATCCCATCAACTTATTTCCTTCTTCCTGAAATATCTGACTCCCTTTTGGAGTCTTTATTATTTTCCCCCTCAAATTAAAGTTATTTATGCCTCTAGATTTCTCTGTCCTGGTGGAGCATAAACTCCATCCATTATGCAAACATTTTAAGCCCCAGCTGCAAGCTTGAATGTCCAGGGAGGAAAGACACACTGCCAGGCAGAGACCAAAACCCACCAGAACAGACAGGACACCTGTTTTTCCTGGATCACATCATACCACATTAAAAAATAATAATGATAATGTAATTGCCAACACTTAAAAATTGGGAGGTCCCCTCCAAAAATAAATACAGATTTCATGATTCTCTGGAAAAACTGGAAGATCTAGCAACACTGGGCCCACATCTCTAATATTAGGATGGGTGTTTAATATTGTGGATCATGTTACTTAAATGTATAAACATACACATATGTGTGCTTGTTTGGCTTGTTTTTTTCTCACTGATACCTCTACAATGACGGCTGCACAACCGTTGGGACATTGCTCTGTTCTGTTCGCATCCTAGTTCTCAGCAGCATATCTGACATATGCACAAAAATTTCTTGTTTGAGTGATGAATAAATGAACAGCAGCCGTTTGTTGGAGCTTGTGATAGTTAGGTTCATGTGTCATCTTGACTAGGTAAGAGTGCCCAGTTGTTCGGTCAAGCACGCAATGGCTTAATTGTACTATGAGGCTTAAATCAGGGAGTTGATTGCATCTATGGCTGATGACATCTACAATTAACTGAGATTGCTGTCAGCAATGAGTGACAGCTCATCCAATCAGCTGAAGGTCTTAAAAGGAGAAATGATTTCAGCAGTCAGAAGAGAGAATTCTCCTCTCTACTTCAAACAGCCAGTTTCTCCTGGAGAACTCAATCGAGAACCTTCATTGGAGGTCCTGGCTTGCAGCCTGCTCTACAGGAATTTGGGCTCATGCATCCCCATGGCTGTGTGAGACAATTTATAAAATCTATTATATTTAAAGGTATCCCCTCTCGGTTCCTAATACAGCTTGGTACCGGGGGTGGTTCTTGGGAAATAGAATCTTAAAAATGGGATTTCTGAATTGGTTCTGAGGTTTTTGCAATTGACTTTCTACTCTGATTAGATTCAAAGGCACTAATGACTCTGTTCCCAATAATCAAGAGGCCACTGATAGTCCATAGCACGACTTGGCAACAAAAATATGCAAAATATCACCACTGGATATGGCTACTTCTTCCATGCTTTTAAGAGGCAAGACTCTGGGTGAGAATGTTTTTGACACCTTAACAGAGTTTTGCGGAGTTAAAAGCTACAATGATGCTGGCTGGCTGTTCCTAATTACCCTGGATGCAGTTATAAAAGAAAGGGGTAAGCTGAAGTCTTCATGTTTGCAACTGAAGCTCTGCATGAATGCTGTGAAAGTTTCTTTGTGTACACTGAAAGAAAATCTTGTTTTGTGCAGCCACAGAATTGAGATCTCTGAAAACCAGACCCAGAGTCTCACCGTGCAAGTATGAGAGTTACAACTGAAACTAAAATCTCAGCCTTGCAGGGTATGTTAAAGTGAGGACATTGATTGGAAAGGAATGGAATCCTGAAAATTGTGGTGGAGACATATGGGTTGATGATGATGGCAATGGGGACATTGAAACCCTAAATTCTACTGAGACTTTGCCAAATAAACCTATAATGGTCTACCCTAAGGAAACACCTGACCTCCAGTATGCCCCAAGGAGCCTGCCATTCAACCTCAACGTGAAGAGATTAATCCTGTCTCACCAGATGAAACTGGAATGGAATGCCCTGAGCTAATTGGCTAGCAAGACATTTCTATCCTTCTCATGACCCACCCCCACCACCCCTCTTTTCTTCCAGACCTATAACTAAACTAAAGTTAAGACAAGCCCCAAAGGGTGATATACAAAGGGTGACCCATGAGGAAGTACACTATACTCCAAAAGAACTGCATACGTTTTCCAATTTATATAGACAGAAATCAAAGGAACATGTTTGGGAATGGGTATTACGGGTGTGGAATAATGGTGGAAGGAATATAAAGTTGGATCAGGCTGAATTTACTGATATGAGCCCATTAAGCAGAGATTCTGGATCAGTGTTGTAGCTCGAGGGATTAGAAAGGGCCGTAACAGCTTATTTGGGGGGCTGACTGAATCATGGATTGAAAGATGGCTGCATTACCTGAGGTCAAAATGCCAGCACTGCCCTGCGATACTGTTGGTGAGGGGCTCCAAAGGCTCGGAGAGATTGGGATGTTAGCATGGATTTACCATCTAAGACCTGCGCACCCACCCCAGGAATCTCCAGAGGACACACCTTTCACTAGGACTGTGAGGAACAAATTTGTGAGACTAACTCCATCATCCTTGAAGAGCTCTGTGGTTGCTCTTCTCTGTAGGTCAGATATTACCCTGGGAACTGCTGCCACTGAACTGGGATCTTTAAAAACTATGGGGGGAAGCGGCTGTGGCTCAAGCAGCTGGTCTCCCGAGTGGTAGGTTCCAGGTTCAGCTCCCAGAGCCTCCTAAAGAAGATTAGCAAGAGTGCGAGCTGACGCAATGGGCTGGTGTGGCAAGCGGACACAACAAGAGGACTCAATGAGAAGATGCAACCAAGAGACATAGTGAGGAAACAAACACAATAAGAGACACCACAAACAGGGAGCAGAGGTGGCTCAAGCCATTAGGTGCCTTCCTCCCACACAGGAGGCCCTGGTTTCGGTTCCCAGTGCCTCCTAAAAAAAGAAGACGAGCAGATAGCGAGTGCATACGATGGGGGCGGGAGCAGGGGGTGGGAATAAATAAATCTTTAAAAAAAACTATGGGGATCATCAGATCCTGGGTTGGCAGAAGCCAAGTGGCAGCACTTAATCGCCAAAGACAAGGGGGCGTGGCTTCCACAATGAAAAGCAGACTCAAAGCAGCAATCAAAGGAATCTGAGTCGTAGACCTGTAGCATTGGCTGATAGATCATGGGGTACCTAGAAGTAAAATAGATGGTCAGTCTACTAAATTCCTATTTGATCTGTATAAGCAGAAGAGTTCTAGGTCAAATGAGTAAAAGTCTAATTGAATTACAGAAACAGAGTCACAGCCCCTTAATTCCCAGACTTGAGACAGTTTACAGACCCAGAGCCCCTTGAATGGGGGGAAGGCTGGGTCCCCTTGGGAAAGGACCCTGTTACACTGCCAAAAATTCATACTGTTAAACTTCCTCCCAGCCTTCCCCAAAGAGACCTATGGCCTTTTACCAGGGTAACTGTGTGTATTAGTCAGTCAAAGGGGTGCTGATGCAAAGTACCAGAAATCTGCTGGCTTTTATGAAAGGTATTTATTTGGGATAAAAGCTCACAGTTACAAGACCATGAACAGTCCAATTCAAGTTTGCTTTCTCACCAAAGTTAGTTGCCACATGTTGAAGCAAGATTGTCGCTGATCTCTGCCTGATGTCTCCTTTCCCGCCAGGCTTCCAGTCCTCTCTCCTGGTTAGGGCTCATCTCTCAGAGCTTTCTATATCTATCTCAGCTGCCTTCCCAAGATCAGCTATAGGATATCAGGCAAATGGTCCATCTCTCCCCAGGGCCCCAGGATCAAACAGAGCTTTCTCTCTTCTGGTGTGTCTTCTTGAGTGTCCATTTATATCATCAGCCCACCAAGAGGGCAGGGACTCAAGCTGAGTCATGCTTTACTGATGTGGTCAAATCAAAGCCCTAATCTTAACAGGTAATTTAATCAAAGACATTTCAGCTGAATCTGATGCGATCAAAGGGTATCACACCCAGAGGAATAGGTTAGTTTATAAACACAATCTTTCTCTTTTTGGGAATCATCAATAATCTCAAACTGCCACAGTGTGCATTGGGGAAAAGGAAATGATCAGACTTTTGGGGGATTATTAGACACTGGCTCAGAAGTAACATTAATTCCAGGAGACCCAAAATGTCACTCTGGTCCACCAGTCAGAGAAGGGCCTTTGGAGGTCAGGTGATTGATGGAGTTTTAGCTCAGGTTCATCTCACAGTGGGTCCCCGGACCCTTTCTGTGGTTAGTTCCTCATTTCCAGAATGCATACCAGAATGAAAAGACATACTCAACAACTGACAGAATTCCCACATTAGTTCCTTGACCCGTGGAGTGAATGTTATTATGGTAGGAAAGGCCAAGTGGAAGCCACTAGAATTGCCCCCTACCTAGCAAAATAGGGAACAAAAAGCAATACCGGATTCCTGGAGGGATTGCAGAGATCAGTGCCACTATCAAGGACTTGAAGGATGCAGGGGTGGTGATTCCCACCGCATCCCCATTTCTCGACAATTTGGCCCATGCAGAAAACAGATGGATCTTGGAGGATGACAGTAGATTATTGTAAACTTAACCGGGTGATGAATCCAATTGCAGCTGCTGTCCCAGATGTGGTACCATTGCTTGAGCAAATCCACACGTTCCCTGGTACCTGGTATACAGCTATTGATCTGGCAAATGCTTTCTTCTCAATTGCTGTTAGTAAGAACCACCAGAAACAGTTTGCTTTCAGCTGGCAAGACCAGCAGTATACCTTCACTGTCCTGCCTCAGGGGTATATCAATCTCCAGCCCTATGTCATAATATTGTCTGCAGGGGCCTCGATCATCTCTCCCTCCCACAAGACATTACACTCATCCATTATATTGATGATATCATGCTGATTGGATCTACTGAGCAAGAAGTAGCAAAGACTCTAGACTTATTGGTAAGGCATTTGAGTGTCAGAAGATGGGAGATAAATCCAACAAAAATACAGAGGTCTTCTACCTTGATGAAATTTCTAAGTGTCCAGTGGTGTGGGACATGTTGAGATATCCCTCCTAAAGTGAAGGATAAGCTGTTGCATCTGACACTTCCTAAGACCGAAAAAGAGGCATAATGCCTACTTGGCCTCTTTTGATTTTAGAGACAACACTTTTTTTTTTTTTTTTTTTAAAGATTTTTTATTTATTTATTCATTTATCCCCCCCTTGCTGCTTGTGCTCGCTGGGTCAGCTAACCACGCCGTGTGCGCGGGCTTGCCTTCACCAGGAGGCCCCGGGAACCGAACCCAGGGCCTCCCATATGGTAAACGGGAGCCCTACTGATTGAGCCACAGCCGCTTCCCTAGAGACAACACATTCTTTATTTGGGTGTGCTACTACAGCCCATTTACTGAGTGACCAGAAAAGCTTCTAGTTTTGAGTGGGGACCAGAACAAGAGGAGGCTCTGCAACAGGTCCAGGCTGCAGTGCAAGCTGCACTTCCACTTGGGCCATATGATCCAGCAGATCCAATAGATATAGAAGTGTCAGTGGCCATCTGGAGCCTTTTGCAAACCCCTATAGGATAATCACAATGCAGACCCTTAGGATTTTGAAGTAAAACCCTGCCATCTTCTGCAAATAACTACATTCCTTTTGAGAAACACCTTTTGACCTGCTACTGGGCCTTAGTAGAGACCGAACGCTTAACCACGGGCCATCAAGTTACCATGAGACCTGAGTTGCCTATCATGAGCTGGGTATTGTCTGATCCACCAAACCGTAAAGTTGGGCGTGCACAGCAGCACTCCATAATAAAGTGGAAGTGGTATATATGAGATAGGGCTCGAGCAGGTCCTGAAGGCACAAGTAAGTTATATAAAGAAGTGGCCCAAATGCCCGTGGCCACCACCCCTGACACATTACCTTCTCTTTCCCACAGCTATGGCCTCTTGGGGAGGTTCTTACAATCAGTTGACTGAGGAAGAGAAAGCTTGGGCCTGGTTTACAGATGGTTCTGCATGGTATGCAGTTATCACCTGAAAATGGACAGCTGCAGCACTGCAGCCCCATTATGGGACATCCCTGAGGGACAATGGTGAGAGGAAACCCTCCCAGTGGGCAGAACTTTGAGCAGTGCACCTGATTGTTCATTTTGCTTGGGAGGAGAAATGGCCAGAGGTGTGTTTGACACTGATTTGTGGGCTGTCACCAGTGGTTTGGCTGGATTGTCAAGGACTTGGAAGTACCATGATTGGAAAATTGGTGACAAAGAAGTCTGGGGAAGAGCTATTTGGATAGAACTTTCTGAGTGGGCAAAAAACATGAAGATATTTGTGTCCCACATGAATGCTCACCAGGGGGTGATTTCAGCAGAGGAGGATTTCAATAATCAAGTGCATAAGATGACCCGTTCTGTGGCTAGCACTCAGCCCTTTTTCTAAGCCACTCCTGTCATTGCCCAATGGACTCATGAACAAATTGGCCATGGTGATAGGGGTGGAGGTTATGCATGGGCTCAGCAACATGGACTTCCCATGACCAAGGCTGACCTGGTTACAGCTACTGCTGAATGCCCAATCTGCCAGCAGCAGAGACCCACACTCAGCCCCTGATATGGCACCATTACCCAAGGTGATCAGCCTGCTACCTGGCGGCAGGTTGATTACATTGGACCACTTCCTCCATGGAAGGGGAAACAATTCGTTCTAAATGGAGACATACTCCAGATATGGGTTTGCCTCCCCTGCCTGCAATGCTTCTTCCAAAACTACCATCCGTGGACTTACCAAATGTCTTATCTACTGCCATGGCATTCCACACAGCATTGCTTCTGATCAAGGAACCCACTTCACAGCAAATGATGTGTGGGAATGGGCACATGCCCATGGAATTCACTGGTCTTACCATGTTCCCCATCACCCTGAATCACCTGGATTGATAGAACAATGGACTGGCCTCAATTATGGCACCAACCAAGTGGCAATACCTTGCAGGGCTGGGACAATGTTCTCCAGGAGGCTGTATATGCTCTAAATCAGCATCCACTCTATAGTGTTGTTTCTCCCATAGCCAGGACTCAAGGTCCAGGAATCAAGGGGTGGAAATGGGAGTGGCACCATTCACTATTACCCCTAGTGATCCACTAGGAAAATTTTTGCTTCCTGTCCCTGCAACCTTAAGCTCTGCTGGTCTACAGGTCTTAGTTCCAAAAGGAGGAATGCTGCCACCAGGGAACACAACAATGATTCCATGGAACTGGAAGTTAAGACTGCCACCTGGCCAATTTGGGCTCCTCGTGCCTCTGAATCCACAGGCAAAGAAGGGAATTACTGTACTGGCTGGGGTGATTGATCCTGACTATTAAGGGGAAATAGGACTACATCTACATAATGGGGGTAAAGAAGAGTTTGCCTGGAATACAGGAGATCCCCTAGGGCAGGGGTTCTTAACAAGGGGTCCGTGAGCTTGAACTGAAATTAAAAAAAAACATTATTCTTGTGGGGACGTGTTGGTGTGGGTGTGATATACTTATTAGATAATACACAGTATAGTGTGGACTTAGTAAAAGATCCCTGGTTTTCACCTGACTGGCAAAGGGGTCCCTGGAACAAAAAAGGTTAAGAAGCCCTGCCTAGGGCATCTCTTAGTATTACCATGCCCTGTGAGTAATGTCAGTGGAAAGCTGCAGCAGTACTAGCAATGGCCCAGAAACTCCATGAATGAAACTTTGGGTCACCCCACCGGGCAAAGAACCACGCCCAGCTGAGGTGCTTGCTGAGGGTAAAGAGAACGTGGAATGAGTAGTGGAAGAAAGTAGTGATAAATACAAACTACGACCAAATGAGGACTGTAAGGGTCATGAATATTTCTTCCTTGTTTTGAGTATATTTATATACGTACAAATATCTTTGTTTTCTTCACTATCATTTCCCCTTGTCATATGACATAAATTATATTAGTTTCATGTTGAAGTATTTAAGGATGTCAAGTTCAAGAGTGAATATTACACAAGGACTTGCACCCTATTCTGAAAGGATTTAGTGCATTTCTGGTTGTATGCAGGACAGTTGAGTATTGTTAGGTCAAAAAAAGTCCATTGCTGTTTTTATTTAGAAATTAAGTATGGTTTAAGGTGACGTGTGTGGCTACCAAGTTGACAAGGGGTGGACTGTGATGGTTAGACTCATGTGTCAACTTGACCAGGCAATGGTACCTAGTTGTTTGTTCAAGCAAATACTGGCCTAATTGTACTGTGGGGACATTTCATGGACTTAAATCACCAGGGAGTTGATTGCATCTATGGCTGATGGCATCTACAATCAACTGAGGAGATTGCCTTCAGCAATGAGAGATGTCTCATCCAATCAGCCGAAGGCCTTAAAAGGAGAAGTGATTTTAGCATTCAGAGAGAGAATTCCCATCTCTACTTCAGACAGCCAGCTTCTCCTGGGCAACTCATCAGGGGCCTTCATCAGAGTCCTTGGCTTGCAGCCTGCCTTACAGAATTTGGACTTGTACATCCCCATGGTCACATGAGACAATTCTGTAAAATCTCATACTATTTACAGATATCTCCTGTCGGTTCTGTTTCCCTAGAGAACCCTGACTAACACATTGCTGAATATCACTGCTGTCTCCAAGTGAGTCCCACCTCACTAATCTACATGACCTGCCCAGAACCCTGTGAAGGAGACAGAGAGCCGTCAACAGTGATGAGAATGCAATGTCTTAAGTATCTTGACAGAGGTGAACTGAGGTGAGTGGGGGGTGGCTAACCTAGGGATCAGCCAGGAAGACATTCTGGGTACATTTGCCAGGCTAGAAATTGAGGGGGATTTTTTAATAGAAGTAATAGCATGTGTGAAAGCCCAGAGGCCTGTGCTAATGGCTCGGCTTAGCTAAGTGCAGTCTCTTGGCAGAGGGGATCCTAGGATAGGAGACAGTGGCCAAATGGGGAAGGTCCCTGTCCACTGGCCTAAGGAGCTTGACCTCTATCCTGAAGAATGAGGGTTTTAATTGTGCAAGAAAGTATCAGGATCAGATTGAAGTGACAGAAAGATCACCCGCCTACAGTGCGGGGAATGGTGGACAGGCCTGGGAGCTGGCCAGGGAATCAAAAGCAGATATAACTGTTAGGATAGGCCAGACAATAATGAAAATTAATGAAAGGGGTCCCATGTAAGAGGACAAAGAGCAACTAACATTTAGCCTCACTATTTGGAAAACGATAGGGAGTGGTAGGCACTGCGGCAAACTGGAGAATGTACACCTGTCTACAGTAAGGTTCCTCAACCTCAGCACTATCGGCATTTGGGGCCAGATGATTCTGTTGTGGGGGACTGTCTGTGCACCGTTGGATGTTTCGTAGCATCCCTGGCCTCTACCCATCAGATACCAGTAGCACCCTAAAGTCATGAAAACCAAAAATGTCTCCAGGTACTGCAAAATGTTCTTTGGGTGGCAAAAATCTCCCCTGCTGAGAACCACTGATCTACAGGGAGCAGCCACCACTCCACCGCAGCTGACGTTGCCCTGTGGGAATTCCATATCTAATGTCAGCAAGTACTTCACTTTTTAAAAAGTGTCGGGGAAGCGGCTGTGGCTCAATCAGTGGGGCTCCCGTTTACCATATGGGAGGCCCCGGGTTCGGTTCCCGGGGCCTCCTGGTGGGGGCAGGCCCGCCCGCGCTGCGTGGTTGGCTGACCCGGCGAGCGCAGGCAGCAAGAGGGGGATAAATGAATAAATAAATAAAATCTTAAAAAAAAAAAAATAAAATAAAATAAAAAGTGTCAGCCCACAGCATACGGGGCAGACAAAAGCACACCCCAGGCCCCAGTTTGCAACTGGTGAGTCCGGGATTTAGTAGAATCACCAAAGTAAGAAACGGTAGTTGTGATTCACGGTGGATTTACTCTAATGCCCCAAGACCTGCTTTATGGAACTCTCTATTGAGTAGGGGCTTATTAACATTTGTTGAATGAATGAAAAGATATTTGACAATTTATTATGCTAATCCTGTGTGTGTCTCTCTCTTCCCTAATTTTCATTTGATTCTCATAGGCCTGGTCTTTCAGATCACTCATGCCCATTTCCCTTTTCCCTTTTCTCAAGTTCAAAAAACTCATCTGGACTTGCAAACCTTATCCCACACAGCTGTCGGCCTCTGCCAGCACCCTCATCAGAAACCAGCCCTTCCAGAAACAAAGCGGAGCCCCACACACTCACCCTCCCAGCCCTTTATAGAGGAAAATAACCAGGCCATGTGTGGAAAATGCCATTAGCTTTATGGCGGCCAGGATGAGTTTATGTTGAAAAAGTTCTGCTTCGGATAAAAGCAAATAAAACAAAGCCTTGTTTCTTAGAATTAGCATCACTATTGGTTTTTCACACTGCTGAAATTCTGGGCTGCCCCCTCTCCTGTGTCCCTGTGGAATGGGCCACGTGTGATCGTTTTTCATTTACACACTTCCTGCCCGACTCTGCCGTGCTGTCGCCCCTCCCTGCATCACTGAACATTCTTGACAGGCTCTGCCTCTTGTTTAGAGATGCAGTGAAATTTTGCAGAGTCAAAGGCTCTGATCTTAAAGTTGGTTTCTGGTGGGCGCCCCGTGTCTCCTGGCAAGGACGCAAACCGACAGGCTGCTCTAGAGCCTGTGGGTAATTCCAGAGCACGGAGGCCACAGACACGATAGAGACGATGCTGTGGACAGGCGCTGTCTGGAGGGGGCCTCCCGTGAGCCAGGCACTGGGCTGCCAGCTCTGTGGATGCTGCCTCGTGGGCCCCTTCCCACCGGCGTGGGGGGCAGGCAGCTGTAGCCCACCACAGACCCCGCCGACCCTCTCGCCTCCTCTCCAGCGCTCTCCTCAGGATGCTCTGGCCTTCCTTCGGTGGTTCGAAGACAAGGTCCTGACAGTCTTTTCCGTAAAGGGCCAGATGGCCAGCATTTTAGGCTTTGTGGTTTGCCCAGGCTGTTTGGGGCCATCTGGTTTTTCCCGTGGTAGCCCCGAATCGGCACTGGGAAATGCGGACAGGAATGGGCGTGGGTGCGTGTCAATGACACTTTATTTGAGAAAAACCAGCGGTCAGCCACATTTGGCTGGCCTGCTGACCGCAGCTCCAGACCACCCTGCTCTCTCCCTCCTGGGGTGGGGGCGCGTGCCTGGATGGCCCTTCCTCGGCTTTTCGTCCACACGGGTCAAGTGTCTGCTCAACTGTCACTTCCTCAGGAGCCCTATGCTCGCCCCCTGGGGGGACACTGCTGGCCCCTCTCCAGGTGCGGGTGTGATAGATTTATTAATAATTCACAGGATAGCGTGGCCTCTGCCCAGCTCGTGCCCTGCCCCTCCTGCCGCGCTGAGGGTGGGCTGCCAAGGACCCGCTGTCACACCTTCTCCAAGGACGGCTCCCAGCCAAGGGGCAGCACAGCACCTGGGGGTTACACACTGTCCTCCTCAACGCCCTTCCTCCTGCGAGCAACCACGCACCCTGCCTCGGTGTCTCAGGACCTGCTTCTAGGCAGTTCCACGGAAACGCCATCCCCATCCTGCCCCAGCTACTTGCAGTCACATCCCCATTCTATTTCCTTCCTAGCGCTTCGCACAATCCAAATTTGTCTTGGCATCTTTGCTTCTCGTCTCTTGCCTGTCTGCTCTCTGGAATGTGAACTCCGTGAGGCCAGGAGCCTGTCTGTCTGTCTGTCGGATTCCCTGCCGGCCTAGAGCCGTGCCAGGCACACAGCAGGTTCTCCACCTGTATCCACGGTGTGAATGCATGTGGTAACGGCTGTATAGACCAGGGGCCAGGGGCTCAGGAAGCTACGCCTGCTCCCTCCAGGCTCCAGCTCCTGGGAAGTGGAAATCCTGGGTCCCAGGCTCTGCTCTTGGCTGGCCTCGGACAAGTCAATTGCCCTCGTGGGCGTCGCTTTCCACAGGCACAGACGAAAACACATCTGTGTTCAACGTGAGATTGAAACAGCTTTAACTGAGGCCTTGTGCAAAAGTGCAGCTGAACTCCTTGCAAGGATGCCTGGATTCCGGTGGAATCCTGAGACTCGGCCCCTGCCCACTGGCTTCCAGTCACAGCCCTCCCCTGCCTCCGCAGAAGAAGCTGGGCTGGGAGTTGGTATTTCCTTCTGCACTGCTTTGGGATTATTCTTTCTTCCCCTCACCCCCAAAGTAGATTCATGAAATTAGGTGTTTTTCCCCCTCCACTAGAGGCCATTGCCCCAGAAGATCCAGCTAATTCTATTTAAAAGGAAAAGGGGAAATTGAGCCCTGTTGGTCACTTGGTGTCCGGTAATGTATAAAAGCAAAGTCTTCCCTGAATTCTAAAAAGCCACTTGCTCTGATGGATCATACACGGGACATCCTTGATGCACAAGGCCTCCTCCATTTGCTTTTAAGAGGAGAGACCTGGAGCCGGCGGGGCAGTCAACGGAGCTTCCCGGCCCTCCACCGCGCCCGTGGCCCGCCTGAGCCACGCTCCTGCGCCAGAAGGAGGAGCCTTTCAAGGTGGTGGTTCCTTGAGAGCCCAGGGGATGGAGGAAGAACGGGAAGCGGCAGGAACCAATTCTGCCTGAAGAGAAAGCTTCCGTTGATGGAGCGTCTGCCGAGGGTCGGCCTCGCGGGCCTGCGGCCTGGACGGCAGCACGGGCTCAGAGGACCTGCACTCGGGCCGACGCTCTGCTGTCGCCACCGGGAAGCCGCACTTGCTGGAGCTGGCTCTGCTCTGGCCATTTGCCACATTTAACTCCAGCTGCTGTACCTGCCTCATCTTGTTGGGTCCTCCTGCCCTGGAAAGGGGGTGCTATGATTATCCCCAATCTACCAATGGAGACACTAGGGCCCAAAGAGACTGGGTGGCTTATCCCTAGGCCCCACGGTGAGTTGAGGGCAGAGTGGGGATCTGAACCAGGTGCTCTCTCTCAGCGCCTCCCCAGCTGCTCATATACATCCAGCCTGGCTCTCCTGGGGGCAGGAAACTGCTCAAGGAACAGTGGCTGAATGATTGGTTTACTGATTCTGTGTCAGCCCAGAAGTGAGGCCAGCTCTTCCCATGGCTGCCTAGCTCGCAACCTTCTCCTCCACGCTTACAAATCCTTCCCCAGGAGGGAGGCCCCCGATCTCTTTAGCCCTCCCTCAACCCGCCTCAGGGCTCAGGCAGCCTCTGGGTACCCCAGATCCCCACCTGCTCTGACACCTATTGGACAGGGGTACCCAGGCAGCACCTCGCCTCCGGGGGACAGGAACCAAATCTGAATCAGCAAACTCTGTTCCGTGGTCCCAGAACCAAGCTTGCAGCTTGGTCTTTATTTATTGGGCACCTGCAGGGTTTTAAAAATTGCATAAACTTAATTTTACCTTTCCTTCTAAAAGAATCTAAAGAGGTTTGCAGGATACGTAAAATGCAAGAAGGAGACTCAGAAGACAGGAGAAAAAGAAAAGAGAAATCTAAGAACAGGGATATAATAGAAATAGGAAACAGCCTGGAACCAGGCCATATAAACATCCTGTGGTAGGGAGAGGAATGGCCCCAAAGCCGTCCCCATCCTCATCCACGAAACCTGCACATATATTACCTTGAGTGGCAAGAGGAGCTTTGCAGGTGTGAGTAAGTAAAGAGTCTTGAGCTGGGGAGAGGATCCTCAGAGGGTCCTTGTAAGGGGGAAACCAGGGGGCCAGGGAGGGAGGGGTGAGAAGATGCTCTGCTGTGGCTCTGAATGATGGAGGAGTGCAGGTGGCCTCCCTTGAGGAGGCAGCACCCCCCAAGCCTAAGGCCTTTCACCCACTCACGATGCACCCACCCCACCTCATGACAAGGACTGGCAGTCGGGGCAGGAGGCTGAAAACGTTTAAGAAACAGAAGGACCACGCAGCACTGCCAACAGCTTGATTTTAGGACTTCTGATCTCTAGAACCGTACGGTCATAAACCTGTGTTGCTTTGTACATTCTTCTCAAGTGCCCGTGGATCATTCTTCAGGACAGGCCACGTACTGGGTCACGAAGCAAGTCGCCACGCATTTAAAATGACTGAAATTATTTTTTAAAATTTGTGTTGTTTTAAATCACCAAATTGGCAGGATTTGTTACAGCAGAAATGGGAAACTAATACAAATGCATATGATAGTCTATTGATTGGAAAACAAAACCGCACAAACTTAGCTCTAAGTAACCAGCCAGTCAAAAGGGAAGTCACACTCATTTTGTGGTCCACAAAGTACATGAGATGAGAGCAAACTAGCTGATCAGGAAGAACATCGATTTAAGTCCCCAAAGCAAGGCCTCCCGAGGATCTTTCGCACATCCCACCTTTCCCAAGGTGGCGCTCAGGTGGTGGGATCGAAGGCGTGGGAACCCTCGAAGGAGGCACGAGAGGTAAGGTGGGCCCTCCACGGCCACCCCAGACCTCGAGCTGTCCCGCGGAGATTATTAACAAACTGTAGAAATTCAGTCAAGTCAAATGAAATTCTCCCCCCGCCCCCCTGTATCTTTTTTAAAAGCAATGAAAAAATTCAGTGTGGAGACGAGTAGAGAATTGGGACCATCAAGATTTTTCTGGAAGGGGCTGTGTTGTCACTGCCGAGCTCTGCCGGGTGCTGGGGAGGCCGTCAGGGTCAGGACGTAAACAAGAGGGCCAGCTGTGTCCAAAGAAGACTCACCAGACACACGGCGGCCAGCTGGGTGTGGCCTGCAGGCTTAGTCTTCCCAAGCCTTACTTTAGACAATAATGGATTTCTGAAGCACACTTAGCCTACCTATGAGATTACTCAAGTCCTCAATTATCTGGATAATTTTGTCAGCCCCTTTCTACCGTAGTAGCCCATGGTCCATTTCTGGGCCATCCACTGGGGACAACTTGTGGAACTTCCTGGAATACTCTAAGCATATAGAAGTGGCTGCAGTACCCCCAACTTCCCTACTGTTTTTACACAAATGGGAGCCCATTATCCACAGAGTTCCACATCTTGTGTTTTTTGCTTGCTGAGGTTTCTACACATCTACCAACCCCAAAGGGCACCTTGACATCTGGTAACTGCTTAGTTGGACAAAGCCATTGGGTCCAGAAGAGTGTGGAAGGGAGACATCCCTCCCCGTGGAAGGCCACCTCTCTCTGGAAAGGCAGCCTAGCACATCTGCCACTTAGTAGGTATGGGTTCAAAGAACTGATTTGGAGCCCAGCCTGGGCTCAAACCCTGGGCTCGCTGTGTGAGCTTGGTCAAGTTGACTAACCTCTCTGAAGCTTCATTTCTTCATCTGAATATGGTGGCAACGACACCCAACACGGGTTTGCAGGAGCCTGTTCATAAAGTTCTTTTTTTTTTTTTTTTTAAAGATTTTATTTATTTATTCATTTATCCCCCCCTTGCTGCTTGTGCTCGCTGGGTCAGCTAACCACGCCATGCGGGCGGGCTTGCTTCACCAGGAGGCCCCGGGAACCGAACCCGGGGCCTCCCATATGGTAAACGGGAGCCCTACTGATTGAGCCACAGCCGCTTCCCCATAAAGTTCTTAGTGAATGTATTTGATGCGTAGCAGGTCTCGGGGGTGCGGTGGTTGGAAATACACTGTTGTGCTCTCCCCAAATCAGGCAACCAGGGCTCAGTAAGGAGATAATACAGGTGACAAGCTCAGACTAGAGTCATGTCCCTGCTTGCCACTTACTGATTGTGTGACTTTGGGGAAGTTACTTAACTTCTTTGAGGCTCAGTCTCTTCGTTTGGAAATAGGGTGATAACCTGAGCTATCAGGAGGTTTCAGTATAGGATTGTCAGATAAGACACAGGAAGCTCGGTTACATTTAAATCAGCTAAACAGTGAATGATCTTTTCTTATAAGGACGTCTCTGTGAAGGGCTGGAAAATGTCCTGGAAAGATAGCAAGCCCTGACCCCTGGAACCCGTGAATATTACTTTATACGGTAAATGATGTGATTACGCTGAGTCTCTTGAGATGGGGAGATTATCCTGGATTGTGCAAGGGCACCTGAAATGCAATTCTGTGTGTCCTTTTAAGAGGCAGGCAGTGGGAGATTTCACAGAGACAGAGCAGAGGAGGCCGGGGCCGTGTGAGGACAAAGGCAGATGCTGGAGTGGCGAGGCCACAAGCCCAGGAATGCCGGTAGCCACCGGAAGCTGGAGAGGCAAGGAACAGATTCTCTCCTAGAGCCTGGGGAGGGGTGTGGCTCCGAAGCACCTTGATTTCAGCCCAGGGAAACTTGCAGGGGACTTCTGGCCTCCAAAACTTGTAAAAACTACATTTCTATTGTTTTAAGCCATTTCTATTGTTTATGGTGATTTGTTACAGTAGTCAGAGGACACTAATTTAGTCCTCAAAGTCTTTTCATTTAAGGAGGACAAAAAAAGGGGGAAGGAGAAGGAGAAGGAGGAGGAGGAGAAGGAGAAGGAGAAGAAGAAAAATGTCTTTTCATTTGCCAAACCTGGCAGCCTTGTTTCAGTAAGCTAATGCATGCAAAAATGCTTGGCCCGGCGCCTGGTGCATAATTAGAACTCAGTAAAAGGTCAGTATTTTTCATGTCGTCAGTAAATGGAGTCATGTTGCTTTTGACTTCCTACCTACCCTGGGAGCTGTAACAACTGCACAAAGCAAGGTCTGTTCACAACTGAGGCCACTGGAGACCAGCTTTCCAACCTGTCAACTTATTCCTTTTTTAAGATTTATTTATTTATTTTATTTTATCCATTTGCCCCCCCACCCCGTTTTTGCTGTTTTTGTGTCCATTCTCTGGGCAATTCTCTGTGTCTGTTTCCTGCCTTTTCTTCTCATCCTTCTCTTCCTGTCTTCACCGGGATTCGATCCTGAGAAGCTCTGATGTGGGAGAGAGGCGTCCTACCACCTGCACCACCTCAGTTCCTGGTTTATCAGTGCATCTCCACTTGGCTCTCCCTTGTGTCTCTCTCCTGTTACATCATCATCTTGCTGTGTGGCTTGGTGGGACCTGGGGGCTTGCAGCCCACGCACCTTCTATATTTTTCTTTATTTTACCGGGAGGTCCCGGGGATCGAACCCAGGTCCCTCCATATGGGAGACGGATGCCCAACCATTTGAGCCACATCTGCCCCCTCAACTTATTCTTATTTTAATCATTCCTTGCTTTTCCTACCCCAGCCTCTGAATTCCTCTGTTGCAAAGCTGAACGAAACCAGTTTCCGCAGGCTCCAGCCCTCAGGCTCCCTGTATGTCTGAAGCCCCCGCCTCTCACACACACACCTGCTTCTGGGCTGAAGTGGGTGGGGCTCCCCCCACCCCCACTCTCTCTGCTCTGGGTGGTCTGGCAGCAAAGACCTGGACATGGCGCTAAAGTTAAGGCAGTTCTGAAAAGACGTGTCCCCCTAGAACTGCGTCTGTTTTATCTGAATCCCCAGCATCCTTATCATGAGACCTCTTCTTCCGGGGCCTCCCAGAATCCCCTCTTCCCGGGATCCCCCTCTTCCCTGACTTCCAGCACCAGCACCCTGCAGCTGAGATTTTATTTCATGTTCTATTCTTCCATTTGCTTTCTTTCACTTAATTTTTTTTTCCCCATGACTCTTTCATTTAATTTATATATCTTTCAAATAAAAAATACAGGCATGCTCAAATTTCATAACAACAACAATAAAACCTTTCTTTGTTTCCCCCTTTCCTGGCCCCAACTCCCATTCCCAGAACAAACTAATTTGACTGTTTTCTGTTTATTGCTATGTTCTAACATAACACACCCACACTGCTATTTCATGCGCTTTCAGTATTAAACATTGTCCACTGATTTCCTCTCATGGAAGATAAGGATTCTGTCTTCCCGTCACCCCTACCCCACCCCCCACATGCCATCCCCACTCTCACGCAACCCTCTCTGCTCCAGCCCTGCACAGCCACATCCCTACACACACACACACACACACACATGCACTCACACCTACATGCCCCACCCCCCCACACCTACACACACACACACACACCTTCCCTCCACTCCTCCTTCCAATAGTAGCTTTGACACCGTTAAAAATGTATACCATATGGGAGGCCCGGGTTCGGTTCCCGGGGCCTCCTGGTGAGGGCGGGCCCGCCCGCATGGCGTGGTTGGCTGACCCGGCGAGCACAAGCAGCAGGGGGGGGGTAAGTGAATAAATAAATTAAAAAAAAAAAAAAAAAATGTACCCAGGGGCGGATGTGGCTTAGGTGGTTGGGCGTCCGTCTGCCATATGGAGGGACCTGGGTTCGATCCCCGGGACCTCCCTGTAAAATAAAAAAAATATATATAGAAGGCGCATGGGCTGCCAGGCTCTGTGTGCCGCCGAGCTGTCGGGCCCCAGGAGCCATGCAGCAGGATGATGACGTAACAGGGGAGAGACAAGACGAGATGCTCCGAAAGCTCCAGAAGCCAGGAGCTGAGGGGGTGCAGGCAGCAGAACACCTCTCTCCTGCATCGGAGGTCTCCAGAATCCTGGTGAAGACTGGAGGAGGAGGATGAGAAGAGATGGCAGGAAACACACACAGAGAATTGCCCAGCAAATGGACACAAAACAGCAAACGGGGAAGGGGGGGGGTTTAAAATGGATAAAGTAAATAAATAAAATCTTTAAAAAAACAAAAACAAAAAACAACTGTAAAAGCAATACACAGATCATGTGAATTACCAGTATATAAAAATAAAAATGCAAATGACTGTAATATTCTTTAAAAAAAAAAAAAAAATGTACCCAGCATGTTCGTTACTGTGACTCCAGAGTCCAAGAAACAGCAACTGCTCGCCTTTGTGCACAACTGTTTGCTGTAGACCTTGGGTCCAGGGGAGCTTGGCGGCCTTGTATGGGCTTCGGGGGCAGGGCTGGAACCAGGCCTCAGCCCTGGGCCTGAGCTTCTCAGAAGAAAGGCCTCGAATGCTGACACTGGATGTTACTTCCGAGGCCGTACATGCAGCTGGAGATGCCCTGACAGAGTTGACAAGAAGACAGACTTCTGAGCCACCGTGTCTCGTGGCCCACACTGCCTGTGGGCCACCCTAAATCATTCACAATCACAGAGCATTATCATTGCGTGTGTTGAAAGAATTGCTTAGTTAAATGCAAGCATTTAACATGTACCATATTTCTTAAAATGCTGGGAGCCCCAGAAAATGAAGGTAATCTGGCCGGTCTCAACCTCCAAGAGGTCCCCTGGGGACCCAGAACTGCAGAGAAAGGTGCTGGGGGTGTGCACGCTTGGGGAAGAGGTCGTGGTTTCCACTACATTCTCAGAGATCCTGCTAGTCGAAACCCCCTGCCCCCTTAAGATGAGGAACTCTTGACCCAGGTGCTTTCACCGGCCCAAGGTCACAGAGCTCTGAGTGGTGGGGTCAGGAGAGAAGCCCAGAGAATCTGACCCAGACCCTGCACAGGTAACCACTCACCTGGAGAACAAGGGGGCTGTGCTCACCTCCCAGGGCTGCAGCAATAAAGGACTGCAAGCGTGGTGGCTTAGAAAACCAGAAATCTATTCTCTAACAACTCTGGAGGCCAGAAGTCCAAAGCGAGTCCCCTGGGCTAAAATCAAGGTGCAGCGGGGCTGTGAACCTTCTGGAGGGTCTGGGGGGCTCCATGTTCTCACCTTTTCCGGCTGCTAGGGCTGTATTCCCGAGCTTGTGGCCCCTGCCTCCATCTCCAAAGCGAGCAATGCAGCACCTTGCTTCAGCATCCCATCACCTTCTCCCGCTGTGCTGTCAAATCTCCCTCTGCCTCCCTCTTACGAGGTTATACTGGGCTCCCACGGCTTAACCAGGATCATCGGCCCATCTCAAAACACTGAATCCTATATCTTTTCTGGATAAGGTCACAGGTTCCAGGGATCAGACCTGGATATCTTTGGGGGCCATTATTCAGTCCACAGCAGCCTTCCAAGACGTATTCACCACAGCCTGGGTCCTAGCTATGGAGAGCTCCTGGCGGCCGATGAAAGGGTAGCCACAGCCAGGGGGGGTCTCTTGTATCTCATAGGAAGCAGAGACTCCACCACCAAGACCAAGCAAATCGCTCCAGAATCTCTTAGGTAAGGCTGGTACAACCCAAGCTTGTAGGCTGAAAACGCCAGGGGAAAGGATAACTCTTGTCCCAGCAGCCCCTCTCAACTGGTCCGAGGGTGACTTTCCAGTCCCTACCTCTGCTAAGATGCTAGGAGTGCAAGAGGGGTGGTAGGGTTTGGAAGTGAAACCTTTGACCTCTGGAGACAGCAGGAGATGGTATTTCAACCCAGTGGGTCCAGCTGCCTGGTGAGTGATCCCAGCTCTCTGGGCCTGTTACCCAAAAAATGGGAAAACCACAGTGTCTGCCTCAGACTGTTGCAAGAATTAATAACCCGAGTGGAAAACATTGGGCTCAGTCCCTGGAACAGGAGGGCTCATGGCAAGTCTTCCTGTCTCGACTAATTGTTAACTCCACGACCCCATCGCTAGGGCCAGAATCTTTGTTGTCATCCTTGTTGCCTCTTTCTCGTTCTCATCCCTCATCCAATCCTCCAGCAAATCTTGTTGGCTCTACCTTCAAAGTACACCCCTCCCAGATGCTAGCCCTGCCCAAACCACGATCATCTCTTTCCTGGATTACTGCAAAAGCCTCCTCACTGGTTCACCTGGGTCTTCTGCTCCTGCTGAGTCCTGGAGCAGCAGAGGGAGTCTTTTAAACCTCAAGTCAGTTCAAGTCACTTCTTTGCTCAGTGCTTTCTAAAGGTCCCCTATTTCACACCAAGTAAAAACATCCTTTCCATGGGGATCCAGCGTCCAGACTGTTCTCTGACCTTGGCCCATAGGGCTCCTTCCGTCCCTCTCTCTGCTCCAGCTGCACTGGCCTTCTGGCTGGCTCTTACACACACTAAGCATGTTCCTGCCTCAGGACCTTTGCACTGTCTGGAGTGTCCTTCCTTCTGACATCCACAAGCCTAGTCAACCTCGCCTAACTTCACATCTTTGCTTAGGTATCATCTTTTTGTGAGGCCATCTCTGCTCCAGCTATATAAAAGAGCAACCCCTCCCTATCTTATATCAATATTTGATGTGATTATTCTTTGCTTACTTATTGTCCGTCACCCCCACTGGGATGTCAGCTCCGAGAGGGCAGGGACTGTATCTGTCTTGCTCGCTGCTATAGTCCCAACACCTAGGAGAGTGCCTGGCCCACGAGGTGTTCACGAAGTACTTGCTGAATCCGCAGAAGGGATTTATTTGGGGTTGGAACCAGAGACAGCAAATGCTACCCCCGGTGCCAGGCACTGTTCCAACCACTTTGCACCACTAGTCAGGCTCACTCCTTATACCAACACTGTGCAGTAGGTCTGTCTCATCCTCCTCCACACACCCACAGCCACATTTAGCAGGTGAGGAAACCGAGGCTCAGAAAGCACAAGTGACCTGTCAGGTCACACCTGGCAGGTGGCTGAGCCGGGTCTGACTCCCACGCACGGGCTTTTGCTCCGCGCTCCGGCTGAGCTGACCAATATGACAGCCGGTAGCCACACACGGCCACTGAGCGCTTAAAATGTGACTGGACCTCATTGAGAGGTGCAGCAAGTGTAAAACCCACATGGTATTTCAAAGGTCTAGCACAAAATAAAAAAAAGAGAGAGGATAAAATATGATAACTTTATACTGGTAACACATTGAAGTAATGATATTTTGGATATATTGGGTATATATATTTAATATATTATTAAAATTCATTTCACCTGGTCTTCCTGCTTTTTAAAATATGGTTACTAGAACATTTAAAATTCGGCATGTGGCTCACATTTATGGCTGTTTTTCTGTTTCTATCAGACGGCACTGCCCTGCAGCGTCTTCTGAGCTTGAACGGGAATCTTTTGCCTGGGAGTGGTATGTCAGATGCTCCAGGATCCCTGCTCAGCTCCGGGGAGCCACAGCACAAATGTGCTCTCTGAGGACCCTGCCGAGGGATTTGGATGGCTAAATATTTACAGTTCTGAGGTCGCCGTTGTAACAGCTCCAATATGCCTGCGGAGCCTACGTAAACCTAATCATCGCAAGGCACATGGTTCTCATTTCGACTGCCTTTCATCCTCGAGGCCTCCCCCATCCCCCCACCCCCAGGCAGGTGACGTGGCAATACCTCTGGGAAGTGCCAGGCCACATCTGCCTGGGAACAGCCCCATTTGCCTGCAAAAGGGCAGGGGCTGCTTTGGGAGGATTCCTGGTGGCTGCTTTAGAAAGCAGCAGTGGCTTTCCATGGTTAAGTTCGATTACGCTCCTAACCTGGTCATGGAATGAGAAGGTAGGAATTCTGAGTCTCAGGCCAGACTTGACACGCTACCAGTGGAGCTCGGAGCAGGATTTGAAATCGATATCACTGCTTCGGAAAATTCAAGTTGGGCGATGGAAGACAAGAAAACTCAAAATTTGTTGGGGTGTGACAGTGAAGCAAAGCTGTGCTGTGCGTGTGTGCTCTAAAGCAATCTAATCTCATTAAATTGGGCTGCTTCCCATTTTGTTAAGCCGCTGGAGGGATGCTTTCTCGGAGGGGAGTGGGGGAGGGGAGATGGCACATTCCCAGTGCCTGCATGAAATGACTGTAAATGGAGATCCAGGGCATAGGAGGGAAAATTGTGGAAAAAAGCCGGAGGCTTAATGATGAACTCAGAGGCAGTTCATGTCTGAAGCCATCTGTGGTGCAGCAGATTGGGCCAAATCGCAGACTGCAGAAACAAGGTGAGGATCACAAAACATTGCAGGATTTCAGCCAGATCCCAGAGAGAACGCAAACCCGTCTCCGGAAAGGGTCTTCTTCAGATTAGAACTCGCCAGCCTGCTCAATGGCAACGTCATCTGCAGCTGGTTCTTTGAAACTTTGTCGTGTGGCTGGAATGCAAAGTCTCACCTTCCTTTCCTTTCCACTTCCTGCAGTTATTGGTGGCGATTGTTCGCAGTTGAAAATCCTTATCCATGACTTCTGTGTTTGCAAATGCACATTATAATATTCTGATGGAGCCACCTTCTTGAAAATTAATTGACTTTTCACTCAGGGCCAAGACTGTTAACAAAAGTAGACTCTCATGGGATCACAGTAAAGGTGAAGGTTTTCCCATCACAGATACCTAGTTACCTTGACAAAGAGAGATTCTTTTCTTTTTTCTTTTGAATACTGGTGCTCTACTTGCGATGAAATGTTGCCATTTTCCTTAAGTTCGGGCCTTTCAGCAAATGGTTATTTTAGCTGACACTCACGTCAAAAAGCTCGTTTGTAATGTCCTTTCATTTTAGTTTTATGGCAAATTAAATCATGGTGCGGTTAAACAAAATCGCATTAAAAACCACATGTGCTGAAGAAGTTCTGTGGAGAGTTTGGCGTTTATACTTGAAAAAACTCCCGCCGCTCTGTTTAGAGTGGCTCTTTCTTAAAAAGTCAGAAACCAACGGTAACGGCCTTCACTGAGTCAAACCCTTTGGAACGAGACAGCGCAGGGAAAATCCTATTGAAGGAAACAAGCGAAAAACACTTAAGTGGAGTTTCTCTGTCAAACTCGTTTGAAATTAAGGAATTTGCGTAAATTGCCATCTTTTGCACCAGAAGGAAGAAACGTACACAGTTTCCCTGCTATACGGAGTTGTTGTGACATAAGAAAACAGAATCTTTTTAATCCTCGAGTTTAATTAATTCTTTAAAAAAAAATTAATTTAGCAGCAGCATGTTAAAAGGGAAGGGGGAAAAAACTCGATTAGGTCCAAATAAGCGTTTCTTAATCGCCCTTATGAAGGCTTAATTTGCAGAACAGTACAAGGAAGTAACATCTTTTAATTTTTTTTTAAAAAAAAAGTGCATTGATAAAAATGAGTAGATCGTTTTAATTAAAACATAAGATCGTGGACATCTGCTTGGGATTGTTCGCCGCCGCGGTGATTAGCGTATCCGAACGCCCAGATAATGAACCCCGGTGGCTGGGCCTGGATAATAGTGGGGACCTCTGTGAGAACGCTGCGGGCGCACTTTGTAGTCCTCGCGTACACGCCTATTAGATTCCAATAAGTTTCGCAGAAAAAAGGGGAGGAGGGCGGAGGGAGGGGGGCGGCCGGAGTCAAACACAGGAAACAAGCGCTGAGTGTGTGCCAATAAAAATGATCACAAATCGGGGCTGCTGATGTCATAACCCGGGGGTCGGGGGGTCAGGGGGAGCGAAAGCGCCTGAAAGGGGCCGCCTGTCTGCGGCCGCAGCGGCGGCGGGCGCGGGGGCGGCGGCGCGCACAATGGGCCCGGAGCGCCTCATTAGAGGCGCGTTTGATGGGCTCCCGCCCCGCGGGGGCCCCGGGCGCTGTCAATGGGATAATTACGATGATCTAATGGCCGGCTCTTTTGCATGCAGGCCCGCCTGAATGGGGCGCCTCCAGGCTGCATTCAGGCCGCGCAGTGTAAACTGTAGGGTGCCTCGCCGACTTGGAGCCGCGGAGACTGGCTGCGGGTCAGCTTGGACCACTTTGCATTCACGCTTTGAATAGGCGGAGCGGGAGGCGGCCTCCGCCGCGGCGGCCTTTCAGCCGGCAGAGTGACAGATTGGAGGTCAGGGGCTGGTGCCACCGAGGCCCTGGCTGGGCAGATGGACCCCCGCCCCGCGCGACTGGAAGCCTTCGCTGCGCACAGGCGCGTCTACGCAGGCCGGCTGGCTCCGCGCGTGTGTGCGTGACTGGTGGCCGCGAGTCTCCCAAGGCCGCCGAGGGAAGGATGGTTGCGCGTTTCCAAGAACGTCCCCCCTCTTACTTACAGAATGATCCATCCAGCGGGTCACACCTCCGAGCCCTTGGCTGATCTCCGGGTACCTGCGCGTCTCCCCGGCAGCGGACGCGGCCCTGCTCCCCCCCGCCCCAAGGTTTGGAGGAGGGGAACTGGGCCTGGCTAGCATGTAACAGGCACGCCATGAATATCCGACGAGTGGACTAATAATGACTAAACGAATGCAGAGCTACAAAAATTTCGTCGTCCTCTTCCCATCTGCAGTCCCATCTCCTTAAAGCAAACAATTTCAAAAGCCGGAAGGTCTACTTTTCCAAACCCCCACTCCACCCCCACCCCACCCCACCCCCAGTTTAAAGGGGGAAATTCGCTCTCTTTCTAAAGTTATGCAAGTCATTCTAGAAAACTTGAACCATAGTAACAAGGTAAAGGAGAAAGTTTTAATCCTTCCATCACCATTCAGGACCTGGGCGTTGGTGTTTCCAGATTATTCAGATCCATCACATATCTGTCACCTGCTTAGCCCTGCTTTTTTTTTTTTTTTTTTTTTACCGGGAGGTACCGGGGATCGAACCCCGGTCTCTCCATATGGTAGACGGACGCCGAACCTCTTGAGCCACATCCGTTTCCCATTAGCCCTGCTTTTGTATTAGGGGGGATCCTGGGATATATGATACTTTGCAACCTGATTTAATCAACTCTGACATTTTTCTGTATCTAAACATAGATCTAAATTATCCTGTTAAACCGCTGCCTAGCTCTTTGCAGCATGCATTTGCCATCCTTCACTTCAGCAATTCCCTGCTGATGGACAGTTAGGTTGTTTTCATTTTTGTCTCTTTAAAACAATTTGGTATGATATGTTCCTATCTTTGTACACTTCTTCAGTTATCTCCTTAGGGTGAATAATTCATATTTTAAGGATAAAGGATGCTATTTCCCTTACATAGTCTATATTTAGAGCTGGAACCAACCCTAGGCAATGATCTAGATTTAGTCACATATGAATATGCATAAAAATGCCCCTAGCTGTTCCTGTCCTCTTCTTCGCAGCAAACATTTAAGCTCTCATCCCTTTCAACCCAGAAATGTCCTTCTTCCCAGTAGAAATATTTGGGGTCATTCCAGGGAAAGGGGTGTGTCTGCTCCTATTTCACCCACTCTTTTGTCCAATCAGGGAAGTCCTTTTTCACAGCCAACACTTAGAAAGGAGTTCCTCTTTCATGCCTTCCCTGCAGCCACCACACTTACACAGTTGAGCTGAGTGCCAGGTTACCTGGAAGTCCCAAAACCAGACGAGGATACAGCACCTGGTACAGAAAATGACACTTTGTAACTGATGAAATGAGATTGTCAAGCAGAATAAAATGCAGCCCCTGCTTTGGCTCACACTGCTGCCCACACGATGTCCAAATTTTGTCTGCTCTGCAAGAGAAACTCCTCTTCAGACAGAAAAACAAAAGTGGAATTATATCATATTCAAGCATTTAAATTTTATTTTAAAAAACAACATATGTGCCCAGTAAACATGTTTTCAAACAAGGGGTGAGAAATCTCTCACCTCATTCCCCCACCCCATGCCCAGTTTCTGGATTCCTCTCCCCAGAGACACTCCTTACCTCTTCTTGCCTTCCTTCCATAGATGCTCTCTGCATACCTGAGCACACTGCAAGAGGCATCTCCCCCTGCTAATAGGAAGTCAACATGCGCTACTCAGCACTGCGTTTTGCTCTTTTCACGTACAGTATCTGGCTAAGCATTCCTTTGCTTGAATGAGCCACACTTTCTTTAACCAAGCCTGCGCTCAGGGACAGTTAGGCTGGGCTCAGTCTTCGGTTACAGCAAGCAATACCGTGATGCGGGTCCCAGTCAGCGTGTTCCTGTGGTTAAATTCCCAGCAGAGAAAATGCCAGCCTGAAAGATAGGTGCTTTTAAAGTCTGGATAGCTGAGGCCAACTTGCCTTCCCAAGAAGCCCTTCCAATTTGCACTCCCCAAAATCGGACTGGAGAATGCCCGTTTCCCCACACCCTCACCCACACCTTGTCTCATCAGCACTTTTTCTTTCTTTCTTTTTTTTTTATTTTCTTTTTTACCGGGAGGTCCCGGGGATCGAACCCGGGTCCCTCCATATGGGAGACAGACGCCCTACCAATTGAGCCACATCCGTCCCACAGCACTTTTTCTTTCTGAGCATCAGACATATGAAAAAATATTTGAATGGTATTTTCTATCACTAAACAGCCTACGGGAGTTTGGATCGGAACCTAGTGTCCAGGGAGGAAGGAGGGATGGACTCCCACCCCCCACTGAGCCCAGAGCTATAAATTCCAGGGAATGCTGGCCCAGGGAATTTCTTCCCCTGGAGGGGGAAGGGGATGGGGAGGGCCTGGGCCCATGTGTGGGGTGCCGCCCTCGCTCTGGCTGGCGTCTCCTCTACCCGCAGGCCAAGGGCTCCCTGGGAGCCCAGCAGCAGGGACACCACCGGTTGCTTTGAGAGGTCAAAGCAGGGACAGGACCTGGGTGCAGAGACGATGCACCTGCTAGATCGCCACGTTCCCAGGCTTGGCCCGTGGTTTCCTCCAAAGCCTCCTAGAAGTTCCCTTCCCCTGCCCCCCTCAAACCTGCCCTACTAACAGGCAGGGCAGATTGCACTGGAAACGAGCACAGTTGCATATTCCTTTTACGTTAGCAAAGAGACTTGGGCAGGACGTTTGCATATGTTACGACAGTCTCCCCCTCCTTGTCTGTTTACCCGGCAACTAGAAAAACCCACAGAAAAGGCCTGGGAGGTATATAATACTCTCTCTGAGCTGGGATTTTTGGGCAGGACCAGGGGACGTTGGACGTTTTAACTCTTTAATCTGCTATAAAGACATCTCAACCCTTTGCATTCCTTATCAGTTTCCCTGCATTTTGCTTCCTGTTAAATGCACACTCAGGGAGGGGGAATTTGGAGCGCTAATTCCCTGTGTATCCAAGATGTCCTTTGCGCACCTTGGGCTGGTTTCTGGCCCAACTAGCAGAGTTTTCGGTGAATACATGATTCTCAAATCAGTTTCCTTCTCGTGATTGGCAGCTTTTTTCCTCCCCAAAGAAAATTATCCTCAGCCATGGTTTTGGATGTTGACACAAGTCTGATATGTTATTCTGTACTTAGAAAATTTTAAAGACTTAAATGCCTTAAAAAGAAATTTCAAAGGCTTAAGCTTCCGTTAAACAAGTAACTCCATCTAATTCCACTTGTTTAAAAAAACATGTAATTTGTGTTGGTTTAAGACAATTTTTACACTAAACCATTATTTTCATCTTCTCTTCCTTGTTGCCTATAAGTCTTTCGACAGAATTAGAAGTAAATTCTAATTCCCAAAGGGGAAAAAAGGATTCGGATGTTTAGGGCTGTTGTTTTTTCCTCCGTCTCTTCCTCCCTCCCTCTCTCCCTCCTTCCCTCCTTGCCTCCCTTCCTCTCTCCCTCCCTTCCTCTCTTTCTTACCCCTCATGCTTTCTTCCCCCCCACCACAGTTCTTAAAACTATACATTAATTCTTTGACAAAGTTCTCAGGTGTTTACATCTTCAGCAAGCTCTGCTGGGGTTGAGCTGCTCGAAACCATCGTACATCAAAGAGTTAAATGTAAATCGCTCAACTTTACAGGACACTAGGCTCCTGCTGTGTGTAGGTGGAGTTTGGAATCTGGGGTACACAGACCACTCACATTTTTGGCTGATTGTCTTTAATTACTTTTGAGGGCTGAGCACGGCTGCTGGTGCCTCCAGGCGCTCACGACAGACAAGGAATGTTTCTTCATGCCATTTATAAGGAGCACATCATTAAGCATCAAACAGAGCGAAAACGATAAGAATAGCAAATGTATCATTAGAGCCTTCATTTGAGTGGAAGCCGCGGTGAACAGAAGGAAAAACCGGCCACACTGGGGAGGGGTTCTTATTTGTTTTGATGCCCATTATTCTGAAAGGTATTTACACCCGGATTCGTTACAGCACTTGCTGAAGTCAGGTTAGGCGTGGGGTGGGGTGGGGAAGGTGCTTACTCTCCCTGGAGAAATCCGCTAAGAGCTGTGCAGTGCCCTAAGAGGAAAAGGAGGTTATGGTGGTCCTGAAGTTCTTGCTTATTAGTTTTTGGAGTTCCTTTCTGGGGAGAAGAGCAAATACAAGCTGTTTGTGGTTTACCAGCGCTAGGGTTGGCAGGTTTATCATATAACAGTGCAGGACACCCAGTTAAATTTGAATTTCAGGGAAACAATGAATAACTTTTTGGTGTAAGTATATGCCAAGCAATATTTGAGACACGCTTATACAAAAAACAAACAACAAAAAACCGAACAGAAAACAAAACAACACACACACATACAAAAACCCACAAAACCTAATTCATTGTTGATCTGAAATTCAGATTTAACTGGGTGTCCTATAGGAGTCTAAACCTTTGGTCTTTGTAATACAGGAAGACTAAGTGCTACCCCTTAAAATGAAATTGAGGAGGCACGGATACCTTAGTCAAAAGGCAATCTGGTTTTTTCTCTTCTTTTTTTTTTTTTTTTCATTAATAAGGAGACCTTGACTATGTCGTTTAATCTGCTCGTCTGTCTTTTTGAACACTAGAGGAGCAATTGAGTTACTAGTTAGAATTAGATGAGCTAAAACTATCTGGACAGAACTTTTTAAAAGTAATGCTTCCATGACTTATTGAGCTGCCTTTTTCTGTTCTGGTTTTTTTGGGGATTTTTAAATTTGAAATATAGTTATTTTTTAAAAAGTAAAGGCATATTTTATCCCCAACAGCATCCGTTTGTATGAGCAACTACCTGTGGTCCAACCAGCAGGTCCTGCCTCAACCGCATCCGGGAAGCTGAGGATTTTCATGGACACTGAGTTTCGAGCACAGCCTCTCGCTGCTTCCTAGTTGTGGGACCCTGAGAAAGTTGCTGAAAGGCTCAGAGCCTTGGTTTTCTCGTCCGTCAAGCAGGAAGACGGCACCTGTCTCTTGGCGCTGTCCTCAGAGGCTGGCGCAGGTAAGCTCCATGGCAGGCTCACAGCCCTCCAGAAGGCAGCAGCGGGTTTTGGGACGAGAGGCAGTGCTGCCTAGTGGTCAAGGGCGTTGGCCTTGAGTGCCAAGGGGACCAGAGGCTCCGTAGCTGTGTGTCTTCCCGCCAATGAATTCCTCATAGATCTCCTTTTAAAATGTAAACTGGGATCACCTCTTAAAAATGGAAATGGGGTCTTGCCATTCCACTCCCTTCTGTCCCCATTGGAATGAACTCCAGGCCCTTGACAGGCCCTAAGAAACCCTTGGCCGTGTCCCCACACCCACCCCAGCCCTGGCTCTGCTCCCCGTCACCAGGTTCCCTCCACACTGGCCTCCTCCCTGCTCCTCAGGACTCGGTGAGGCAAGGCAGACACCCTCCCTCTCGGGGTGAAGCAAGTGTCCCCACGTGTCCCTCTGCAGGAGCCCCTGCCTCCAAGTGTCCCACAGAGCAGGCCTGTGCTGGGCCCTGGGCTGGGAGGAGGCACCCAGACCCTCCAAAGGCACGGTCTACGCTCTGGGCACGAAACCTCTGTGCTCCTGAGATTGAGGTCAGGAGCAGCAAAGTCAAGCAGACAGACCACTTCCTCCTCTTTTACCATTTACTTTAAAATATTCATCTACCAGCACTACGAGAGCCTCTATGTGCCAGGTGCTGCTTAGGAGCCAAACAAGCCACCTAATCAGAATTAAGTTTTAAAAGACAGGATTTCTACTTTTAAGCACTTTTTACAGGCCAGGCACCAGATCAGGTTCTTTACAACAGTTATCTTGGTCAAACGATGAGCATCTCTTAAGTTTTGCTAATTCAGTTACCTCCAAATACAAACACAATTATTGGCCCATTGCATAGGTGAGGAAACTGAGGCTTAGAGAGGGGAAATAACTTTCCCAAAGTTGCACAGCTAGGAAGTGATAGAGCCGGAATTTGAACCCATGGCCACACGCCTTCAAAGAAGATGCTTTAACCTCTTCATCCGTCCCCCTCACAGACAAGATTACAAGCTTTGCACAGCATACAAGAAACCTTGTGAAAAAGAAGTGATTTCATTGGAAACGTTGAAATCAGTGGACGAATCAAATCAATCAAAAGTCATTACAGGGGGCGGATGCGGCTCAGATGGTTGGGTGTCCGTCTGCCATATGGAGGGACCTGGGTTCGATCCCCGAGACCTCCCAGTAAAAAGAAAAAAAAAAAGTCATTACAAGTGAAAACCAAATCAAAACAACAGCAGCAATCTTCAGACCTGTGAACAGTTTCTCCCTCAAGTGTCTGCAGTAAGAGAAGCAGGCTGTTGCAGGCTACAACTGGTGGTTAGGTCTAGACTTGAAGCACTCGAAATGTTTGTTCATCTCCTCGCTCTCAGCCTCATCTCCTCGCACATCAGGCCAGGACCAGCACACTTCTTCTGTAAAGGACCAGAGAGTAAATATTGTTTGGCTTTGCGAGGCAAGGGTCTCTGTGGCAACCCCTCACCTCTGCCCGTAGACAAGATGTAAACACGTGCACGTGGTTGTGTTCCAAAACACTGCATTTATGGACATGAAAATTTGCATTTCATAGAATTCTCATATATCACAAAATATTCTTCCTCTTTTTTTTTTTTAGCCTTTTAAAAAATGAAAAAAACTATTCTTAGCTTGCAGGCCCTACAAAAACCAGGCGGCAAGCCAGCTCTGGCCCACGAGCTGCAGTTTGCCGACCCTGCAAAAGGCCATTTTCCTCCGTGTTATTGCGAATTCTCACAGAAACCTTGGTCAGGGTAGGCCTCTTCAACCTGAGGCAACAGTGGGGAAGAGTTTCGTTTTTTCACGTAAGAAGGACGCTGAATCCATTCTATAGCCACTGCCTGCTGCTAAGTTGGAGAAGCAATACCTCTCCTTAGCTGCTGTGGGTAGCTTAGTTTACTTTCTGAAGACAAACAAGAAAGGAATGAGCTGTCTTCTGGAAATGGCTGAAATGTTGAGTTATTACCCAGGAATCGCCTCTATGACAATGACGTTAGAAAGAACTGAAAGAATCGATGCATTATTTGAAGCCCAGCTTTTCCTTTTCCAAAAATTCCCTCCGTTCTTGGAGGGTCTATTAATAGAGGTTAAAAGGAAAAAGAAAAAAAGAAACGCTGGCTTGTTTCTCCCGAGACACATCCCTTTTGCATCCGAGACAATAGGGTTATTTATTAACAGTGATGAAACCCGCTTTGAATGTCCACAATGCAAACACGAACCAGGACAGGAATTAGATAATTTACTGAAATGTCTTTGCCTCCTAATTTTTAGCTTACCCTTTTTTTTTTTAGATCTCTCAAGAAAATTCCAGACATGTTGGAGGAGATTGTTGCCCCCAAATTCTTTCCCAAAATAGGTATAGGATAAATAAAACTGACATTTCCCCATAATCTTAAGAGTCAGTTTTCAAGTTTGAGTATTATCCATGCTTTTGTCTTCCCATCCCAGAGGTCAATAGCTGGCCAGTGCCCCTGGAAAGAGAATTTCAGTGTGAGGCATTTGTTCATTCATTTGTTAGTTCGTTCATTCATTCATTCATTCATTCATTCAACAAATGTTTCCTAAGCGTCTCTTCAGTGTTCGCCCTGGCTCTGTTGATGAAAGAGTGAACTAGACAAATGCCTTCTGGGTTCATCATCTCTGGAGGGTCTCAGATAAGGCTCCATCCAACCTAGGCATCTAGAATTCTGTCAGAAATATTTTTTGGAAATTCTATCTCGTTTTCACTCAAGAGATTTTGGGGACAGTGAAATGCCATGCACCTAATCAACATAGAACAGGAATTGTTTGGAGTCTCTCTTTTGCACTGGACCTTTCAAAGATCAAAACTTGAATTTACTTTGATCAGTGAAATCAACATGAGATTGCTTTAGTCTGGCAATTTTTCTCATTTAAAAAGAATTCTAAATCTTGTGATTATGAACCCAGGAATTTGTTCCCTTTCTGCTCTCTCTGGAACCTCACTGTTTTTGCTGAAGATAGTTTTGTATATGCTCTTCACCCTGAGAATTTTGCCTTTGGCCAAAAACAATAATTAGTTGCCCTAATCCCACCTAAATTGGCTCATTTTAACTGCTTCTTAGCAAATCTTTGCAAGACAGAGAAGGCTATTTTATGCCCGTGGGCTCTGTAATTGCCCAGGAACCTACAAACCCTCTGGTTCATCTGTCAGTCAGGGAAAAGGGGACCTGACCTGTCTTAGGTGGCCCCTCTGCTAATGTACCAGATTTCTTTTTCAAAGGTGCGTGGTTTAGGGAGGCACACAGGTAGCCCCAGCTTCCTTCCCAGGACCCCAAATAGGCAGGCCTCTTCTTGACAACATCTACAGCTTGCCCCACCTCCACCCAACTCATCTGAGCCAAAGTTTCCAAGTAATTTTTTGCAGAAAGGAGCAGCCTTCATTCCTGTGGGGCTGGCAAGAGCATGGGGTAGGAGATGGCAGCTGCGGCAACACCAGAGCAATTTGGGGGGCCCCCTAAGATGGGCCTGCCAGCAGGGTCTAAAGATTTCCTAAGGCAAACACCTCCATTTAATAGGACAGGTTTCGGCCCAGAGTTCTGGGTTACCTGGACAATTCCCAGAGTAGGTGAATGGAAAGAAGGGAAGGGAGTCAATCTCATAACCTGTGGGAGTAGAAAACTTGCCTTAAAAAAAAGACAACCCAGAGATACAGCCTTTCTGGAGGGAGGTTTTGAAATGTGCACCAGAATATAGGAGCACATATGTCTTTGGCCCCAGCAACTCCCCTTGGAGACTGTTTCTGTACAGCCCACAAACTAATCATGGCTTTTATATTTTACATGGTTGGAAAAAAGTGTAAAGCAGAATAATATTCCATGACACCTGAAAATTATGTGAAATTCAAATTTTAGCATACATAACTAATTGGAGCACAGCCCATACCCGTTTTTTGTGAGCATTTTATTGATCTGGAGACATTCTAGATCATACTGCTGTATCTTCTATTTAAAGAAAAAGCAAGCCCTAAAGCAGCCTGGAGAACTTATTATTATTATTATTATTATTATTATTGTATAAAATGATGCATCTGTGGATGTATTTGGAGAAAGAACAAAGCACATTTCATTTGGAGGTTAAAAGAAATAGCCCTTTGTGCTCCCTGAGGTGCTTCATGGATGGGGTTTCCCTCCCCACGCTCTCCCTGTGCCCTGCAAAAGGAGATGTCGGCAAAGAGCTCAGGGGCAGAGTCTAGCAACGTTTCCCTCAGTCATCAACTGCTCTGTACAGGAGAAGTGACCTTTTTTGTCAAATGTGCCTTTCCATCGTGAGTGGAGTTCAAATGTGTCCAAACTGCAGTCCAACTATCCCTCCCACACAGTGACTCGAATTCAGAACTCACAGACTCAATTACTGTCTAGGAAGCTGCTAAACCCCTGGCTAATCCACCAGCCAGGTAACCCCAGAATCCCAGCCTGTATTCTCTGACCCACCCTGTGGCAAACCCCTGCCAGTCTGCCTGAGCGGACTGTTCCAGAATCAGGTGGCAGCTTTCTCCACCCTGGAAGTAGCTTTATTGGCCTTGTTTTAAAAAACTAATTTCACTACTAATATTCTATTATTAATTGATTATTAAATTTTAAAATATTAGTTATTAATCGTCTATTTTATTAAGTTCTGGCCCCTGGTGTCTTCTGCCCAGGATATAAGGATCAAACCTGGGGCTTTTCAGCAGGGCAGTGTGTCACAGCTGCAGACGGACTTGTCCCGAGTCCATCTGATGCCCCAAGTCCCCTGGGCTCACTCTCAACCCTGGTTCCCGGAACGGCGCTGTTTGTGGGAAAGGGTGACGATGCGGGGGAGGGAGAGAAAGAGGCCGCGTGGACTTCCCAAGCAGTGGGCTCAGGTGGGGGGCTCCTTCCTCCCCGCTTGTCCCCTTCCTAAGTGTCTGAGCCCGCCCCGGCTCGTTCCGCTTATCCCTCTCCTCACATGCTAACTACACGAGGGGGCATCGTGACTTGGTCCCTAAGCCTTTCTGTTCGCGGCCTCTGAGATAGGCTGCCAGGCCGTGGCCTCTGAGGCCCCCACGGCAGCGAAGTAGTTTCCCCCAGCGACGGCGCTGGAGCCGGCTTTCAGGAGGCCCGAGGGGGCTGTTTCTGTGGCCGCCGCCTCCTGAATGGTCTGTGCTGGAGGTCTCTTCCCCTGGACCTCTCAGAAATAAACAAGGCACATGGCCAAGCCCACGGCCAAGGGGGCAGAGACCCCCTCTGCCCCCCACGGGGCCGCAGGGGTGTGGACGCAGGAGCCCCTACAAGGCTGGAGCTGCCAGGCCAGGGCTCCAGGACCGCGGCACTGCTCACGTTTTGGGCTGAGAAGTCTGAGCACTGTAGGACACTGAGCAGCATCCCTGACCTCCGCCCACCAGCTGCCAGGAGCACCACGACGGGAATGCCTCATGTTCCCGAGGGCGGAGGGAGCACCCCTGGTTAAGAACCGCTGGTCTAGACCAACAGTTCAATCTTCCGTCCTCAACTGATTTCCAGAAAGCTGCTCTTGATTCAGTCCAGGTTCGACGTCTGGCAGCAAGAGGTGCCCTCTCCTAGGTGTCTGCTGGGGGGCGTGAGGCCAGCAAGGGCAGACCCCTCTCCTTTGCATTCGTCTCCCAGCCGAGGAAGCAGATTAGACACTCTATAAAATTCCTCAAAAGAAAGGACAAACAAGCGAGGCCAGGCTTGGATTTTCCCAGGGCAGGTAAATGCCTTGCCCCATTTTCTCCATTAATTGAGCTGATTTGGACTTTGGGAAATACAGAGGCAGCCCATCTGTGTGTGGCCAACGGGGTCTGGGGAGGGGATTTTTCAATTTAGGATTTCTCGTGTCCAGCACCAATAATTTTGTGATACTATTTTCTTTTAAACAGTTGTTCTTTAAAAATGAAGAATGTCCCAATTGAGGCCCATTCTACAAAATACCTAAGCAGAACTCCTCAAAATTGTCCAGATTGTCAAAAAAAAAAGTCCGAGAAACCGTCATGGCCCAGAGGAGGTTGAGGAGACATGGCGACTAAATGTAATATGGGATCCTGGACCAGAAAAAGGACAGTGGGGAAAACTCAGGAAATCCAAGTAAAGTATGGGCTTTAGTTAACAATAATATATCAATATTGATTCATTAATTGTGACAAAGGTACCATACTAATGTAAGATGTTAACAATATGGAAAATTGAATGTAGGACGTAATGGAACACACTGTACTATCTTTGCAATTTTTCCATAAATCTAAGTCTATACTAAAATTAAAAAGCTACTGTGAAAAAAATGGAAAAATTCTGTTATCTCTTTTTAAAAGTTTAAATCACACAGCCAGGTGACATCCAGGAGTTTTGAAGGCAATAATGAGTTTGGGGAAGGGAATTTTATCAGGTCCATGTTCTTAAAATCTAGAAATGAATGGGTTTGAAGGGGTGAGTGGAGGGGGCTGCTGTGTGAGTTTCCTATGGCTTCTGTTACAAACTGCTACAAACTTAGCTGCTTAAAAAACACAAATTTATCATCCTACAGTTCTGCCTTTAGGATCCTCATGGGTTCACCAAGGTGAAGTCAAGGTGGCAGCAGAGCCGTGCTCCTGGTGGCTCTAGGGCGATTCTGTTTCCTGGCCTTTTCCAGCTTCCAGCAGCCGCCTGCAGTCCTCGGCCCACGCGCCTTCCCCCATCATCAAAGCCAGCTACGGAACTTCTTCAAGTCTGCCTCGGCCCCTCCTGGGATAATCCAGGATCCTCTCCTCCCCTCAAAATTCTTCACCTAGCCGCACCTGCCAAGTCCCCTGTGCCACATAAAGAGACAGTCGCAGGTTCCAGAGACCAGCACGTGGGCATCTCCGCCAGGCCATTCTTTAGCCCCCCACGGCTGGCAAGTGATGTCTTCCTTCTTCAGGGTGATTTCAAATAGGAAGACCAGTATGGTGTTGGGAACATCTCTTCTAAGTTCTGGGCCTCAGTTTCCCCATCTGTGAAACAAAGCTTCCTTAGCTTCGTCTTTCAGCTCGGTGATGCCTCCTGTACAGGTGTCCCTTTGAAGAAGTGCTCAAAGCCTGTGCTAACACAGGGCCCCACAGTCCCTGAGAGAGCCCAGGTGGACCGAGGCCAAGAGTTCCACCCACATGGTTTGATTGGACTGGACTGCTCTGGTTTGTTGTTGTTGTTTTAATACGAGCCCATTCAAGCGGAAATTGACCACCACAAATAAAACACTTAAATATTTTGAAGTCTGCCTAGCAATGCCTTCTAGCACCTTCCAGGGCAGAAGCTAGCGTTCATCTTTGGCTTCGGAATCTGAGAGGCGTGGGTCCAAACCCATTGGGAAACCTTGGCTAGTCTCTGGATTTCTCTGAACCTCAGTTTCCTGCTCTGCGAAATGGGGAAAATAGTAACAGTACCCACCTCAGGGTTTTTGTAAGGACTCAGTAAGATAATGAAATAAATGTGCTGGGCACTGTGAATGGTGAACCCACAAAAAATGCTCCTGACGCTTTCCCTGCTCACACACTTTTTTTTTCTGTTTTGTTTTCTAAGTGAAACTGTCTCCCGCATTCCAACCTCAACAGTTACACCTGGTAAACCAATATTTGCCTTAACATCTCGTGTCCCTTTCCCTGCAAAGAAACATCAGAGTTTCTCAACTGGGCCAAATATGCTCTGAGTTGCTGTTTAAAAACAAGAGCAAACAAAGCAGAATCCCCAACCAAACAGGAATTTGTGACAGCAGTTTTCCCGAGGGATTTTGCTACCACCACCCAAAAAAGAGTGTTCCTCCCACACACACACTTAAGCAGCAGCAGCCACAGGGACAGTGTTGTCTATGTGCTTTAGATTTAGGCAGAAGGAGAAAAGAAAGGGACGATTCAGGAAAAAGCAGTTCTGAAGCATTTCTGGTCTTCTTTTCTTTTATCATCTCCTACAGTGCGCACCCAGCTGATAACCCGAAGCCCAAAGCTAAGGGCTCAGCGGCCACTGGGATAGCTGTGCAGAGAGAGTTTAGCAGAGTCGTTAAGACATGTCCCAGTCCTGTAGCTTCCCAGCTGTTGTGACCTGGGCAAGTGGCTAAGCCTCGCTGGCTTCCGTTTCTTTATAAGAGGAAAATGCAAACATCCACCTTCTAGGGATGCTGTGAAGACCAAAAGGCAGTGCTTTTAAAATGTTCACTATTGGCCAGTTTTTTCTTTGCATGGAGAGTTTACTTAATGCATTCAGGATTTTTCCCTCCTGAAAACAGATGCCCAGTTGTTTGTTTGTTTTTTAAAAAAAGCACGGGGAGGTGATAGGGGTTAAGCAAGTACTTGATCAAGGGGGAAATGTAAAGAGTCAAAACACTTTATATAAAAAGATGTCCAGCTTCACTAGGGGTCTGTGAAGTACGCGTCAGACACTTCAGCATGTGTTTTCATGTACTGTGGGTACAGCTACAAGAAAAAGTAAGGCAGTGTTAATTGCACTAGGACGTGTACATATTTGCATTTTGGGGGCTGGCCTGAGGAAAGCATGAGTAAATAAGTGTGAACAGATGAAATGTTCACTGCAGCATTGTCGAAGAAATCCCTGGACGGATCCTGAAAACCCAGCAATAGGTTAGATGAATCATGAAATATCCACAGTCTGAAACGCCACGCGGCTGCTTAGAGGGACGAGAATGATGAGTATTAACAGTAGTAGCTGAGGGAAGCGGCTGTGGCTCAATCAGTAGGGCTCCCGTTTACCATATGGGAGGCCCCGGGTTCGGTTCCCGGGGCCTCCTGGTGAGGGCAGGCCTGCCCGCACGGCGTGGTTAGCTGACCCAGCAAGCACAAGCAGCAAGGGGGAGATAAATGAATAAATAAATAAGATCTTTAAAAAAAAAAAAAAAAAGTAGTAGCTGATGTCGCCAGCACCTCAGTGCCCTGCATCTGTGTTCACTACGACCCGCGGAATAGACTCGGCCGTTGCCCTAGGTTCGTAGATGAGCACTAAGGCACTGTGGGGTTCAGCAGGCCGCCCAGGAGTCTCACTGTTCCTAAGTGGCAACTCGGACTTGGACCCACGGCCTGAGCTCTAAAACTCTGAGCTCAGTACCTCCTGGCCCTGAAAGGTATGGTTTGTTGAACAAAGAAAGTGGCAAGAAATGGGACTATTATAAGCCCATGTTATGGAACAAACAAATACAAAATAAAATGCCACTGCCCCTCTAGTTGCTGTCCACTCCATGTTCCTTCATTTTTCATCTTTGCACTCACATACACACTCACACACAGAGACACAGACACACCCTCATAGACACACACAGACAGACACACAGACACACAGACAAATACACACAGAGACACACACAGTCACACACACGCCCACATACATTTGTTGATTGCTCGTTGTCCTCCTTCCCCTACTAGAATCCAAGCTTCATAAGAACAGGTCTGTGCCCCTTTGTGTCTCCATCGCACACAGAGTGCCTGGTGCCCAGTAGATAAATGTTTGTCAGATGAATAAATGACAAAGTCACCTTAACCTTAACCCCCAAAGCCGTCAGCCGTTAACCGGGCCACCGTGAGAGGGCTGGGGGTTGGGGCATAGCCTGAGACCAGCGACGGCTGTGAAGACACAGTCAGGTGGAAAGTCTTCTGAGCAAACCCGGGTTTCGGAGGCCGGCGTTGCTGCCACTCTCCTGTGCATCTCTACAGTATCAACCAGGCGTTTGCAATGAACTAGACGACAGCTTAATAACTCTGGAAGCTAAATTTCCTTGGCAGCAGAGCAAAAGACTGTTGGCAGCTTCATAAATTAAAACAATAAGCCGTTTTTAAAGTACATTTCTAAGCATGCACACACTTGAATTAACATCCCGTTCAAAACCCGTCACGGTACTGTCCACGGAAGACGGGGAAGCCTTCTGTGGGTCCATGAATGGGCCCTCGCTCCTCTGCTGCCTGCGAGAGAGCATTGACCTTTCCAGGGTGTTCTAGAAGGAAAAGTGTCTCACAGCCAGGGTCCCTGTCCAGTGCCTCCCAGCCCAGAGGGGCTGAGCTGGGGAAGCCCTCAGCCCTTTGCCTCCTGAGTCTGCAGTCATCCTAATCTGGTTTAGACACGAATTTGCCACACAATCATTGCAAAGTGTTTTCTGTTAAAAAAAAAAAAAAAGAAAAAGATGCTGGCTGCAGCTGTAGTTAATTTACTTCTGATTAGTCTAACCTTTCCCCCCAGAGGAAGTCGTTTAACAAGAGGAGAAAATGCGGTCACAATATTGTTTTATGACTGTTTATCTTCAGAGCCCAAGAGATGCTGATTGCAAATATTTACGTGCATTTTTAAAAATCTAGGCTAATGTTTGGAATGCATTTTTTTTTAAAGAGTGAAATCAGGTTTCGAATGGATCTAGCCATTTTGGAGGATTTCAAAGTTATAGCCAAGGCTCCTCTAGCAGCCAGCCCGCTGGGACTAACCACACACATGCAGCAAGTAGGTGAGCATAATCAAAATACGGAATACTAGCTTACTCTTTTGTCTTTTGAAGGCTTGTCTCAGTTTTAAACGCACATTACTAATGACTATTCTAGAAATCTAAGTCTTGGCATATGTTATATTAAAGGGAAAAACCTCTGGATATTAGAAATACTGCTTTGCTCTGGACACAACTTCCCACCTCTAAGTAGCGACCCGAGGTGGGCTCTGCTACCCGGAATGAAAATGCGCTCCTGTCTCTTTTCTGGTTCTTTATTTTTCTCGAAAAGTAGCTGTTTTCAAATCTGCAGCGTAGGTGAATTCTTTGGCCTATGAAGATGACCCACAGGGATCTCTTAAGCTCTAGAGTCACATAAGCTCTGTGCTTGAAACTGTGGTTTTGCCGGTTGCTATTTGGCCATAAGGAAAGTAATTTAACTTCTTAAACTCCTGTGTTCTCCTGTATAAAATGGAGAAAAGGATACTAGTACTCTGTTGGTTGCAAACTGGCTTTATAAAAGAAAAGGAAGAAAAAAGAAAAAAAAAAAAAAAAAGAAAAGGAGGATTTTTTGACTCAAGGAAATGGGCGGCCCCAATGACAGCTTCAGGCTCAGCTGGACCCAGGGGCATCAATGAGGTCACCAGGCGTGTGTGCCCTCTTTTCTTTCCTCGCTCTTCTCTCTGGCATCTGCTTCTCACTGGGCCTCCTCCTCCACTGCAGGTCAACTTGCTCCCTGGGGTGGGGGAGATGTCTCTAAGTGGTGCTACTTATACTTCCCTCCAGCTCCATGATGCCCAAAGCAAAGGCACCTTCTCCTTCAGCTCTAAACTGAAGGAACCAAGGGGACCACTGACTATCTGGCTTCAGGCATAGACCTTCCTTGGCTGAGACCTGTGGCAAGGGTAATGGGGGGCCAGAGCTGGTCAGATGGGTCCCTGGGACATGGGCTCAGGCTACACCGACTGATAGCCCCGCTATAAGCACATGGAGAAGTGGACTGGGGTAGCAGGTGCCATGCTCAGGACCCACCCTGTGGTTTTGATTAAGTTATGTTGACTGGACACTTGCTTTGTGGCACCCAGCACGCTGGGCACTGGCGGGCACTGAGAGGAGCAGAATAGAAAGGCCCTTTGCGGGTGGGGAGGGTGGAGACAGTCGAGGCACGTGTAAATTTCAGATAGATGGAGCTAAAGAAACGCAACCGGCGGGTGGGCTGGAGACTGCAGGCAGGGTGGAACAGACGGAAGGGCTCGTTGAGGGGCTGAGGCCTGAGCAGAGATCTGAGGAGGAGAAGGAGGCAGTCAGGGGATGTTCTGAAGGACAGGGGCACCCCACCAGACTCGGGGTCTTTCCTCTGGAAAGAGGAGTTAACTCACATTATCCCACTTGTGGTTAATTTGGGCTTTCTGTTCTTTGCAGCCAACCCCCATCATATCTAGTCGAAGGGATGAGAGTGGAACAGGAAGAACAGGCGGGAAGTGAGGGTGCCCCCCAGACAAGAGAGGATTCTGGGTCAAACTAGGCATGATGGCAAGGGAAGTGGGGGAAGGGACTGGATTAGAGGAATATTTTGGAGTAGAATGTTTGGAGGATTTGCTGATGGGTTGGTTGTGACTGGTGGGGGAAAGAGAGGATTCAAGGAGAACCCCCAAGTTTTTTGGCATGAAAAGCTGGGTGGGCTGGGCTGTCCTTGACTAAGCTGTGGAGCCCTGGAGGAGGAATAAGTGGAAAGGGGCATGGTAGACACTAAGAAATGGCAACTGTCACCATTTTAGCACATCTTCTCACAGATAACCCTTAAGATATTGGGATGCATCTGTTCATTCATCAAAGATACGCTGTGCACCTATCATGGGCCGAGTGCCGGCCGTCGGGCAGTGGACAGAGCGAGCAGGCACATGTGCCCTCACGGGGGTTGACATCCGGTGGATCTCCTGCCAGTGGTCGGACCCTTTGGGTGTTTTTTAAATCGTTTGTGACACTGGGTGAGTCTTTCCACTTCTCCAAATCTCAGTTTTACTTCTTGTAAAATGTGCCTAAATGAGAGTAACCTACTTCCCAAGGCTGCAAGTGCAAGGTACTTAAAAAATGGCAAATGGTGGTACTGTCAACCTATCATCGGAGAGTGAAATACTAGGATCTCAGAAAAGTTGCTAGTGTCTGGCTCTAACAGGAGAGGATATTTGAAATCTGGACTGACATGACCCTGAGAACCGGAACTCCTGGATACTCCCAGGCAGTCAAAGCAGGTGACATGAAGGGATAGGGGTGTCTGGGGGGAGGGGAAGGAGAAAAGGAAGAAGTGGAGGGTGGCATTTGCAAAGGAAAGTTTAAGGAACAATTTCAGGGTAGGTTTAGGTACAATTTCCAGGTCGAAACCATTTTTCCTGCTAAAAGGAAGGAGATATCTTTTGAGCCTCAGTATTCCCAAACCCAAGCTAATGGAAGGGATTTCCCAGCTTCCTGCTGGATGAAGAGGGTCTTTGTCCCATAGGGCAGCAGCCTCCCTCCCTCCCAGATTTCAACTGCATAAGTCGGAGGTTTCCCCTTTCCTACAGCATCCATGTAGGGGGTTTTCAGTTTCTTTCACAATCTCAGACACTATTCCATTGTTCCTGGATGTTTCCCTGCATCTGCCAATCCATCTCCATGTTCTGATGTGGAGTTTAGAAATTGTAGCCATCTATGCAAGATTCTGACTTCAGAAGCAGCTCTTGCCCTCCAGTTTAGGCAGGAAGGGGGAAGGGGGAAGGGGGAAGGGACCCAATCAGCAAATGAGTGCTGTCAACTCATCTTCATCTCATGACACCACCTCTTCTAATTCCTTTGCGAGCATCATCGGAATTCCCGGATTGCTCAGCTCTAACATGGGGATGGGTAGCAGAGCCTACCTCATAGGGCTGGGTGGGGATCAAGGGGGACAGTCTGTAGGCTAGGATACTGGAAGTGATTCTATGCTTTGGTGACACACAGGGTGGTCCCTAGTGTACGTGGAGTGGAGGCAAATCATTTTTGAAGGCACTTGTGTTTATAAGCAATTCAAGTCACCCCAAATCAGCATGTCAGCACATTCTGGCAGCTCAGTCTCACCCTGTCCTGTAAAGGAAATACTGTGCTGGTCAGCAGGAGCTATCTGCTCAGCAAGGCACCCTCCAGGAACTGGGGCTGGGTGGTGGGACCTCACCACAACCCCACAGGCAGGAGCCCTGGTCTCTCTGGGGCATCTGGTCGGCCCCATGTATCGTCTTAGTCCAGCCTTGGGCACCCCTCTCAGGAGGCACAGCCGACCCAGCTGGCCCCAGGGGCAGGGCTCAGGCAATGTAGACACACCCTTCAGTGGATTTGTCCAGGGGTGGGCACCTGACCCAAGCTGGGCCAACCGGAATCTCTTTTTGGGGGCTGTGGCTACTTACAAGGTCTCCTAGAGGGAAGGTTCTTTCCCAGGGTCGAGCAATAATCAGTGGAGCCACGGTTGACGTCTGCAAAGGGATGTGTGATGCTGAAGCCCACGTTAAACACTTAGACCAGACTGTTCTCTCTCCGTGTCCTCTTCATTTCATACCCCATCCTTTCCTCCCCTGCAGAAAAAGCACAGCTGGGCCCACATTGAAGGATTGCTGTGGGATGGCTTTTCAGAAGTGGGACTTTAGGCCCAACAGTGTGTGACTTTGATATTTGCCGAAGATTGTCATCTAGATTAACATGTATTTAAATTGAACTCTGAAGCAGAAATGGGCAAAACACATCTAGAAGAAATTTAAAACATAGAACTAAACAAACAAAATCTCTTACAACCCCACAATCCTTTAGCAAAAGCCACCATTCTCCTGGATTCTCAGGCTCTGCTGAACCCAATAATTTTATAATCAGAGAGCCTGATCTCGTCTGATCTCGGAAGCTAAGCAGGGTCGGACCGGTTAGTACTTGGATGGGAGACTGCCTGGGAATACCGGGTGCTGCAAACAAACAAACAAACAAACAAACAAAAAAAATCTCCATCTCGACTAAAATCATAGAATGTGATTTGTGAAATTGTATGCATAAATGGTAAAAATACAACAAATGCATGCTGAGCAATGAAGCAAACAGTGGCCTGTCAAGAAATACAAAGGGGGAAGCGGCTGTGGCTCAATCAGTAGGGCTCCCGTTTACCATATGGGAGGCCCCGGGTTCGGTTCCCGGGGCCTCCTGGTGAAGGCAAGCCCGCCCGCACGGCGTGGTTAGCTGACCCAGCGAGCACAAGCAGCAAGGGGGGATAAATGAATAAATAAATAAAATCTTAAAAAAAAAAAAAAAAAAGAAATACGAAGGATAATTCAAAGGGGACTCACAGTTCAGATCTGGAGCACCATAAGGAGGATAACAATAAAAACTGCCATGCACCGAGTGCTCATGGTACAAAAACATTTCATTTCATCTTCACAACAACCCCCGAGGCAGGTGCCTTTATCATCCCTGTGCTCCAGACCAGAAGAGTGAGGCTTAGAGGGGAATGTGATTTGCAGAGTCAGAATCCAGATCGGACTCAGTCTACATCTGGGCTCTAAAACCTCTCACACTCCATGTCTGCTTCCTCATAAGTCATTACGTTCTGTGATACTTTGCATAATATCTCTCGAAAACCTTCCACAAAGAACAGGAATGTTTTATTTTATTTTATTATTTTTTAAAGATTTTATTTATTTATTCATTTATCCCCCCCTTGCTGCTTGTGCTCGCTGGGTCAGCTAACCATGCCGTGTGGGCGGGCCTGCCCTCACCAGGAGGCCCCGGGAACCGAACCCGGGGCCTCCCATATGGTAAACGGGAGCCCCACTGATTGAGCCACAGCCGCTTCCCATGTTTTCTTTTATTAATGTTGAAAGCAACAGAGTTGAGTATTGTCTCATCTCTGCACAAATGAAGAAGGGAGTGATTATCTCATGAACCTGGAGTTCCAGCCAGGTATTCCTGCCAGTCTCCAAGTCTCACTCCTTCTCTCCACAGTTGGTTTCCTAGCTCTATTCTTCTTGGCTTCAGCCCTCTGCTCCACTGCCTGAGTGGGTGGTACTCTGGTGTAGAGATTAGACCCGCATCATTCTCGAGAAACAAAGAGCAGTTTTCATTTCCAAAGGATGACTCCAGATCAACCAAAAAACCCAAACAAACCAACAACAGTAGAAAAACCAGAGCTGACCCAGTATGCAAACGGGAAATCACTCTCTGGATGTTGAAAGGCATTCCGTGCAGATTTGAAGAGCATTCTTTGAAGTAAAGAATTTCCCTGTCTGCTTGATGCAGCTTTTTGTTGATTTCTCTTGATGAGACTCATGGCAAATAAAAAATCATAATCCATCTGACACTGAAACGATCCGAGCTTCAACAGTTGGACTGACCACCAATAAATGGAAACAAGACCATTGCAAATGTCACTTACTGACAAAGAGAAAGAAAAGGAAAACAAACACATTTGTGAAGGACAACGGAGGAAGGCTTGGGCCTGCTCTTCAGTCCTTAAGCTCAGGACTTTTATTCCCCTTTAATTTAAAAGACCACGGGGGCCGGATGTGGCTCAAATGGTTGGGCGTCCGTCTCCCATGTGGAGGGACCTGGGTTTGATCCCCAGGACCTCCCAGTAAAATTTAAAAAAATAAAATAAAAGACCAAACACCAGAGAGTATTGCTTGGCCAACCTCACTGTCAACTGCCAAGGACGTCCAGTTTGTGAGGCCTGGGAAGAATGAGCACAAACGCAGAGTCTCCAGACGTGGTACAAGTCTTACCCGCGCACTCCCTGGCTGGGGCCTGGAGCACAGACATGCTCCCCACATTTCTGATTCCGCAGCACCAGCGCAGGCTCGTGGCACTCATCCAGCAGGGCGTGCGGCATTAGAAAACCCCAGGAAGCCCGTGGTGCGCTTCCTGGAAGGGGGGACCGAGTTGATATTCGGCAGTCATCACTGCTACTGTTTTGCAGCTAGTAAGTGAGACATCTCCATACCCTGCAAGGAGAGGAAAATGCCGGGGAGCTTTTTGGTGGTTGTTCTAATAGCCTCCTATCCTGGTGGTGAGGAAGGGAGTCTGCCTGGGGCTATGGGGACAGCTAAACGCACGGCCCCTGGGTGCTGGCATGGCTGGCCGTGACTGGGCACAGAGACTCCCAGATCCCGCATGCCACGCGGGATCACGCGGGGTCGGAGTGAGCTTGTCTGACTAATGCTGGGGCTGGCGGGGAAGAGGCTTGCCACTCAGGGGTGAGCGGGAGCCGGGCCTGGTCCTCTGGCCAGGAGGTCTTCTCTGCAGGAGCAGAGTTGTTGGCAGGGGCACTTGCGATCAGGCTATCTGAGGCCCTGCCAGGGACCCCCAGAGGTCAGCCACGTGGCCCTGGGCCTTCGTCGTGGGCCTCACACCACATGGTGGGCCGCAGCCCCCTCTTAGCACCTAGCCTGGGGAGAATCCTCAGAATCCAGCTTATTTAAAGCCTGGCTGGGAGGGCAGAAGAGGGGGCCGTGCCCTGATCTCCGGAACCCGTGAGCATGTTGGGTCGTCACGTGGCGAAGAGGACGAAGGCTGCGGATGGAAGGACGGCCGCTCATGCGCTGACTGTAGGGGGGTTTCCCCCGTATCATCCATGCGGGGCCAAGACGATCACGGGGTCCCGAAAAGAGGAGGCTTAATAGGGGCCAAGGGTCAAAGAGGTGTGACGTCGTTGGCTTTAAAGACGGAGGGAGGGGCCGTGAGCAGGGGAAAGGGCGCGACTTCTAGAAGCCGGAAAAGGCCGGGAAGCAGACTCTCCCTGGTTCCTCGGGAAAGGACCACAGCCCAGGTGACACCTGAATTTTAGCCCAGTGAGACCCACGTCGGGCTAGCCTACAGAACCCTGAGATAAAGTTGTGTTGTTTTAGGCCATGACATTCGTGGCCATTTGTCACCGCAGCAACGGGAAATGAATGCAACGACTTTGAGGCACGGGGCAGGTCGGCAGTTTTGCAGATCCCCTTCTAGTTCCATTTGTAAAATCCTAGTACGTTCTAAAGGCATTGCGCATACCCACTCACGCCTCTTGTACCGTCACGTGACAACTAATTGGTGCAAAAGTTTTTTGGACCAAAAAAATATTATGAAAAACACGAAATTGGTTCTTACAAAAAGGAAATGAATTGGACTCTAGAAAGTCTGAGCTTCGTTTAGAGTTGTAGAACTATGCCTGCTCCAACGCTCTCCCCCCCGTGAGCATCTGCGCACTGCCGCGCACGCATAGAAGGACACACAGCCTCTGCTTTGCATTTCAAATGTGAGCGCTGGCTGTCAAAGTAAATCACGCACTTCCATCGCTGGCATCTTTCAAGAGATCAATTATGCATTGACGTTTCAGCGCAAGCAGGCGCTGGATTATTTACTGCCACCACGCGAGGTTGAGACATGGTGAGGATCTGGCCCTGAGCACAATTCAGAAATTCATATTCAGATGCTGAGGAATGCAGACCGTTCTGGAAGTTCCGTGGGCTGCCACGGCATCTGTCACTGGGCCCTGGAGTTCCACAGCGGCCCGTGGCACCCTGGACCATCCAGAACCCGAGGCGGCCCTTCCCCTGCCTCTCCTCTCCTTCCCAGCTCTGCTGTTAGTTTTCAAGGCCTGGGGTCTCCCACGCCAAGCTCCGCCTCGGGACTTCGGGGCTAGGGGCGTCAGGCTCTTAGGGAGCCTCCCCAACATCCACTTTGAACATGTCAAGAGAAACGCAGCTCATCAACAAAAGACACCATGTGACGGCTTAAAAACAGTCTGTGCTGGCTTATGACACGCGAGGCATAAATTAAATCATAACCGAGTATGTCTGCTGACAGCACGTGATGACAGGTGTTGTGAATAAGTTGGCACAGGGGCCACTGCCCTCCACAGCGACTGTCAGTCACGGCCACTCCTCCGCTAATGGGGACGGCTTGTCTCGCGGTGGGGAAAGCACAGTCCGCCGGATCCTGGAAGGGGAACTGGCTCCGGCGCATCTCCTGCTCCAGCGGTGAAAGTGTCATCGCATCTGCCACCTGTGGCTGGGCTGAAGCCCCTCTCAGGTGTGACGTCATGACTCCGTGCCCCCATGCACCTGTGCAGGTAGTGCCCTCAGCCCAGCATCAGCACCCGTGCTTCATTACTCAGCCAGCTGAACGCAGCAGCTAACCCAGGACATTACAAAACTGAGCAAAACCTGTGGAGGAAGGAATTCAATAATTGATATGTTTTTAGGAGACTATGTTTTAGAGCCATATTAGGTTTACATAAAACCTGTGCAGAAAGTACGGGGAGTTCCTATATACCCCACCTTACCCTCCCAGCCCCACACACTGTTTCCCCTCATTAGCATCTCGCATTAGTGTGGTACATTTATTAGAATTGGTGAACCAATAGTGATCCATTATTAGGCTCTGGAGTCCGTAGGTTATATTAGGCTTCTCTCTTTGTGGTGTGCAGTTCTGTGGGTTTTGACATGTGCATAAAGTCACATATCCATCATTATGGTTTCATACAAGAATTTCCTGCCCCCCAAATGCCCATCCTCCATGGTGTCTTCCCTCTCCTTCCCACCTCCCTGGAACTACTGATCTTGTTCTTGTCTCTGTAGTTTTGCCTTTTCCAGAATGTCATTTAGTTGGATTCATGACAACTGATATTAAAAAAAAAAAAAAAGGCATTACAGTGATCATCCTGGGAAATTTCAGAACTTTGTTGGATTTCCTAGTCATGCTCCGGTTAATTATAGTTTCTTGAAGTTGTTACAGAGTGAGACCACCGTAATCCTCGAGGCTTCCCAGAATGTTTCCTGGGCCTGAGAAACCTCACAAGCACCTCCTCACCGGCTTCCGGGCAGTTCTGCCCCTGGCTCCGCAGGCTGCCTGCCGAGCCCAGCCTTCCTGGGCTTCAGCTCAAAGCGCTCAGGGCGCGTCCTAGTTAAAACTGGCTGCCCCATGGCTACCTTCTGGGCACTGTTCTCTCGGTCGGTCCACTCTGGGGCTTGCTTGCTCACTGTCTCCCTCGAGGGAGAAGGTAAACCTCTTGAGGACAGCGAGCCGGTCCATCTTACCCACCCCATTCCCGCAAGCCTGACCCAGCGACGGATGCCAGGGTAAGCCTTGGAGACGTTTGCAGAGTGAATGAGTGGAAACCGAGTCAGACACACCCATGCATCCTGGGGCATTCTGTTCCTGACCCCTGTCGATGCCCCTTGGCTCTAAGCCGTCACGGCAAGTGGCCCAGGAAAAGTGGTGACAGATGGCACGGTGTGTGGGGCCACACAGAGCCCAGCAGCCCCAACCCTGGACGTGTTTGGTGCTCTGTGATGGAGGAGTTTCCGGGAGCACGGGTGCCGAGCGGCTGGCCAAGGTCGGCTCCTTCATCGTCCCCCCTACTTTTTCTGGGACCCGGCCCCTGACTTGGGTCAGCCGGGATTGGAGTGGGGGGCTGGTGCGCATGGTTTCAGAGGATCCAACAGCACAGGGCGAGGGCAGGTTAGCCCGGCAATCAAACAGCTAGTAGGTCCTTTCCACACAGGGCACGAGATGCTGCCAGATGTGACACTATCAGAGGCAACCAGCAGAGCATCTTCAGACAAACACGGCCGTCGGGGGTGGGATGGGGAGTGTGCAGCACCAGCCACGGCAATTAACGTTTTGCCCAAACTCCTTCTTTCGTCACACCCCATTGGAGTAGCTATTATTATCATCATACCCATTTTACAGAGTAAGACACTGAAGACACTGAGCCTTAGAGAGATCAAGGGGCTTGATGGAGACACAGCAGTGGTGGGGAGGGGAGACAGGGGTGAGGCTTAACCCCCACCATCTCTGGACGTCTCTGCACCCTGCAGATCTGCAGTCATAGCGTCCTGGAAACGCCCAAGGATCAGGGAAGTAAGTGACCTTCCGACAGTGCACAGGGCTTTACCAAAAACGCCCGGGGAGGAGAGAGTGCTTTCCTTTCAGCCTCAGCGTTGTCCCATAGAGGAAGGGGTGAGTATGGGTGGAGAGGCCGGGAGAGGCCGGGCCTCCAGCTCTGAGTCTAGTTTTTATTAGTTTGTCAGATGGTCGTCCAGCAAATTGCACACCTTTGAGCCCAAAGCCGAGCCATCTTCCCTCGGCCTGTCCTCCCCGGGGACCAGGAAGCAGAAAGCATTCGGAGGGCCAGAGGCAGTGGGGAGATATCCCCCCAGGTGGCCTCCAGGTCCCGGCCACAACTGTCTCCGATCTTGCTGGGTGGAGCCTGTGGACACAGAGCATCCTGCTGCTCCCCTCGTTCCGGCAGGGGCAGGATTCTTTTGGGGAAGGGGTGTTAACCACAGACCGGCCTCGTGAGGCTTCAGCAGTTAAAAGGGGACCATGTGGACGCAGACCTTCCAGCAGGGTCCAGCCCAGCACCGTCCGATAGCTCCTTTGACTTTTCTAGTAGCCACATCCTAGAAACAAAAGAAAATAGTTAAAATGACATAAAATTTTTTGGAAAACCGTAAAAGAAACAGGTGGCATTAATTTTAATAATGTAATTTACTTAACCCAATAGGTTTAAAATATTATCATTTCACCGTGTGATCAGTATGAAATTATTGATGAGATGTTGGGTTTTTTTTTTGGTACTAAGTCTTTGGAATCTGGTGTGTGTTTTTTTAGCAGCACATATTGATTTGAGCACTAAGTTTTCCATGGAAATACTTGATCTCTATTTAGAGTTTGTAAAATTTGCAGTTGAAAATGCGGATTCACATGCCCAAGTTGTTCCAAGCATGGTTAAAATTTTTCCAATAACTGAATTGTCAGGTTTCAATGTCATTAAAATTAAATAAAATTCAGATCTGCAGTTGCTCAAGTCACATCTCCAGTGTTCTATACCACACATGGCCGATGGACGGCACAGATGAAGAACTCCTAGGTGGTAGGTGTTATTACCATTTGGAAAAGTAGAAAAAGAGGAAATGGAAAATTTGTCATCCTTGACCCCAGCAGTGACTAGACTCGTTTGCAGAGCTGGACGGTTCCCCCACCCGGAGAGAAAGCTCAGAGCCAGCCCACCCCACTGTGGACCAGGGAAAGCTTCTCCTGGCCTTAACTTCTCCTCCTCCTCCCACAGTTCCATAAGGGCTTTTCTGCATGAAATCGCTGACCCGAGTTAATTAGGAGATTGGACTGGCGGGGGCATAAAGACTTCAGACTGAAAATTAAGAATCACCCGGCTTATTTTATCACTGGAGGATCACTTCAACAACTTCCTCCAGGAAATTGCAAAGGGAAGTCATTATCCAAAAAAGGGGGCAGGGGGAGCAGCGGCCACGTGAACCCCAGATGCAGCCTCCGTGCAGGCCAGGGTGGAGGGCAGGGGCGGGCGTTCACTGGGTCATTTAACCAGGTTCCCAATTTTTTAAAGTTTCCTTTTTCACGATTATTTGTTGACCCTAATTGTTTCCATGCCCAGGAGATGCGTCCCCAGCTTCCTCCTGCAGCCCGGCAGTGGGCTTGGGGCGGGCTCCCCCTAATTGCCCGTGCCCCTGCCTTTTCCCTTGAGTCTCCCGGGGCAGACCCATGCCCACATATGCTTCCAGAACGGTCTTAATAGAGGGACAGCAGCACCCAGCTGACGACATATGTTCAGCCGCTCGCCGAGGTCGGCCAAGCGTGCAATATCACGTTACATGAATGGGGAAGGTCATTCTCAAACAAGCTGCTTTTTACAAGCACTGGCTTAAGGATTTGCTGCTAAATAGGGCTTCCATGGAAGGGGAAGGGGCGGGGGTGATGGGCTTCTTGTCAAGCCCTGTTCTCTGTCTCCGTTGTGCATTGATTAGAGAGTTTTTGGTCTCCCAGGACAACGCTCTGTTAACTGCTTGGCAGGCGCTGGCTTTCCTGGACCTGGGTTGACCATCTGAGCTGGGGCCGAGGGGAGATGTGGGTGGCTGGGAGTCTCTGCACAACGGCCCGTGGCCTGGATGGGGGGTCACCCGGCCAGGAGTGCGCTGGGGGAGAACCATCGGGCCCTAAGCCCGCTGCACGAATGCGTTTCTGCTCCAGTCATCACCCTGCAGGCCCGAGGGGCAGCTGGTGGCAAAGCAGGAGCGAGAGAGGGAGGCTGCGGCTTCCCTCACCTGGCCCAGTCTGGGACGGACACGGGCACATGCAAGGCCACGGCGCTCCTGGTGGGACCTGACAGTCCTCCCGACCTACAAAATGCACCTGCACTAAGCCGTGGAAAACATCTCCCCGAGTCTCCCTGAAACCCCAGTCCAGAAGTCGCCCCCGGGGGGGCACCCAGGGCCTAGCAGGGGAGACCTCAGACCGACTCCCGGCTGGCAGTTCCAGACCCATATCAAAATGGCGTTCAGGTCATTTCAGCAATAACGAAGACGAGAGCACTTACAGGGTGCCAAGGGCTCGACCTGGACAACTGACCCAGTCCTCTCAACAGCCCGGTGAGGCCACTGCAGTTTCTGTGTCCATTGCAAAGTGAAGAAAATGGAGGCAGACAGACAGACAGACAAAAGGCTGACTGCCAGCCAGGGTACCATTTCTCCTTCTCACCCTTAATGAGCACACTTAGCTTCCCCTCCTTCCCTTCCCTCCCCTCTTTCCTTCTTCCCTCTCTTCCTACCTCTTTCTTCCTTCCCTACTTCCTTTTTAATGATAAAAGTTGCTTTTTTTTTTTTTTTTTAAAGCAAATGATACAAAAGTGAATAAAGTGCAATGCAGCTGCACCTGCCGCCGTCTTCCCGGGGCCAGCTTCTCTTCCCTTCCCGTGAGGACACAGCCGCACTGGAGCAGAGCCAGCCGTGAGCCCGTGGGCCGCATCTCAACCACGAACCCCTTCAAAGTCCCTGTTCCCGAGCAAGGTCTCGTTCACAGAGCTGAGGGTCAGGACTTGAGCGTGTCTTTTGGGGAACACAAGTCAACCCTCACCCGTAACATCTGCCTACTGCTCTTCCTCTTGCTTATTTCATTTAGCAATCTTTTTTTTAAAAAAAAAAAAAACAAAAAGGTAGATTTAATGCAACAACAATAATCTGAGGATAAATAAACCCACAACAGAGTTTAAAGTAGGTTGGTCCATTTTGGTAAATAAATGAACTGAGCCTCATTTTCTTTTTAACATCCAGCGTATTCTGTTGTACAGAGGCCTCCATCTATTTAACCCGTCCCCAGTGATGGACAATTTGATGGTTTCCAGGCTCTTACTGCTGGGAACAATGTTGGCTGCATCTACCCCCTTACACACACTGTCTTGCAAGTGCAGGTGTATTTGTAGGGCAAATTCGCTAGACCAAAAGATGTGTTTGTTTTCAATTAAGCAATCTATTGCCCAATTGTCCTCTGCAGAAGCTTCCTCACTGCAAACCCTAAGTAGCCAACCCGGGTCCAGCCTGACACTGTGCCTGATCTGAAGGTTGACAGAGCAACGAATAGTCACCACAGCTGGGGGTGGGGTGGCAGTGACAGGGGAAGGCTGGGAAATGTAGATTCTCTTGATGGGGGGCCAGGGCCAGGTCTGTCTCCTCCAGAAGGCAGATGAGAAAAGGTAAGTCCTCTTCTCTGCAAAGCAGCCTCCCGGCCTGGAAGGTAGTGTGTGTGCACGGAGGGTGGGGGGTGGGACTCCATTAGCTGGAAATGAAAGAGGGAAATTGGGCCCTAAGAAGCTACTAGAATCCCTTCTGCTCCCACCATAAGAAGAGACTGTGATCCAGAGGCTGTGCAACATCAGATCCCCACTGCACGCGGCTTTAGGTGGAAGAAGTTGTTGACATACAGTCTTCAGCTGTAGCAAAAATGTATGCCACAAATTGATCATCATCAAGCGGACTCAAGGGAGAACTTCTGATCTACCAGCGAGCTCTGGCAAGCCAGTGGACCATTTCTAGGCTAGGGCAGCCCAATGGCTGTTGTTGCACATTTAAAATTTGTCCTCAAATTCTTTGACAGACTTCCCTTCAAAAGGCAAAGTCTGATTTGCCTCTGAACATGACCCAGACTCGCTTCTGATGACTAGGATGTGGTAGGAACGATGGCATGTGACTTCTGAGGTGAAGTCACGAAAGGCAATATGGCTTCCTCCAGGTGCTCTCTCTGGGAGTGCCCACTCTGGGAGAAGCCAGCACCATGCTGGGAGGACATTCCCGTGGTCTGCCTGAGGCTTGCCAGCCATGGGGGTGCCATCTTGGCGTGGACCCCCCGCCCCCACTCAAGCCTTCAAGCGACTACGGCCTTGACCAGCTTCTTGACGGCAACCTCAGGAGAGATCTGGAGCTAGGATTGCTTGGCTGAGTGGCGCCCGAGTTCCTGACCCACGGAACCTGGGCGAACAATACGTGTTCATTGCTGATTTAGGCCACCACGTTTTGGGCGATGGGCTCTGTCAGGAGCCTGCTGTCTCTTCTCCTTTACTTGTGGTCTCTCGTCCCAGTGAGGAGGCCACACGGAGCTGAGAGAGGTGGGCTCAAATGTTTCCAGGAGGCGATGTGGCTCTCACCTTCACGCTAACCTGTACCTGCGGAGCAAGGGGCATTTCTTAACCTCTCTGACCCTGTCTCATCTGCAAAGTGGGGTGATAATCAAGGGCTTGGTGTGGGCTCAGATAAGCTCTTGACGTCCCTTCAAGCATTAAGCACCAGGTCTCTCCCAGTCTTCAGAACTCACCCACCCACTCAGCACACTTGTGTGAAACGACCCCCCCCCACCTCAGGTGCCAGGTGAGGGATGGGGACACGGATGAGAACACATCGACACCCCTGTTAGCATGGGAAGCCCAGCCCAGAGAGAGAGAGAGACAGATGGACAGACAGACAGACACTGCCTGTGACAGCTGTGATGGGCTGCATGGTCCTAGGTAGGGGTGGGCTGCCATGGAACCTACTGCTCAGGGACTGTAAATCAGACTCAAGGTCCCAGGTTCCTACTCTTCTGGGAGGACGAAAGTGGAACCAGGGGATCCCAGGATGTTAGAATGGATATGGACACCTGTGCTAAATAAGGCCCAGAGAGGGGAGACCCTGCCCGTGGTCGTGGGGACATACCGAGCTCCTTCCTGCCTCAGGGCCTCTGCCCAGGTCCTGCCAGCCCACCGTCCCACCCCCAGCCCCTAACCTCCCCTACCCCCGCCCCCCCATTCCCCTATCCCCGCCACCCCCAGCCGAGGCCTGTGAACGCCTTGCCAGCCTCCAACCTCTGTTTAAACGCTTCCCTCATGGAGAGGCTGTTTCTGAGCCCTGGACCCACCCAATGATTTTGTGCTGTTTGGCTTTTTCGTGGTATTTTGCACCATTGTAATTAGTTATCTATTAGTTTCCTTTTCCCCCCCTTTGGTCTGTTTTCCCCATAGCCTGCAAGCTCCACCCGCTAGGGTAAGAGTCTTATTCACCTTCGTAACCTCAGAGCCGAAGAAGATCAGTAACAGCACAGAACTGTGGCCTGCAACAATGGATTATCTCATTTAATCTTCAGAGCAAACCTTCCAGGAATCGCCAGCCTCCTGGCTGCCCACCCATCACCCCACACCATACCCAGAGGCCCACACCTGGCTCGGGAGCCCCAGGAGGCCCTCTTTGTGCTCAGCAGAGGTGGTGCCGGCGCCTCCCCAGCCCCAGGATGTAAGCCGTGATGGCCCTAAACCAGTTCCAGTGATTCCATTCTTCTTCCCGGGGGCTGCCTATGGCGCAGGCCTGGCCAAGGAGCCAGAAGGGGGAGCCTCCCCGGGGCAGGGCAGCCCCTGTGCCCAGGCACCATCGGCACCTGGTCAAAATGCAGGCCTGGGGTGGAACCAGACCCCACAGGACTGACAAGCTCCCAGGGGCTGCTGCCAGCCGGCTAAGGAGCCACCGCTGGAGTTGTGAGGTACTAGGGGGTCTCTGGGAAAGGTTTTCCTCCCCTATAAAAAGAGCCCCACAAAGAGAAAATGTCCTTTCTGCCTTCGTTGTAGAGGATGGGATGCTCAGAGCTGCAGCCTGGCAACTGACCACACTGGGATGACCTGGGACGAAAACCAACACGCTGGGATGCGCGGGTATTTACGGAAAACCCCGGGGCGCAGATGAAGTTAAGAAGTCTCTTAAGCAACCTGGGAACTACTCGGGTGGGACAATAAATGCTGATATTTTAAAAAGCAGAAGTGAGTTGGGACCCTGTTACCTGTAGCCCAAAATGTCATAACTCATGCTTTGTTACAAACAAGTAACTTGGCGTTGAGCAGTAAAAATCAACCTTTGAACCAGACTAATCTGGTGGCATATCCCAGCTCTGCCCTTTATCAGTGCTCCATCTCTCAGGCTCACCAAGCCTCAGTTTCCCTATCAATACAATGGGTTGTTTTGAGGATCAAAAAAGAGGCATGGATGTGACACTTCTAGCACAGCACTGTGCGATAGAAATATAATGCAAACCACATGTGTACTTTTAAATTCCCTAATAACCACATGCAAAACATAAAAAGAAACAGTGAAATTAGTTTCAATAAAATAATTTTATTTGGCACAAAACATTATCATTCCAACATGTAATCAATATAAAATTATTAATGAAATATTTCACGTTTTTTGGTACTAGGTCTTCAAAACATGGTGTGGATTTGATACTGCAGCACATTTTCATTCAGACCAGCCACATTTCAGGTGGTCCAGAACCACACGCGGCTATGGCTGCTGTGTTAGTTCGGATCTCGCACAAGGCTGGGCTCATAATACATTGTAGATAAATACGGATTTCTTCGTGTTCTCTTAACACAGACAGTGGAGAAGACGACGTTGCGTTTGAATAGTCCTTCCAAACACAATATTGGGAGCTACTTGGTGATGAAGTTCTGCTGCTTTGGGACTCTTAAAATCTTGGGCATCTGCTTACTTGCCTCATGTGCATGAAAAACCAACAGGAAAGGCAAATAATAAGGCAGAATAGCTCAGCAGCACCCACCAGGACTGAGGCAGTGCCTCCCCCAAGACAGTTTATAAGTGACTGTTATGAATTCTTTTAGGGCAGTTTCAAATTCTCCCTAATCATTGCTTTTTAATGGCAGGTCACTGCTCACTAACCTTCAATGGCTCCCTATCTTCAGCTGGATTAATGCTGGGGCTGTGAAGCTAGCCCAGAGCCTGACCCCATCTCAGCTCATCCTGTCCAGGCTCTCCACCGCCCCGGTGCTCAAGCCACGTGCTTGCGAGAGTGTGGGTGGGGTCAGCCGGTCAAGAGCCCCCCTCCTTGCAGAGCATGCTTCTACGTGTTCCCTCGCCCGGGGTTTGCAGCAACCCCGTGAGGTAATGTGACGGACATCTGGAAGGTTCATCCTCACACCCTTGCCTTTGGGGGTGCAATAATTTCTGACACCCACTAGGGTTCAGTTCTGACTTCAGCTGCCCGGTCCTGGGTCAGACTTCACCGGTTCAGGGCGTACACGCTACAGGACTGCCCTGGGCTCTGCCCTCACTCCAGACGGCAGCAGCAAGCTGGGGGTTTCCCAGGGCCGCTTGCGCCTCTCACCACCTGGCTATAAATTCAGGGGTTCCCACCACCACCTCAGGGCCAATAATTTGCTAAAACAACTCACAGAACTGAGGAAAGCCCTATGCCTGAAGCCAGCACCCTTCCTCTCCTTTCCTGACACGGTCCTTCACGGGGTCTTGGACTTCAGTCAGTTGGAGGTGGAGTTCTGTCCCTTGCCATCAACATAGTTCTGACTAACATCAGTGAAGAAAAGCCCGTCCATTACACAGATGAGGAGACTGAGGCCAGAGGAAGCAAAATAACCGCTCCAGGCCTCCCGCCTGCCTAGCCCGGGCTTGAACCCACGCCACGGGGCTGCACGCCCCATGCTCCTTCTACCATACCCGCTTGGTGTCTGAAGCAGTTTCCTACAGCTCCTGTGACAAATTACCACAGACCTGGTGGCCTAAAACAACAGAAGACACCCCAAATCAGTATCGCTGGGCAGAAATAAGGCGTGGGCAGCTTCTGAGGGCAGCTGACACGCCTTGGCTTGTGGCCGTGTCACTCACATCGCTGCCTCCGTTTTCACCTGGCCTTCTCGTCTGTGTAAAATCTCCCTCACCTCCCTCTTATAAGGGCCCTTGCGATTACCAACCGTCATCCGGCATCAAATCCTCAGCCTTAATTTAATCACATCTGCAGAGATTCTTTTTCCAAGTCAGGCCACGCTCACAGGTCTCAGGGACTCAGTCCTCACAGCTTTGGGTGCTGCAGTGTCTAAGCTACCCGAGACTCGGGGCTTGACATCCACCAGCAGGCCGCTGTGTGCTCTCCCCAGGTAGAGGGCAGGTGGACGGGCAGACCCGGCTCCTCTTTCCACTCTGGCCCACGGATTCAGGCTGAGCGTCCGGTAACCTTGGGAGATCAGTAGACACCAAGGGCTTTTTTAAAGCCTCTTTGCCGTATCTTAGAGCCACTGTTTCCCCTGCCCCTCAGCTTTTGGTGGGCAGCTAGCTTCCCAAGTGGGGGTTACCCCAAAGCTGTGGTGCTTATTGGGGCAGCTTCATGAAGCAGCTAGAGTACAGGCTGACTGCCAGGGTTCAAATCCTGCACTTTGCCGGCCACGAGCCTCATGCAGGTGACTTAACTGCTCGAGCCTCAGTCCCCCGTAAATGGGGAGACGTGTAACACCCAATGACTGGGGCTGTCGAGAGGAGAGAATGAAGGCGAAGCATGGCACTGAGCCCTACGCCCGGCACTCAGTCACGCTGGGTTGTTTCCATTATTGCTACCACATGGAATCTGCACCTGTGCTTCTCTTTCTTGATACAAAATCACGGGCTCCTCTGGGCATCTCTGTCCTCAAACCTCAGCTTGCCCAGCACCTCAGGGGCCAGGACTTCTAACCAACCCGGGCATCTTGCCAGGGGGAACATGCTTAGCACATCCTGTCTCTTCTCAGGGCACAGTGCTGGGGCGTGGGGCATGGGCGGGGCTTAGTGAGGGGGGGGCCTGGGGCGGATCTGTTTCCCCCACCCCACCCACCCCCTGCTGAACCCGAGCTCTCTGTGGTTCTGCTCTCCACGACCCTGCTCCCTACCCTTCCTTCTCCTCACCCCATCCCGCCAGGAGCTTCCCCTTTGCAGGTTCCTCTTCATTACCTGTCTGGATGCATTCGACTCTGCAAATCCCTGCCTGAGCTCGGGGCTCAGTCGGCTTTCTCCTCTGTCTCTCTCGCCTCTCTCCCCTGGAAACAACTACAGTCATAACTCTAAGCGTAGACATGGTTACTTAGCTGTTATATTCGGCCGGGCCCTGGGCTAAGTGTTCTTATGTGCTCACCTCATCACACACACCTGCACGCACGCATGCCACAGTGGTACCTAGAGGCTCTATTTCATGGGTGAGGTAATTGAGGGACAGGGATGTTAAGTAACTTGCCCCAAACCTCACAGCCAGTCACCTCCCGCAAATGTCAGTTTCTTTCTCTTGCTCAATGAATTCTGAATAAATAAATAGGAATCTCTAAAGCCATGTTTCCTCAAGGCATCGCTTTAAAAATAAAACTAGTGAGTCTTTTCTGCTTACTAAAATAACACACGTTCATTAGAGAATATTTGAAAAACACCGAAAAACATACCACAAGAAAACGAATGCTTCCCATAACATTGTTTACAGATATTTCCAGCCTGTCTGCCTATTGACCTGTCTATGCATTTACAGGGAATTAAATTGAAGCCATGATTTTTAATGACTCCCAGCTCTCTAAGTCTCTGCAGGCAGATATTTAATTTGCATCCAAATTTTCTGCTACTAGAATGTTTGACAAATATTCTTAATCATAGATCTTTGCTCACTTTTCTAATTATTTCCTTAGGAGAAGGGTTTGTATGTTTAAAGCTTTGCATACTATTGCCAGGTTGCTGCTAGAATGGCAATAGGAGTTAGACACAGTGTCTGAAATGGTCTGTTTACTATTTCTTCTGTGTTGCTGTTTTTTCATCCTTGCTGGTGTTTTCCTTTGCATTTTTTAAAAAAATTGCTAGTCATGTGATTAGTAACTGTGTTTTTCTTTATGCAATGCATTGGCCTTGTGTGCGGCTTTTCCTGAATTGGCACTTCCTCTTCTTTACAGAATGGAGTTTACCCTTTTCTCCCCAACTTATTCATCTCCTGCTTTTCCAATGTTATTTGCCTTTCACCTGTATCTCTTACCTATTTAAAGAGTAATTCTGGTTATTGCCCTTTCTGGATTACAGACTGGATGAGCTGGTGCTGTGGCCTCGACCCAGCAACTGAGATGTTTTTCAGATGGTCCTGTCCAACTGCGCTGCTCTCTTTGTCATCGTACCGCCTTCCACGCAGGAACCAAGAAGTCCAGGCTGCGGAGATGAGGCCTTCCAAAAACGTACAGAGAGATGACATGCCTACATAAAATAATCTGACATCTCTGAAACTCACTTTCACTTGCCACTTTACAGAGTTGTGGAGATCAAATGATGGACCATATATGAAAACACTTAATTTTCTGCCTAGTACTTAAGAGGATAGAAATATTTAGACAAAAAGCTATAGAGTTTATAAACATTTATAAAGAGCATTTGCAGCTTCTCTCATATACATCACCTCATCTGAAAAGAGCTATGCTTGGCTGGATCAAGATGATGAGAGCAAAGGTGATCTGAAGTGAAAAGGACCAGAATTTACCAGACACCTGCCTAGTAACTGACACTTTGCATAGATTATCTCAGGTAATCCCAACCACCCTGCAAAGCAGATGGATTCATCCACTATTAGATGGATATTTATTGCATGTCTCCTTTATGCCATGCTCAGTTCTAAGCCCTCGGGACAGAACAGGGAAGAAGACACAAAATTCCCTTTTTATTTTCCAGTGAAACAATTCCCAGGAGATGCTGTTCTTACTTTATGGAAGGAAGTCAGAGAGGTTCCACCACCTGCCACGGTCCTCCACCCGGGGCTGGAGCCCAGGTCTCCCTGCCTCACAGCCCAGAGGAGAGCAGCTGGCCGCTTGGACAGGAGCTCTCCTCCCCCTGCAGGAAGCTCCCGGCCATGTGTGTCCAACCGAAGGTGCAGGTTGTCAGATGTGGGTCAGATCAGTGGAACCAGCACTGACCAGAGGGACTTAACCCCTCCCTGTCCACTGGGATGTGGTCCTGGGCCAGGGAAGGCTGGGAGCTGTCCCCAAGATGAAGCCTTCCCGGGGCTTTAGGGGTCGGAACCGCCCTGCAGGCGCCTCGCTCTGGTCAGTCTCTCGCTGCATTTACAACTCTTTCCTTGGGTTTAAAAAGGCAGAGGGGTGTGGCTCTGTTCTAGTGAAGTCCCCTCCCCACTGGACAGAAATGAAATAATGAGGGGAAAAAACGCTTTCTCATCTTGAGAGGAAAAACAAGAGAAAAGAGAACTTTGTTGGGCCCGAGACTGTTGGAGTGTGGAATCTTCTGGGCTCCCGAGGAGAAAGGTGAGCAAACGATGACAAAGGGCATCTCTTCAGGAAGGCTCCCCAGCCAGCGGAGTGACGCCCTCAGGCTCAGCCTGGGTCCTGGCCAGCACAGCGCCTGGCCCCGCTCCTGCTGCTGGCGTTGAAGTGGGGTGATAATACTAAGCCTGGCAAACCGACGACACCTTTGCTTTCTTTTCAGGGCTCTCCCATAGGCTCTGCTCGGCCTTCTGGAAATCGGTTTTGAGTTTGCAGGGGGGCGGGGGTGTACCCACACGTGGAAACGACGTGGTTTTCAGTGGCTCATAAGAAATTGCACGGGAAACAGAGCTCCTGACCTTCCTCTGAAGCTAAACTCCAGATTTTAAACGTTCACAGAAGCACCCGTCCCTAAATCTGTCTGGTCCTCAAAGAACAACAGACATCTATTTATGGTGCAGGCTCTGCTAATAACCCCAGGAGAGGCAGAAAGGCAATTGTCCTGCCTTCCAAACAGCAGGGGCTCGTCTTGGAGACTTCCAGTGCCCACCCCATCAGATTGCCCGTTACCAGCCTGCCCATGGCTTCCTACTGGGGGCTTTTCTGAGCCTGTAGAGTTTTGCCAGCCAGTACCCCCAGTCCACAAGCTGATGGCAGAGTGGTGCCAGGTGACACCCACCTGTGTCCCTTCCCAGGTGGGCGACCATGGGTAAGTTATGCAGCCTCCCAGAGTCATCCTTGGTGATCACACAAGACCTTTCTCTGTCGGATGCTGGGAGGCTCCTAGGGAAACTGGCCCATGGCAGGTGCTCAGTGTGAGCAAAACAAATGAAAAACAGGGTGGTGTTGGGGTGGGGCACAGCCGCCAGCGTGGTACCTTCCATTTGCTTTTCTACCAGCTGGGCTTCTCTTGTTTGCTGGTGAAATAATGAGAAGTGACAGGCATACCCAGACCAGGAGCAGTGTTAGGAAATGGGGCTCTCTCTCTTTGAGGATCAACGGAGAACCCAGAGGACGTGGATCTCCTGAGCCCAGGGTACCACGAGGCCCCGGAACCTGAAATCCGAAGCCAGGTGGGCAGGACCATCTTGCCCAGATGGACCCTGGCTCTGAAGCACCAGCTTCTCCACCTCTTCCCCTCAAGGATGGAACCTGGCGGCTTCTCAAGTTGACAGGAACACAGGCTCCCTTGGACTTTCCTAGGAGCTGGAGTTGGGGTGGGGGAGTCTGCTAGGAGAGCACTTGGCTTCCTCCTGGCTCCTGCTTGAAGCCAGCAGGGGCCTCTGCTTCCATCTTGTAGATTTCTGCAGCGATAGCTCCAGGATTTCTGACGAGATCATCTAGAAATTCTTGGGGCGGAGTGGGGGGGCACATATTTTGAACCCATATCTATTTGTAAGGTAAGCTCAGTGGTCGTCCTTACCACTTCAATGGAAGGTTATTTTATTTGGGGTGACTGGAGGAGATGGGGGTGGATCAGTCTGCAAGCCACCCCTCCATCCTGCCAGGGTACAGTGGGGTTCTGGTATGATTACACCCTGAAAAGCATTCTATGCCAATAAATGAACATGCAAACCTCCTGGTTTAACCTTCTCTCACTTGCTCTAACGTATTGCTTTCCACGAGCCCAAGCTTTAATTATCTATCAGACTCTGGAATCATTGCTCTTGTTATCCCCATTTTACAGAAGAGAAAATTAAGACTCAGGGGCTGCTTGCCCAGCCTCACATTTGGTCAGAATTTGCTGTCAAAGCCCAGCCTCTTTGGTGATCATTTCTACCAAACCACAAAGCCCCTCACTGGTTAGGAAACAGATCGTAGATGAAATCATCTCATAAGTTCTTAGAGCTCAGGAATCCCTTAGCAGCTTAACGTTTTCCATCTCACATCTGTTATCATTTGCTTTGGGGTGTTTGCTTATTTGTTTGCTTTTACACTTCCGTGCACCTGGGTTTCCTGCTCTTATTTGGAGATGTTTGCTGAACGAATTGAAGGAGTAAAGAAGTCCTGATATTGTAGTTATCCAACACTTCCCCCAAGCCTCTCCTGCCCCGAGTAAGAGTAGACAAGAAGTGTCAAGAAAGGTAGGCAAAGCCATTCTGTCATCGCATGACAGTAGCGCGGACATTTAAAACAGATCCTGCAGGCCTGGAATCCCCCTCACCCCACCCCACCCCAATTTTCTGCTTTCCAAGCCCTTTGCTTGGCAGGAAAACGCTGCCCCCTTCTGGTTTAAATGGACGGGTGCATCCAAGACAAGGATTCAGACCAACATGGACTTCATTAAATCTGTAACAATAGGGTAACTGAAGACCAACAGATAAAGGAGGGCACACGGGGCTGGGTGAGACAAAGCAGCTGGACGGGAATGAAGATTTCACGATTCCCTCTCCCCTTAATAAGATTCACATGGTTCCTTTGGGGCAACAATGGCATCAGTCACCAGTTGCACAAGCCAGGATGTTGCCGGGGACAAACTGTCCTGGAGGGAAGAGATTATAAAAGCGTCTCTGGGTCCAGAAGAGCTGATGACTTCAATAATTAAAACATGGTCTCCAGAAGTGACCCGTGTCACAAAAGGAGGGCAGAGGCAAGAAGTGTCCATCCCTTCTACCCCCACAAAGCAATCTGGTCCTTGGACTGGAAGGCAAAGCTGGGCATGCATTTATTTGTACTCTCTGCTCCTTAGCCCAGTTTCAAAACCTCCCTCACCTGTGTCTTTCTCCACGCAAATGAGCCGGGCAGGAAAACCGGGCGTCTGCTAGAGCTTTCACAACAGGCTCAGGAGCCATCCTATCCCAGGTGTCTGCTGCTGAGAAAATGGTGCAAGCAGCTGACTTCTGGAAGGCTCTCCAAACTTCTTTTCTGCCCGCACCCCCTCCCCCAGCCCCACCAACAGCAGAGGCTCCAGTGCTTTCTGAGTTGCCTCCCAGGCATCACTTGAGGCTTGGAGTAGGAGGAGGTGAAAGGATAGAAAAGGTCTGAAGATTTCCATGTGACGTGACACTGATTTTCTTCTCAAGGGTTAAACTAAAGCCAGAAAGCTTTTGCAAGAGAAGTCCCTCTAGGTGCCACCTCCCAGGGCCTGCAGGAAGCTGGAGTGGGTGAGCACATTGCAGACCCGATGGGGCAGGAGCTTGGCAACGCCAGACCTCTTCTAGTTCTAATTTCAACTCAAGAAACTGGCCTCCCAGACTAGGTGTGAGCAGCCTTCCATGTGCTTCTCCAAGACCTTGCTATGCTCCTTTCTTTTTTTTTTTTTTTAAAGATTTTATTTATTTATTCATTCATCCCCCCCCCTGCTGCCTGTGCTCGCCGGGTCAGCCAACCACACCGCGCGGGCGGGCCTGCCCTCACCAGGAGGCCCCGGGAACCGAACCCGGGGCCTCCCATATGGTAAACGGGAGCCCCACTGATTGAGCCACAGCCGCTTCCCTGCTATGCTCCTTTCTAACCTTCATTTGTCCCATTGACCTGTAAGCCTGCAGGGCTGGAGAACAGCCTTCTCCGTCAGTGACTCCCCAGCAGCTACTTGGGAAATCTTCTTTGGAAACGCGTGGAAGAGGCTCCTGCGCAAGTTAAGCCCCTTCCCGGATCTGGACCTTGATCACCATCTTGGAGAATGAGGCAGCTGGGCAGGGTTTCCTCAGCTCTCTGCTGGCTGGACATTCGCGAGTCATCCAGAGCGTCGTAAGGTCAAGCTTGGGCTGTCGACCTCTGTGGTTTCCCTCCAGAGAGATGGAGGAGGAGGCAGCTCCAAGAGGGACAGGAATGGAGCCTTCGCCCGTGGCAGGTGCTTTGCCAGAGGACTCCCGCGCCTTTTACGTGGTTCTAGCGGTCATCCTCAGTGACCAGGTCTTTACCAGGGGGCAAGCAGGGAAACTGAGGCTGTTAGCTAGATGAATTCTGGCAGAACAAGGCCTTGGTAATGGAAATAACCAACCATGCCTTCAACCAGACACCAAACACAGGTTTTTTTGTTTCTAAAGATTAAATACTCTACATTTCATTTTCCCTTAGATTATGTAAACTCTTTCTGCTATTGAGTTTTGACACCTTTTGGCAGGTTAGGGTATTTGGTTGGCTTTAAAGTACATTAACACCAGCAGATGCCAAAAGATAACAGAAGTTCCATTTGTTTTAGTTTAATAAGCATTTATTCCTTCTGTTGAACAACCCCTGAACACATCAGAATGTATAGTTTACTTAAAAGACTGGGTTTTTTTTTTCGCTTTTAGTAGAAAGGAATTTAGGTCACAAGGTTTTATTTATGAAGCCTGCTACAAATGTTTTCTGGAAGTCATTTGACTGAGGTTTTTGAGACCTGGTTCAGGGAAACTAGCAATCAGATTATGAAATCAAACTATCCATTCTTAAATCAGCAAGCTCAGAACTGAAAGAATTGGGACAATTCCTCTTCTGTGCTTCCCACACACTCAAATACACCCTAGGAAACAGAGGCCCAGGCTGGTGGAAGAAATGGTATAAACGGAAGAAATGCAACAGAGGGTGGTGGCACACTTAAAGCTAAGTGGGTGCACCCTGGGGGCCCAGCAAGTCGTAACAGGAGGGGTTTTGATGGTGGCTTGACCGGGGGCGAGAGTAATCACTACAGGGCAGCACCCTTAGGGTCAGGCTCCAACCCACAGACCCGTCCGGGACTCTGTCTAAGGCTCTTCTCAGTAGCCTTATGGGAATGGACAAAGTGGGTTGACCCAAGGCAATCTGTAAGGTTAGGTCAGACTGATATGATGTCCTTTTATAGCCAAGTGCATTTTTTTCCCCAATGAGGCCTCATAATGGTCACAAATTACCATGCCAGATAAAGGGAAATCTTAATCAAAGCAGGTTTTCATTTTCTGTCCTCATGATATTCGAAAGGTATTAACTGACGGCCTCTGGCTTCTCCACCCTCATGTTTACCAGCAGTTTACAAACCTTAAGGCTCATGATTCCTCAGTCTCATTTACCTTCTAATGTTCAATGACCATCAGTTTTGCTAAGTGCCAGTGTAAAAACCACTGCTACTTTGCAAAAAAAATCAGAATTCTGCAGACACCAGAAGGGGAGGCATGGAATAGAAGTGGCCTTCACTTCTTATATGAACTTAGATGCCGACCAAGGCAATTTTGTTTAGGTTGTCAACCCAGATTTGTTTCATTTGTAAGAGAACTCTCTTGTTTAGTCAATTCTTCTAAAAATGGTGGCATTCTTTTGAAGTTTTTGCCTTTCAGAAGCAGCAGTTATATGAATGGAATTCTGGATTAAATCTAAAAATGTGGCTCCGGTCCAGATTTTCATGACTTCTTTTCGCACATGATGATGACAAAAGGTTAAGAGATCCTCCTTCCACTCCACAAATTTCCAAGCAAAAAACAATGTGTCCTAACTTACCACCAAACCAAACTCCCCAAAACAGCCACTCTAGAGTAAACCAGCAGAGCAGGCATCACCCCAATAAAGCTGTAGGTTTCATCCCACGTTCCAAACGAGTCTACGGAAAGAGAGAGTTTCAGTGCTCCTCTTTTAAAGAACTTATTTTATTGCACTGCAGCAAAGACAAAATCGTTAGAAATGAGACAAAATCATCACTTTATAGTCTTCAAACATTATTGCATTTTAACTTTCATAATTTGAAAATATAGTCCTGAAATAATTTGAAGGCAACTACTGTTTTAACAAAGAACACTTTTATGCAGACACGACTGTCCTAAATTGTTTAATAAGTACGAGCTTTGCAAACTTTACTTATGTTAGCAGTAATGGTGGAACTGGAGGGTGTTGTGCCTTCTCCAAGCCACATGACAACAGAGTGGTGGATTTTGTGGCCCTCTCCAAGGCCACAGCTCTCGTGGCCTGTGGACATCAGCCCATGCATCTATCTCCCTGTGCTTGTGAACTTGCTTGGGGCCCCATTGGGTGTCAGGATTTCTTCTTCTTCCCTTTTTTTTTTTTTTTTTTTAAGATTTATTTATTTATTTACTTTTATCCATTTTTACCTTCCCCCCACCCCTGTTTTCTCTGTTTCTGTGTCCATTCGCTAGGCAATTCTCTGTGTCTGCTTCCTGCCCTCTCTTCTCATCCTTCTCCTCCTGTCTTCAACGGGATTCGATCCTGGGAACCTCCAATGTGGTAGAGAGGCGTCCTACCGCTTGAGCCACCTAAGTTCCTGGTTTTTCGGCACATCTCGTCTTGGCTCTCCCTTGTGTCACTGTCCTGTTACGTCATCATCTTGCTGCGCGGCTCAGCGGGGCCTGACAGCCCGCCCACTCGCAGGGCATGATGGCGCACCTGCACATGGGGCCTAGGGGACTCAGCCGCTCACGGGGTCTGGCAGCGCACCCAAACGCGGGGCTTGCGAGGGGCTCACCTGGTCGCGGGTCCTGGCGGCCCGCGCACCTTCTATATTTTTCTTTAGTTTTACCAGGAGGTCCCGGGGATCAAACCCAGTTCCCTCCATATGGGAGACGGATGCCAAAGCATTTGAGCCACATCCGCCCCGTTCTTCTGATAGCTTTATGGAATGGATCAATGAGGCTAAACTCAAAGAATTTGTACGTGGACTCTTCACCCACCCAGTACGAATTCAGGACTCTCGTGGCCCCACAGTGTCGTCCAGCTCGCTCTTTGGCAATGGACTGAAGGCTTCAGGCCAACCTCAGCTGGTTGACCCCATGCTTGCAGGCTTGCCAGAGGCTGCACCCTTAGGAACCGGGCGTCTGTGGCCACCACGGTGCGCACGAATCCAGGAGATGACGCCACTTTGCTTTTCCTTGTATCCCAGTGCACGCTGTCGGGTGGGGCTGGCAGCGCTGCCAGTAGCAGAGCCTCAGGAGAAAGTGCGCCACATGGGACTGTGTCTTCCCCCACAGCTCCCAGATGTGCTGTGTGCACCTGACCTGCTGACGGAGCTCGTACCATGCAGGAGGCAGGAGGAGCTCTAAGGACGCAGGTCTCGGGCCTGATGGCTGAGGCAAAGGGCAACCAGCAGCAAGTGGAGGAGCGAAAGTCCCCGCCACTGCCTGCCTGACAGCTGCTGCGGGATGGAAAGGCGAGTGCAACTTCACGGTGTGCCGGTCGTGGCTTTGGGTGCAAGAACTACAAACCTGAGCACAGATTCCTGCTCCCATGGGGCTTACAGTCTAGAGGGAGAGAGATGAAAGAAAGAGTTGTACGAGTAATTACAGTTGTGCAAAGTGCTACTGAAGGAGTGTCGTCTGGGGACCCTGTGGGAACCGGGAGATACAGTATGAGTAGGAAATAACCAGGCAACAAGGAAACAAAGGCATTCCTGGGAGATGGACAGCATGGGCAAAGGCCCTGGGGCAGTTTCTGAAGAAATACTTGTTTTCCCGATAAATAGGATGGGTGCAGCTGGCACCAGCTCTTCTTCCTTCTTCCTGCCATGAACTGAGAAGTGGTGGCCGAGCTGTAGCAGCCATCTTGCAACCATGGGGGAAAGGCGAAGGGCATCCGCAGCACTGACACTGTTGAGTCCTGGAACTGATGCCCGTGGTCAACCTTCTTCCAGACTTGTCGTCATGTGAGAAACAGTGATTTTTCCATGACTTGCAGCCCAGTCATTCCTCTCTGAAACGGGGTGAAAAGGCAGGCCTGGGCATGTGGTCAGGAGGTCCCACACTTGCGGTGGGTTCAAGTGCAAATGAAAGCTCCTATTCCCTTGATGACCACCCTGAGTAGGAGCCCTCTGCCCTCTGTGCAGACACCTAGACTCCATGGGAGTCGGTATGATCCTTGGAGAAAAATATCACCCTTCAGGGAACTGCCAGGTAACTCCCCAGATAAGCTCCAAATCCCAGAACGACACAGGGGAAGGGAGAGGGTGAGTCATCCGGGCTGTTTACACAGTCCAAGTTCACCCTCAGCGTTGCAGCTCCTCCTGCCCTGTGCTCTCTGCAGCCAGGGACCCAGCCTAGGGGGCCGAGGGGCATAGATGCAGTCAGGCTGTGGTCTCCAGAGGGGAAGCAGCTTGCTTGGGGGGGGGTACCCCCTTCATGGTAGACCGCCCTCCCAGCTCTCCAGGGCAGAGAGTCTCTTGGGAGGCCTATTACCTGGTTTCCTCAATAACTCTGGGATATTCCCTCTCGAACGAAGAAACTTCTATAATTGAGGTTATAAAACATCTCTTTGAATTTTCTCCAAGTCTGCTGTGATTATTATAAAACGGCCGAGCACATGAAGGCTTTCATCCCGCAGCTCAAAGCTCACAATAAACAAATCGTAATTCTCTCAACAGTGCCCGCCCCTTTCTCCTCTCCTAATGGAGAAACTGAGGTAAAAGGAGGTCAAGTGCCTGGCCTGAGGCTATGGCTTCTTTTAGCCAGTGAGAAGCCCAAAGACCGGCTGTTGAGACTGCCACCCTGCCCAGGATGACAGCACTGCTGGAAGCCGAGGCCTCTGCAGTGGCCACCGGACCCCACCGTCTGCCACCCCGGGGCAGGTTAACAGCTTTGAGAGGCCACAGGCACCACCTCTCACCAATGAGGTTATGTGCAAACAACACCAAACCGTAAACCACTTATGCTGAGTCATGCATAACTCGCTTATGCTGACATCTGTTTAGATGAGTCATTCTCCCTGGACCATGAGCTCCTGAGGGCAGGGATCAGGGCCACTTTACCTGGGTCTGTGTCTAGCACAGTGCCCGTGTCACCAGCTCACTGCGTATTTAAGAAACGACAGCAGGCCGCGGTCCCAGGTGGCGGGTGACGTGCAGGGGAAGGGGTCCCCTCTCTTGCCCACCCCTTCCTCCAGCCGCATCTTGTCCGAAGCCGAGTGAGCACGAACACCAGTGCCCACCGGGGGTGACACAGTGAGCTCCCACTGCTGAGAGCCCTGGGGGCTCGGCCCCGGCTGCCAGGGGTGGGACGAGGGAGAACCACCCTCTCTCTCTTTCAGGCTGGGCGGAGCCTTCGGCAAACAGGAGCCCTTTCCTGCAGTCCCACAACTAGCAGCTGGCAGAGCTGGGCCTGGGACCCAGACCTCTGCTTGGTGGCTCTCCTGCTTGTCCCCCTCACTTTTAGAGAAATAACGAGAGATGTGGAAGAGACGTGTCTGGTGGGGGCAGAGGCCACACTTCAGTTTCTTCTCGCCCTTTCAGCAAGTTCAGTACCAGGACAGGAGGGACTGCAGAGGGAGCGGGTGCCTACAAATTTACAAATTTCGCTTCATGGGGCATGAGAGCCCTTGAATGTTCACCTTGAACATTCACTTGTGCTACTTTAGATGATGATCATAACAACAAGAGGAAAGAGAATAATGGCCGTCATTTATTGAGCACTTACTTTACCCCCGGCCTTGTGCCGAATGCTTCAGGTGTTTTAAATCCTATGATGCAGGTGCTATGACTATCCCATTTTGCAGAAGAGGCAATTGAAGCTCAGAGAAGTTGTGCTGCTTGCACAGGGTCACACAGCAACAAAATGGCGAGGCTGGATTAGGACCCGAATCTCTGACTCCAGCATTGGAATCAATACCAACAATCATTGGCAATTGTTGAACACGCCTTCTGTGCACGCAACCAGGCAGGGTGTTTAGATGCATTATTTCTTCTTCCCCTCCTAACAGACTTCCGCCGCTGCAGAGAACTCCTACTCTCAGCCCTTCCCTCCAGATCCTACCAAACACCTTAGAATGACACGCAGACTTTATTAAATCACGCACATGGCAACGGAGTGCTAGTTGGTAAGTTTTTATTCTATTAGGTTTTGTGCAAATTTAAGTAAGCAGTTATTAGTTTTGGTTTTGTGTGTTCTTTTCCTATTGCAGAGCCAATTACTTTTTATGTTTTCCGTCTCAGGTTTTCTTGCTCCTAACTTGCCTTTTTGATGGAACGGCTCTCTAAGCTAAGGATCCTTATCCACACCAGCGTTTGGTTTCACAGAGAAGGAACAGGGCTCGGAGAAGTCTCGTGTCTCATCCAGGCTCACCACAGCCGAGGGGTGGTGGGGGAGCAGAGGTGGGACTTGAACCCAGGACCCATCTTGTTGGCTGCCCAGTGAGTGACCTGCTGCCTTTCAAAACTCTCAGGGGCAGACTGGCATGAAGATGGGGACCCGGTTTCCAAACCAAATTGCTGGCCCCACTTGGGATGATGTGCCAGGTGAGGGGAAGAGTCTGAAGATTTCAAGATGCCAGAGGCCAAAGAGCCAAAGGGGGGCCATCCACGTCCATGGGGCGGGAGAGGTGGACGCTGGGAAAACATTGTCTCCCAACAGGTCCCCACAGGTCCCAACAGGAACCTCCTGGAGGGGAGGGTCAAGGGTTAACGCACCCCTGTAATTAGCCACTCCCCCGCCTCCCCCCAGGGAGAGAAAGGTCAGGGGTGTGTCTGGGAAAGCCCAGCCAGGCCTCCCACCCTCCCTTCTGCCTTGGGGAAGGGCCCAGGACAATCCATTCTCTGGAGTCTTCGGGGGCACCAGGCTGGCCATGCTGGGAGAGGGTGCCCGAGAAGCAGGAGGCCCGGCTGGGGTGGGCGGCTCTCGCTCTAGACTTGCACCACCTGCCCCGAGGCTCGGCAAGAAGGACAGCCCAAGGACCCCGTCACATGCCTGCGTGCCTGTGTCCTACTCCGGATGCTTGTAAATGCCTGGGGGTGGGGGGGAGGCGAGCGAGAAGATTCAGCGTAGCCAGCCTGGTTTCAGCCCGGCTGTGATCAGGCACTTTTGGGGGCTTTAAATGGATCTCAGGATTTAAAAGACAGTTTTGTTTCTTTTGTAATGACTTTCTTTAATTGCAGAAGTAATGCATGCTCATCAGTTAAAAAAATAGGAAAAATACAGAAATTATAGACAAGCAAAATGTAGAATATAAAAACCAATGGTAGACCCTCCAAACAGAGAATCGCTCTCACCATTTGCTGTGTAGTGATCCTGATGTTTCCCTCTGCAGAATAATAAGTAAAAATAATAATAATAGCAACTATAATTTATTGACACCTATTAGATGACAGACACTGAGCTAAGAATTTTGTAGAGTTTCTCAGCAAACCTCAACAACCCTAGAATGTTAGTTACTACTTTTGTTACTAGTTGCTGTTTTGGTCCCTATTTTGCAGATGATGTAGTGGCTATTGTATTGTCAACAAAAACACAGTCCTCTTTTTTAAAGAAAAAAATATTTTTTATCCAACTATAATATATTTGCAGAAATGGGCACAAATCTAGACCTTGGTGGACTTTCACAAAGTGAACTCAGCTGTGTAAGCAACATCTCGACGGGCCATTGAGCACCCCCAGCCCTGGAAGTTCCCTCGTGTCCCCTCCCAGCCCCTGCCCACCCGGGGGCATCTTACTGTCCAGAAACCTGGTTTTCTCGTTCATTTTCACTCAACAGCACACTGAGAGTAACTTCCCGTGTCCGTGCCCTCCATGGCGGCCCGTTTCACGGCTGCAGCTTCTTTCTTATTTGGATATTCCACAGCTGGCTTGACGCATCCTCCACTGCTGACCATATGGGCTGCACCAAGTTTTCAGAGCTCGATTTTCCCAAGTAAAATGCCCAGCAGTCCCTGTATTTTTGCTTCACTCTTTTTTTTTTTTTTTCTTGGAAGTACAGGGTCTGGTGGGAGAGCAGTGCAAGTTGGCCGGGGGGCGGGGGGGGGGGTGGTCACAGCTACATCCACTTATTTTTAAATGAGCGGACATCCCAGCAGATGAGAGCTACTTCTTTATTTCTTCACAACCCTGCTTTGGAAGGAGGGGTTCGAGCCCAGAGCTGGGACGGAAGGGGCAGGGTTTACTGAAGGGGAAAACTCCACAGCGGACTCTGAATAATGTAGAAAATAGGGACATCTTTGCCCATAAAACAAACTCACCAAGAAACCTTCTACCCCCTGCCAGAAAGCTACGAGGAAGCCAAACAGGCAAAGCTGCTGCTTCTCAGGCCTGCCAGTGGAGGGGGCACGTGGCGGGGGGAGCCCGGGCCCCCTCCACTGCACACACGCCACTTCCCCCCACCCCGGCGACCTCAGCACTGCTGGCATCTGGGACCGGGTTGTGCTCTGTTGTGGGGCCCTCCCGGGCACCGTGGGGCCTTCAGCAGCATCCGTGGACTCGACCCCAGAGACGCAGGACAGCCGCCTCCTCGGTTGTCTCCAGGTGTTGCCCAATGTCACCCCCGGTTGAGAACTGCTGCCCTTGGGTGCGAGCTCCTGGCCCCATTCCCCAGCTATCTCACAAGCACCTGTAGGTGCTGATCCACACGCTGGAGAGAGAGCAAGGGGCAGGCTCGCCCCTCTCACCCCAGAAGCCTACGTTCTAGCGCAGGCCAGCAAACGTTTACTAAAAGGCCTTTGTGGGCCAAGGGGCAAACTCGAGGATGTTAGATAACCACTGGCAGAGAGACAGAGAGAGGACCGCTTATATAAGCAGTATAGTGCCATTTTATATGTAACCATTTGAAAAAATGTAAAAAGCCATTCTTAGCTCTCAGGGCCATAAAAAATTAAAAAAAAAACAGGCAGCTGCCCAGATTTGGTCTGTAGTTTGCCAATTTAGAGGGAAAGTTTCCCTGTTTAGACGGCGAAAAAAATAGCATTTATTTATGCTATGTTCCAGCCCTGATCTAAATGACTTTGCAATTATTAACTCATCTAATCCTTATAACAAGTCTATCATCCCATTCTTCAGATGGGGAAATTGAGGCATAGACTTGGCCAAGCCCACACTGCTAAACAGGAACCAAAACCAGCATTTGAACCCAGGCAGTCTCGCGCTGGAGTCTGCGCTCTTGGTCACAGGAAAGAAACAGACCAATGCTGGGGGAAAAGTCGACTGCTGTACTCAGAGAAATAGTGCACCCAACTCCAAATGCCATTTATTTTTGTTCCCAGGCGGTCTGGGGTCTTTCCAAGGGTGACCCTTCTGTCCGTGGTTCCCTCCCCAGGACTGGAGTCCTTAGCCCTTGTGCTGGGCTGTCTGGCCACTGGCTCCGCACACAAGCGCTGACAGGGGCTCCGTCCCCTGTGCCGGGTTCTGTGCTGGGCCCTGGGATGAAAGGACCAAAGGCAGACGTGTGCAGCCCTCGCGAGGCTCACGGTCTGCTGGGGAGAGGACATTAATCAAATAACCAGAAAAGGAGAGTTAAACCCTCTCTCTGGAAAGATCTATGAAGAAAGGCTGCAGGGGTTGTGAGGCCTCTTCAGGGAAATTCAGGGGGGCTTCTCTGGAGGTTGACTTTTGAGGTAAGATGAACAGGAGTTAGCGAGGCAGGAGGCTGGGGAGGGATGAGCACAGCCAGGCAAAGGCCCTGGGGCAGGAGGGAGGTGGCGGCATTGTGGCTGGAGTGTGGAGAGCAAGCTGCAGCGCCAGATGCTAGCGGGGGCGGAACTGTGTGGGGCCTCGTGGGCCGTGGCGAGGATTTTTGTCCCGATGCTAAGATCAGTCAGCGGGAATCCATTGACCAGTTTTAAGCTGGGGCTAGATATGATCCTTTGTGCATTTTAAGACTGAGGTCAGCAGACTTTTTCTGTCAACAGCTACATAGTAAATGTTTTCAGCTTTGTTGGCCATAGGGTCTCTGTTGCAGCTACTCGGTTCTGCCATTGTGGTGTGAAAGCAACCATAGAAAAGGTGTAAATGAATGGGCACAGATGTGTGCCAATAAAGCTTTATTTACAAAAACAGGCGGTGGGCCAAGTTTGGCCTGAGGGCACCCCAGTTTTATGACAATCACACAAGCTGTTGTATGAGGGACCTAGCCCGGAGGTCTAAATGACTGATGGGGAAACTGAGACCCCTGAGAGATGAAGCCACATCCTTTAGGAAGCCCCTCACTGGCCGGCCCTGTGGGCAGCCAGTGCTCTTCCCACGGGAATACGGCTGCCAAGAGGCAGCTTCAGGCGAAGGTTCCTTCTTCCGGGCTGCAGCCACCATGGCTGTCTCCATTTTCAAGGGAGGCTGTGGCCACTCTGCCCAGCTCCTGGTTCTCGGGTCCCCTCCACCAGGTTTCACGGTCCCCACCCTATGGGCCATAGCTCCAGGAGAGCCCGGGACACCCCTTTCCCTGCCCTCCTCCCACACAATAAAAATTGGGCTATTGTATGTTGAGTCCTTGCTGTGGGGGGCATCGTGCCTGCATATCCTCATTTGATCATTATTCGCTGTAATTCCTCCTGCTTTGTTCCCCTCCTTTGCCTAACCTCTCTGAGCCTTGGTTTCTCCACCTGTAAAATGGGGATAATATGAGCACATGTAAAGAGCTAGACACCCCGCACATGTTCACTTGATGTGGCTTTTATCCCTCCTACCGTGGACTCCTCTCCAGAGCTGAGTTGGGACTTGCGACTCCCCGTTGCAAATAAGGAAGCTGCATCCCAATTTCAAGTCAGGGCTGTCTGGCCATGGGGGGCCAGGGTCTCGCCAGGTCTCTCTAACTCTGTCCCCAGCACCCTTGGACCTCTGAGACCTGCTGCCCTAGCTGCCCCTGCCTGGGCCTCCCCCAGATCCCCCCGATGAAGCCTGAGTCTTGGCAGCTCGCGGACACTGGAGACTTGAACCCGCTGCTCCCTGCACACAGGCTGGGCCTCGGGGAGCGTTTGCGTGTGTTGGTGCCAGACCACGGGATCAGCTGCCTCCTGGGCCTAGGAGACACCCCAGCCAGGAGTTGAAGAAAATCCCAAACCGAAGCGCTAAATCATCGGAACTCCACACCACACCGAACTCAGCCAAAAACCTGTTCTGAGCTTGGTTTGCGGTTTTCTCCCTCCTGCCCTCCTTCTCTCCCTACCCCCTTCCTTTCCTGAATTATAGGAGGGGTAGGAACGGATTGTGAGAATTATTAGGCAAAATAATGGATGTTTAGTGAGACCTCTACAAGTGTCCAGTGTTTCACATTGTCAGAAAAAATGTGCAAGAGGTGGCTGATGTCCTCTCTGGGGTGTCTGTCTGCTCTCTGCCTCTCTAGGGGCCTGTGTCTTTTGCAGTCTGTACTGAGAGTCCTGCAAATGATTTTTGTCCAGAGAATGCAAAAGAATGTTTGATAGTGCAATCGATTATTGCCATGGCTCTTGATCAGTTTTTATCTATTTGCAAATTCATTTCAGCATTTCTGATTGCTTATGCATGTATGTGTCGTTCAAATTCTCCTTCGAACCGTTTGTAGCACCTTACTGGTTCCCTCCCTAATTAAAGAGTTGTATAAAATCCTTGACATATGTTGGATAAGAGATTATTTTACCTGTAACAATGTATCCTTTAGCAGCATACATGATCTTATTTACAGCCCTGTGACTGTCATTGCCATCATCCCCATTTCATAGATGAGAAAAACTGAGGCCCAAGGTATCCTGAAATTTGCTGCAGGTCATCTGGGAGTAGTTGTTGAGGCCAGCTCTGCCCCCACGCGAAGAGGTCCCAGAGCTGGCTCCCCTGGCCCCTGCACCGTGGGCTCCCTGTTGTGTGGTCCCCAGCCCCCCACGTTGGGCCACTGGGTTTCAAGATGGAGCCTATGATGTGGGCCCTTCAGGCGTCCCCAGAGCTCAATGCCTTCGTCGCTGTCTGCTGCGCCACCACCTCTGGGAGCTTCTGGGCAGGCGTCTCCGAGGGCCCAGACAGGGCTATGAACAGCCGGGGGCAGGCAGGTTCTCACCGAGCTCTCAGGAAGCCAAGTCAAAAGAGGCCTCCAAACCGACAGCTAAGAGTCAGCACTTGCTCCTCGGTGCCACGGAGGGTCGTTTTCTCTTATTGGTTGATTTTAATAGACTAAAGGTAAAGATATGGCCACGATTGTTATCACAAGAATTTAAATTCTTTAGAGGGTCGCAAAGAACAAGTACACTGGACGGATGGCTCGCTTTTTAGAAACGCCCGGAGAACTAGTTCTTTAAGCCAGATTTCAATCAAGTCATTCTTTACGACTACTGAACCACAAAAATTATCTGCAGGGAGAACGAACAAATTCACATTTCATTGGGCTGCTGATCCTGTATGAAATTCAAATTACAGCTCAAAGGAGTCTCGGCGCTGATAGCGATGTGTGGTTTGCGCCCCGTGAGAACGCTTGCGCACGAGGATGTTGCCGGCCAGCGTTGGTTCAACTTCTACTATCAAGCGAGCACTTTTCTTAAACATCTTACGTGAATGTCCTCGCGTCATCCTCATATGACCCCGTGGTGTAAGCTCTACCGCCAGCCCCCATTTCACAGGTGCGGTCACTTGCCAAAGGCCACAGATCTGGTGGGTGGTGGAGCCACAAATTTAACCCCTATGCACACATGTAATTCGTCCGTGTTCTAGAAGGGGAAAGCTCCGTGAGGGATACGTCCTTTCTTGAGAGAGCCCTCTCCTGTCCCTGGAGACGACACTCTCGTTGCCAGAACAGCCATTTCCAAAACAGATGCCCCCAGGCACCCGTGCCCCCTGGCTTTCGGGCCCTTGTGTCACCCCGTCCTTGTTTAATCAGGACTGGCGTGGGGATAGTGGAAGGGACAGTGTGCGATGACCGAGGCTGGCTCTGCCTGGGCCTCTTGGATGGCTTGCTGTGGGGGAAGCCGGGCAGCATGCTGAGGACACCTGAGCGACTCTGTGGAAGACCCCACCAACGGCCAGCCGTCCTGGCAGCAGGGCCCCCCGGTTCCAGCTGGCTGTCGGTAGCCTGGTCAAAACCTGACCAGAGCCCTGGGAGACGTCCCAAGCTGGAACTGCCCAGACAAGTCGCTCCTGAATTCTTGACCCAGAGGAACCATGGGAGATAATAAATCGTTGTTTTTGTTTTAAGCTCCTAAATTTGGGGTGACTTGTTATGCAGCAACATGTAATAACTAAAACAGATTTTGTTTCCCGGAAGGTGAGCTGCTGCTGTAATGAAGGGGAGCAGCTTTGGGGCCAGGCAGTGGACAGAAGCCGTAGGAAACTTGAAGAGAGTGTTAGTGAAAGCTTGAAGGGTCTTGAAGAGACTGATCCGGAGTCGGCCGGCCTTTCGGAAGGAAATCGAAAATATTACTGGAAGCTGGAAGAAAGGGGGCCCTTATTACGTAGTGGTGGATAGTTTAGCACATTGTGGTAACAGGGAAAAGAGACAGAGTGGCTAATAGGGCATTAGCTAAGGAGACTTACAGACAGGTCGGTGCAGGTACTGCCTGGCTTCTTGCTGCGACTTAGAGTACAAGTCAGAGGAAAGAGATAAAGAAAAATCGTTTCTCATAAAGGCGCCAGGACATGCTGGGTTTGAAAATTCCTGGCCTCTCGAGATGGCAAACAGTGGGGAAAATAGGGGGAAAAGGGCTTCTGGGCAAAGATAAAATCCAGGGTATGGTCAGGAAAGCATGTCCTAAAGATAAAAGGGAAGGTATGGCCATAAAATCCTTTGTTAAGATCTCAGCTTGGCAGAATCCTAAAGCAGAGAAGGGTTTATCTCAGAGATTTGTGGGTATGGCTTTTGTCTAATGGAGTGATCTCAGGAAGATTCATAGGAGAATCGCTATGTTTTTAAGATAATTTTACCAGCAGAAAGGCTGTCAGCTTGGACCGAGAGGTAAAGAAATACAGCAAGATGAAACGAGGGCTTCATGAGCAGCAGACGGGCTGAATAAATGGCTCAGCAGCAAACAGGGGTTGTTTTGATGGAAAAGAATTCAGGGCATCGAACCAAGAGCCCAGAGGACAGAAGCAAGCTGAGGAGAATCGTGTGCAGTTGGTGGTAGGATTCAGTTGTTGATCAAGGAGCTTGCATCAGGTACACAGCTGGATTTCAGAATTGATCATCAATAGATAAACAATACACCCAAAATCCACCCCCAGCACAAAGAGAAATAGGAAAGGGCAGATGGGGAAGAAACGATTGTCCAGCATGTGAGAGGCTGATTTGCAATTGCTTTAAAAATAAGAAACAATTTTTTTGGAGGTACCTATGGGGGAGCTTTCCTGGCTCCTTGAGACACAGAGGAGCCAAGCTGGTGTTTGAGCGGTGACTGGAGCACACAGAAGGATGTCGGGAAAATGCTGGATTCCTTTGCAATCTGAATTCTAAGGTACTGCAGAGGCATGGCTTTTAATCAACATGTTAGCATTGAGCTGAGGTTTTCAAACTCTGCTACTCTGAGCCTTAGGGCTTCCAAAGAGATGCTTCTGGGGCTTCCTTGGGGAAGAGATAAGATGGGGGTTGTTGCCCCCAATTCAACCAAATTCAACCAAAACCAGCTGGGGCTTTGTGTTTAAAATAATAATGATGTGCATACATAGGCGTGTTTCTTAATACATGATGTGTAAAGGAGAAAATGAAAATGGCTGGAATCCACCCCAGGTGACCCCTGCTAATGGGAAAATAAATGCACCAGGTTAGCGTGGTGCTCAGCCTCCACCCCGCCCCCGTGTCCCTCCCTGCAAGCAGCGGCTGTCAAGCTGAAAACTACGTTTCCCAGACATCTTTGCAGCTAGACCTCGGCATGTGAGTACAGTTCTGCTAACCAGATGCCCTTGGGTGGGATTTGGAAGGTGGAAGGGAAGTGGATGCCATGGTCCTCCCCTTTCGGATGGGGGGTGTGTGCTGCAGCAGCATCCCCATGTGCATTTTCCAGCTCCCTGGTCGTCATGCAGCGCGCACACCCATGTGTTCTTGAACCTCAGTGGGAGGTTGTGGCCCGTGGAAGATCTGCTCTACAAGCGGCGGGAGCCTGGCGCCCACGCTCCCAAACTCTCTGTGGCTTTGCAAGGCCCCGTTACCTGTATCCATCCTCTAAAGCAGATTCTACTTCCTGCTCTGGAACCCGACGTATTCTATTAGACAATTAAATGTTGTAGAAATAAATAAACAAAAAGGGAAGTCTTTCCTCCTTACCCCAATTCTTCTCTTTCTTCATAAATGACAACCTTTTCTATTTTTTATTATTTCAGAAACTGTTTCTTTGTAACTCTCTTCCTGTATGTACAGGTAGATATTCTTAAAATACATTGTATAACATATAATATTACTCCAAGAGGGTCATAGCATAACCATTGTTTTGCATATTTTATTTCATTAAAAATTTTTTTATGTAGTTAGTAATAATATTTTGACGATGCTCTTTCATAGTTTGTAACAAATGTTTCACAACAATGCAAGGTATTGGTGGTGAGGTGAAGTATGGGAGCCCTGTTTGATAATATGCATATTTGTTTTGTAAATTCAAAACTTTTACTGTCTACTTATTGTTTATGTATGTTCATGTATGAATGATATACTTCATTAAAATTTTATTAAAAATATTCTTTTGAATCACAATGAGATACCTCTATGCACCCACCAGAATGGCTAAAAAAAAAAAAAAAGCGCTGACAACCCAAAGTGTTGGCAAGGATCAAGAATGTGGAGAAACAGGAACTCCCATATAATGCCGGTGAGAATGTCAATTGATTGAACCACTCTGGAAAACTGTTTGGCAGTTTTCATTAAAGTTAAGCAAACACCTATCATCTTGCCCAGCAATTTATCCATAAAAAGACTCATGCAAGAATGTTCAGAGTAGCTTTATTCACCTTAGTTAAACGGCAGAAACAACCCACATGTTCCTAATGGGACTGGAGAGTAAATTGTGTTGCATCCCTGCAATGGAATACTACTCAGCAATAAAAAGGAGCAAACTACTGATGCACACAGCACGGATGGATTTCAAAAACATCATGTGAAGTGAAAGAAGCCAGAGACAAGAGAGAACAGAGCAAAGGATTCCTTTAATATGACACTCAAGAACAGGCAAAACTAGTCTGTGCATATATCTCGGAATTCTTTTGCAAGTATATCCATAGGGTAAATTTCTAGAAGTGGAATTGCAGGGTCAGAAGGAATGTGGCTATTGATATTTCACAGATATTGCCCAATTACCCTCCAAAAATATTGCAGCAACCTACACTCCCAACGTCAGTTACAGTTCTGAAAACAGAACTCGCCTGTTTTCCCACAGCTTCACCGCCATTTGCCATTATCCAACCTTTCATAATGAAGATATCAGGTAAAAAATAGGTAGGCAAAAAGATGTCATCTTTATCTTGTTAAAAATTTAGAGCTCAAATCATGTTTCTGCCTCTGATTTTGTTTGAAGAAAGGGTGGGTTGCTAAATAAACAAGAAAAATTAAAAATTACAATTAGAGCAAAGGAAAGATCAGGCGCCCCGAAACTTAACTCCCAACAGGGAGCAAGCAGCCCTTCTTCCTAATAACTCAGGTGGGAAAGGATGTCATAGCCATTGGGCACCAGCTCAGGCTTTGGGCAAGAGGGTTTGATTTTCTATGCCTCAGTCTCCTCATCTGTGAAATGGGTTTGATTTTCTATGCCTCAGTTTCCTCATCTGTGAAATGGAGGTGCTAATACTTTTATTACCACTACTACTGTTGTTATTGCCAGGAAGGTCAAATGAGCTCTAGCCTGAGCTCTAGCCGCCCAGTGCCAGACATATCTTAAGAAGGAGCTGCCAAGAGGCTTCCCTGGGGGCCTTAGTTTCTATCTTTATAAACCCCGGCTGTTGAGAGAGATCCCTTCCGGCTTTCCTGCCCTTTTTGATTTCCTGCCCCGAGGCAACACGGCCCCAGGCACCCACTCCCACCCACTAGAGGCCACACAGCTGCCAATTCACCACTGAGGCTGCACAGCCTCCAGGCTGGACTCAGTCACCCCCCCTCCCCGCCCCCCAGGCAGTGAAGCTGCTTCCAGACTCTCAGAGCCCCCATGAGACACTGGATCTAGAGTGAGTCTAATCCCCCCTGAGCCCCGTCCCAAAGCTTCTCCACACAGAGTGCCCTGCCCTCGCCTGCGTCCCCGCCCCATCAAATCTGCCTAGGCCCACCCAGCTGGCTCACGGAAAGGCAAACTAGGGAGCATTTCCCAACTTCTGGGGCTGGACCCAATGGCAGGCCCCAAGGCGAGGCCTCCTTCCTCCAAGCTTCTCCTCCCCCGCATGGCAAGGGGTCCAGACTAAAGGGCCAGAGCGCCGGGAAGCCTGCTGCCCCCACAGTGAGTTTCAACCCGTCTGCTAATATTTTCCCCCTCCTGCCCCCACCCTCTCCCCACCTCTTTTGGCAAATAGGCCACGCCCCCTGGCAGCCCCACAGCAGCTCCTCAGCCCCGCCCCGGCCCCCGCCCCGCGCGGTGGTCCCAGGCGCAGAGGCCCCGGGTCAGGCGTGGACGTGGAGCCGGGAGCCCAGGCCTGCTTCCTCCCCACTCACTGATCAGTTATAGACTCACATCAAAGCGAGGTGGGCAGGGAGGGAGGGGAGCAGGAGGCCCGCTTGCTTACTGGCTGCTCCTTCCCGCAGCTCTCACGTTGGCTTGGAGGCCGGGAGAAGCACCACGTGTCCCATTTGATGGGACAATTATTAAACGAGGTGGACGGCACCGAGACACACCTTCGTACAAAGAAAAGCGATTTTCCCAGGTTCTCCCGAGTGCTGGTTCGTTTCATAGGTCTTGAAAACTCACTAGGCCAGGGTCCCGCTGGTTTTGAATTCGGGGCCCTCGAGGAACAGTTTGCCAGCCCCATGCCTTTCTCCAGAGGGTTAGGTAAAGGGGCAGCAGCTCTGCAGCCGGGGGGGCAGCCAGCCGCAGGCTCGCCTTACGCAGGCCAGCGCACTGGGCCCCTGGGCAGCGTCTGACAAGCGTCATCTCAGTGCACCCTCACAGCCACCTTGAAAGGACTTCACTCCCACCAGCCCCAATTTACAGAGGGAAAAACAGGGTTAGTGAGGTTTGGCCATGAGTTCAAGGTCACACAGTAAATCAGAGGCAGAGCCACGACTGAAACTTGGTCTGTCTCGGCCACCTAAGAACTCCTTGCTCCTGGGTTTCTCAATGCTAGCGTCGTTGCCATTTTGGGATGGGGAATTCTCTGTCCTGGGGGGCTGTCCTGTGAACTGTAGGACATTTAGCTGCATCCCTGGGCTCCACCCACTTCAAGTCACTAGCACATCCCCCTCCCCCACTCAAGGGGGACAATCAAAAATGTCTCCAGACATTGCCAAGTATTCCCTGGGGGACCACATCACCTCTGGTTGAGAACCACTGTGTTAAACCACTGGGTGTCTCTGCCCCTCCTGCCACCCCTGGGCAAGTTGGGGCGTGCTCCTCGGAACCCCGACAGCCTCGTGGAGGCTGCTTGGGAGCAACTATTCCAATCACTGAGCTCCCCAGAAGGCTCTCTTATCTCATTAGCGAAGGCACCCAGGCCTGAGAGACAAGCCACTCTTACTGGCATTTTTGGCATTGTGTGCAAAAGCAATCTGGGAAAGTTACAGAAATGAAAAAACATAGCCTTAACTTAGCAACTTAGAAGAGAGGCTACAATCCAGAGTAAATTGTGTTGCATCCCAAATCCGGCTCAAGGGGTGTTTTCCTTGACTTGCAAAATGTTAAAGTGCAATTGGTGACCAATGTCTAGAGATGTGAAAATTTCAGTTTTTCTTTTGTTTAAATCCAAATGTCTGGCTTCTTTTGAAAAAAAATCAGAATACCTGCCATACTGTCAAGTAAGGGAAACACTTGACAACAATCGGGAGAGACGTGGGCTCCCTTGCCATTTGCCACCACTCCCCGTCGCCCCGTTCACTCCTTCACACTAACACTCGGTCCTTCCGGGCAGTTCACAGGGAGACCGTGAGCTAGATCAGAAACTCCTGGGGGGCTGCAGTCAGTGTCGGCAACGATGCCACGTACTTAGCCCTGCTGCCCCACGCATGGCTCAGAACTTGACTGCAGAGTGACGCTCAGAGGAGGGGAGGTCGTGGTGGGCGAGGAGTCAAGGACAGGTCCTTGGAAGAGGTGAGATGGAGCTGGGCACTGAAAATGCGTAGGGTCCAGCAAGGCCGGGATTCTCAGTCGGGGAAGGCACATAATGGGAGTCGGGCAACGACTGACCAAAGGGAGAGCAGGAGGGCCATCTGGGAGAGATGCAGCTCCTGCCCTCAGAGGGCTTTCAGTCCGGTTCAAGACCACCCACCCCAGGCAAAGGGGAGAGCAGTGAACAAAAGCCCTCATCTAATCCCAGAAAGGGTCTGGAACAGGTGAGAGGAAGGAGCTGAGGGAGCGAGGCCTTCCCGGAGGGGGTGGGGGCCACGGGATGAAGTCAAAAGCTTAGGAGTCACTCTTTTTTTTTTTTTTTTTTGTACCTTTAATAATTGAAAATATAAACAATTAAAAACTAAAATGTAAACACAGATGAATAAATATATACATTTCTCAATTAAATGTACTGGATACATATAAAAATTTTTTTGAATCAAGCAATATGTCACACAATATATTTGGTTAAGAGTCACTCTTTTATGTCCTTAAATTTTTTTTTTTAAAGCCCCCGTGGAAATGCTCAAACATTTTCAAAAACAGACAGACTAGTATAATAAACCCCGTATTCCTATCGTCTGGCTTCATGTGATCAGCCCATGGCCAGTCTTGTTTCCTTCACCCCACAGCATCGCCCACAAATCCCAGACATCACTTCACGGTGGTTTTCAGACTTTTTATTAAGGAGACATACTTGCTTCCCTCTTGCACGCCTTCCTCCACCAGCAGTTCCTGGCAGCTCTTCTTTCCAAGCGTCTCCAAATGTATCCCCTTTCCTCCAGCCCTGCTCCCCTCGGCCCAGGGCCGATGGTGAACGGCCTCCTCGCCAGACTCCCTGCCCTCCGTCCGTTCCCCAGTTACCAGAGGGGCGAGTTTTTAAATCAGCCCATGCCACCCCCCTGTTTAAAACACGGGGGCAGCTCCCTACTGCACGTAGCAGGGTGTCCAGGCTACTCAGCCTGGCCGCCAGGGCCTGCTCCTCTCCGTCTGTTCCCAGGCGGCTGGGCACCGGCCTCCTCTCCCTCCCCGGATCATGGCCCCTGCAGAGGAGAACCTGCCTCCCGGGCATTTCTAGCCTGTCCTCTGCACCTTGCACTGCAGGGAACGCAGTCCTCCGTGGGGCTCATGTTTCTACACATCTGAGTGAGGCACTGGCTGCCCTTTGTTCTGGACTGGCCTTTTCAAGGATGTTCCTACAGCAAACAGCCTTGAAAGAGAGAATACGGTCTTTCTCCAGGGCAAAGGGCAGGCTTACTGTCCATTATAAAAGATTTGGGTTCCTTAAGCTCTCGTGTAAGCAGCCCACTGTGTGTGCAGATGGCACCTGAACTTCTCTACATTTTCCTGTGAGACTGGGGCTCTGGGAACCAGCACGAGAAGATGCTGATGCCCTGACGGCTGCTATTACTGAGAGTAACGAAACCCTTTTTCTCTGATCCGGGAGACTTGCATCTTCTGTCAGTATTTGTGAAATGGTGACAGGCTAGCATGTCATCTTGCAAGTAGGGTAAAGTCCCAGAACTTCTAGAGATCTGGCAAGCATGGACTCAATAAATGGTTGTAGGATAGAGCCCATGCGTTGCCCTCAGTGCCAGGCATGCATTGCTGAGATGCTTCAGCTCTACCACTTAAGAGCAGGGTGTAGTGAGCAAAGTGCTCCTTCTCTCAGAGCAAAATGGAGATGATAATGGCATCTCTCTCAAAGGCTGGGCTAGAGGCTTGGAAGAGAGGAAAGGAAGATTCCCAGAGCCTAGGACACGGAAATAGAGCAAGGGGTTTTTCTCTCTGCAAGAGACATGTGTATACCTACAGGGAAGACCAGAGGTCCAGAGCAGCTCATTTTTGCATCCTCTGCTCATCCAGGATAGTGTTGGAGACTCATGGACAAGCCCATTCTTCCGATTCTTTCTTTTGGTCGGCAGGGCAGCCTGAGAAGCCGGGGTGCCTGGGCCCGAAGCCAGGCTCTGTGCTCTTGGGCAGGCTGTCTAACCTCTTTGTGCCTAGAGTTTCTCATCTTGAGAACAAACAACAATAAAAACACCTACTTCCAAGAGCGGGCTGTGTCCCAGGGCGGGGGCCTCCTATCTAAAGTGCCTTGCTCATCTGTCTGAGTTCTTCTTTTAGTAGATACTCTATAATTGGTGACTATTTTTCAATTAATGTTGATAATATATCAGGCCCATGTTTATGGATAATTCAGGGACTAAAGACAAGCAAGGATTCTCCAGAAGAGAATTTGTCTTACGCAAGTCCCAGCAACAGAAAGTGGTGGGGGCTGGGAAAAGCCTGATGCAGGCAGCCTCGCAAAGAGGAGGACAACTAGTGCCCATCAGAGTGAAAGTCCACCAGGAAGGAGCAAGTCAATGGGAATAGTCTCCCCAGGGACTCCCAGAAGTTAGGGGAAAATTATCTGTTGGGCCAGCTCATTTGTAAATACAACCTCATTAGTTTCTAGAAATGTTGCTTGCTATCCCAGTGCAGGGGGCTGTTGTTTTCAGCTGGGAAGCCGGCCATGGAGAAGTGGGCAATAAAGTGTTTCATAAAATCAGATTGGGAATTGAGGAGCTGGCTTCACATCAAGGCATGTCAGGGAGGCGTGGGGTCTGAGCAGCCACATTTACTATCCAGATGCTGTAAATGTAGCTGTAAACGGTTATTTATGAGTGAGTCTTTTACAGAGAAGTATCGCCAAGTGCTTCAGTGGCCTGATGACATAGGTGAGAAACTAAACAGCAGAGCTAGCATTAACAATAAATCATGTATAATAACAGGCCACTGCTCCCCCGGCTGGGATGGCCTGAGTTAGCTGTACATCTGGGATCCCACTTCCCCCACTTCACTGCATTTCTATGCTGGATCCTCAGGGCTGGAAAAGGGGCCCTCCTTCTTCCAAGTCTATTTTTTAGGATTAAGGAAGAGGCATAGCGTTTTCATTCTGCTATCATTTTATTTCACAACAGTCTTGTTTGTGAGAAATTAGAACATTCTAGGTGAAGGCAGGCACGTCTTGGAGCACCCTGCCCCCATCCTGCCCCCTTCACCCTGGCACTCCCCAGTAAGGACTTCATACACACAACTGTGTTTAGTCCTAAAGCCACTGCTAAAGTCGGGGGAGAGGGGGACCTGTCCCAATTTTACAAAGGAGGAACCCGAGAACGGAAAGATCACGTAGTAAGTAGATTTGAGGTGGGGGTCTCTGGACCCAGATGTCTTTCCCACATTGCTGCCCCCTGAGCCAGAGTCCGGACATGATTTTATTTTATCTTTTTATTCGATTCGATTCTATTCTCTCAAGCGTTAACATCAGGCATTCATCCCTAGCAGTGCTCACAGTCACCCAACCCAATCACTGCAGGGAATTCTGATCTTTGTGCCCCAGGCTTGGAGATGGGGGCGGGGGGGCCCTGGGATCTGCATGTTTACTAAACTCCCGAGTCAGCCAAGAGGACACAGGGCGTGGGCCTGCGAGAGCACTCACCCCTTGCGGAAGTGCTCCCAAGCCTTCACTGCCGTGTGCCTCCCCACAAACCCTGCACCTCGGTGACCTGGTTCTGCTCAGTTTGTAAATGGCTAGAGAGTGGTCACAGGTCCACAGGGACCCCCTCCCCTTTGCACAAGGCGCAGGGACCTCATCTTTGTTACCATTTGGAGCGGCTGATCACACTTGCCTGTCATTTTCCCACTTCCTTCCCTGCTTCTCTGCTTGTCATTTAACCCAGGAGTCACAACATTTTCTGTAAAGGGTCAGATCAGAAATACCGCAAGGTTTGCAGGCCAAGATGTAAAAAACTGAGCAACTGTTCTCCCTGAAAGGCTAATAGACTTTTAAAAAATAATAATAATTTTACACGAAAAAATGTAATAAATATTCTTAGCTTGTGGGCCATAGAAAAATAGGTGCTAGGCCTGCTTGCCATAGTTTGCCAACCCCCGAATTTTAACCTATGCCTTTTCGGCCCAATTAGGCTATAAGTTTTTAAGGGTAGGGGTTCCTTATTTCCATCTAATGCATCAAAACCTCGTTTGTGCCGGTAGGGAAATGAAGAAAACAGCCCTGCCCTAGCCCTCCCAGGCCCGTGTGGGAGTGTGAGCTGGGTGCAGAAAGCTGCAGTGATGTGGTCTAGAACGTGCTTAGGCACGCCAAGGGAGATCCAAGATCCAAGCTCTCTTTTACCAATATTTACTAAGCACCTACTGTATGCCAGGAGCAGTGATCGGTGCTGGGGTACAACACTGGAAAAGGCAGGCAAAATGCTTCATCCCTGGAAAGCTCACCTTTCCCCACAGTGAGACAGACACTATTACAAATATATGTATGACCGAAGGGTGCTAAGTGATGGAGAAAAACAAACTACGAAGTGGGATGGAAGGGCCGAGGTGGGGTGGGGCGTCATCTTTAATCTTTTAAGTGTTCCAGTCAGCATGAGCAGCCTGTGCAAAGGACCTGGGGCAGGAGCAAGGCCTGGCTGTGTTCAAGGACCTGGGAGAAGGCCGAGGAGTGTACAGGGTGAGGCCAGGGAAGTTCCTGGGGGCCCTGCCTCCTGGGTCTATTTTAAAGATGGATCCGATGAGAATTGCTGAAGGAATGGACCTGGCACTGGGGAGGGAGAGAGGAGTCAGAGAGGACTCGAAGGCGGCCCAGAACAACTGCAGGGGTTCTGCCTTTACTGAGAAGGGAGCTGGCATAGCAACAAGATTGGGAATTCGGCTTTGGACATTCATTCTGAGATGCCGATTGGACCTCCCAGGTGAAGAGTTCCAGGAGAGGGTGAGAGAAGGGAGAGAGCCATTTTCCAGTTTGGGGAATGGGGTTGCTGAAATGAAAGAAAGTTCTTCCCCCGCTCTGTGGAAGCAGTGTGATCACAGGCTGTGAGGTGAGAGCATACGTGGCGGCTCCACCTCTGGGCTTTCTGTGGAGGAAATGACTTTGGACACACACACCTGTTAGCTGACAGGATGTTCATCACAGCATTGTTTATAATGGTAGAGAATTCAAAACAGGAATTACCAGGGAATGGTTCAATTAATTATAGCATAGCCATAGCATGGAATTGTAGTCCGCCTTTAAAAATGACACTGTAGAAAAATATATAATGAGATTTAAAGATGCTTACAATCTAGTGAATGAAAAAAGCAAGCTATATACATGGAAGAAAATGTACTGAATGTTGACATTGGCTGTTGTGAAGAACTGTGTAGGGTCTGAAATTTTTCCCCACTGACAAGCCAACAAGTCAGCCTGCCAGTTTCCTGGAGACTGGCAAAAGACACGAGACTCCGGGGTCAGGGATGAAGGACTTTAGTGCTCACAGCAGCACGAGCTTTGGGCTTGCAGAGTCTGTTCCCCTTTGTCCCCTAAGTCCTCCGGGGATTACATGAAGCGACCCAGATAGCTGCTGCTTGTTTTGTGTCAGCAGGTGAGGATCCCCAAGCTTAGGGAACCCCAATCTTTTATAATGGGCTGCAAGCAAACCTGCTTGAACATTGCCTTGGAGGGAGAATTTACTTGTCAGCAAATAAGCATGTCCTCTATTCTGTCTCCTGTGACTATTTGCTTGCAAACATCCTGGAAAAGAGAGTCTGAAAAAACATTGTCAGTACCTCTGCTCCCAAGACATGCAGAAACGCAAGAGATCCAGGGAAAATTGTGTCCTGGCAGCTGTCACTTGCAGTAGAAGTTTGGCAGGGAGGAAGTGATAGAATCCCCACCATGCACCGATGGCTAGCAGTTAACAGTTTACTGCGTGCCAGGCACACAAGAATCACCTCACTTAGGTCTCCTGGAAAGAGTGGAGGCTCTACAGTCAGGCTGGTCTGAGTTCAAATCTCACCTTCCCCTTTTGTTAGCTACGTGAACTTGGGTCTCAATTTCTCCATCTGTAAAATGGGGATAATGATCGTACCTAACTCTCAGAGTTGCTGGGAAGGTTTTATTTGATCATTCATGTGGAGGATTGAGAGGACTCTCCAGATTTGGGTTTGCTCACAGTGGAAGCTGGGGGACTCCCAGTAAGTAGAAGCAAAACAGGGGGCCCAGACAGACACTCCCTGGGCCGGACCTCTCACCCCAGAGCCTGACCTCTCACTCCAACTTCCTCAACCAGCTTCTCCTCTCCAGAGCTGCTGGGAGGCCAGGTCTCTCAGACACCTGGAGGGAGACCAGTCTCTGTGTTAATCTGCCCCCAGGGTTTGGCCTGCTGGAGGCAGGGGTGGGTCAGACACCCAAATGTGGGTGGTTCCGGGTAAGGGAGAGAGGGACTTTTGGAGTCATTCAAACCTTTGTTCGCTGCCTCACTGAGTCAAGTGCTGTTTGAGCGTGGACTACGTGCCAGGCTCGGACTGCGCAGCCTTGTGGGATCGCCACCAACTTGCCTGAGGAGGGAAAAAGCTAAGGATTGGATGTAGGAAACACAAAAGAATTGTTTCCAAAATAATAATAATAAGCAAGTATCATCTCCAGAGGCCATGAAACATACACCAAGCTTGTATTTGTTCTAGGCAGGGTTTAAACAAATGGCAACACTTTCATCAAGAAAGAAAAACTCAGAGCACCTCAATTGCGCCACCTGCTGGTGAGACCTGCTACTACTGCAGCCTAGCAACATGCCTCCCACCGCCCCGCAGACTCGTGGGCTTGGCCAGCGGGGAGGCCAGGGGAGGATTCTCAGAGTGCTCCAGAACCATCCTCCTATGAGGCCTCAGGAGTCTTGTAACAGCTGGGCAGGGCTGTGGCTGCCCTGGGTCGGCCTCAGGGAGAACAACCCAGCCGTGGGCTCCAAGGCGTGGGGCAGGTTTCTAGTTGGCAGCTGCCCTCAGCTGAGAAAAATGTCTCTTCTCCTCAGAGGTCTCTTAGCAGGAAGGTACGTGACTCAGTGAGGACGTATCCGGAGTAGCTGGGGACACCGATTGTGGAAAACCACCCCACCCCTTCACCCACTGCAGGCAAGCGTAGCCGCGTAACAACCACGGACTCAGGGCCAGAGAGACCCGCAGGTGAATCGCTGCTCCACCTCTTCCCACGTGGCTTGGTCAGGTTGCTTTACCTCTCTGAATGTCTTTTCTTCCTCTTATAAAGAGAATAAAAATATCTTTCTTACAGTGTTGTTGCAAAGGGTAAGCAAGACAGTGCGTTCAAGGCACTTAGCACAGTGTCCGGCAAGAACTACTCAACAAATAAAAGGCCGTTATTATTACTATTGTTGTTATTATTATTTCTTAAGAATTTACTGTGTTCCAGGCATCACAGCAATGAACGATAATAGTAACAGTAATAATATAACATTAATGAAAGCTTAATTAATGAAAGCACCCCCCACCTCCATCAAAGGCATTATGCTGAGGACTTTATATTCGTCATTTCAATGCTCACAACCCTATCAGGTAGGTTACATTTATCCCCACTTTTTAATGATGAAATGAGACCCAGAGAGGTTAAGAGACCTGCCCAAGGTCACACAGCTAACAAGACCTGACCAAAGGTGAGATTGCAACCCAGGCCCATGTACTCCCAGTGGCCTGTGGGTGTTCATTTCATAGACACTCAAAAGTTCCTCCAGGCAGGGAAGTGATTCATGAAGTTGGTGGTGACCGTGCTGCCGGGTAGGAAGGCTGAGCCCAAGGCCCTCTGACATTTGGGTGTGTGAGTGCATATCAGGGAGACTGCCCACATTGCCTTAGAAGGAATCCCGTTATCAGTCAGACTTGGTAGTTGCAAGCAACAGAAAGAGAATTTAATTTTGCGATATTGGGCAGGTCATGTTGAAGCTGTTCTGACTCAAAGGAGCCAGGGGAAGTGTGGGCAAAGGCAGGAGCCAGAGCGAACGGGAATGTGTGAGGAGCTGAAAGAAATTGAATGTGGTCAGAGCTTGGAGTGCACGAGGGGTAGCAAAGAGAAGGGGAAGACCAAGAGGTGGGGAAGGAGGCTCAAGAAAGAACAGGGCCTCCTGAGGGTCCCAAAGGGCCTTGTGAATGAAGCGAAGGAGTTTGCTTTTATCCTGAGAACAGGGGGAGCCTTTGGAGGGCATCAAGCAGTGACAGGGTAAGATTTGCGTTTTAGAGAGATCCCTCTGCATGCAGCGTGAAGAATGGATTTGACTATTTCCCGAGTTGTTCAGACTGCCTTTTAATTGTTTTTTAGCCAAAATTAGCATATCCTCACTGCATAAAGTGTAGATGGTACAGAAATGTCTAACATAAAAATGAAAGACCCTTTCCCTCAACTTCACTCTTGAGCAGTGAAATGGTTTGGTGCATACTGTTTCAGGCTTGCGGCTATGCATCTGTACAGACAGAGACTGAAAATCCTTTTCTGTGGATTGTTAGAAGAGCCTAGCATTTTATATGATACCCAGAGCAGTGCTTCCCAAAACAGAGACACATCCCTCTGATAGCATTCAACATGGCCTAGACCAGCGACTCATCCAGGGGCCATTTGGCCTCTCAGGGCCATTCGACCTCGCAGGGCCATTTGGCAGTTCTGGAAACACAGAGTTGTCATAATGGGGCAGGAGGGTCACCGTTAGGGTCTGGTGAATGGAGACCAGGGATGCTGGTCAACATCCTACAATGCACAGGATGCCCCCCCCCCCATCAAAGGCTCACTCAACCTAAATTGTCAATAGGCTGAGGGTGAGAACCCCTGCCTTGGAAGGAACCCCATATCACTCAGACTTGCTAGTTACAAGCAATAGAAACAATTTCTTTTACCACTTAGGGGAGCTAGTAGAGTTATCAGGTGGGCTGCAGTGCCAGATTCAGAAGCCACACAGCCAGGGACACGGCGACAGTCACGATGACATCATCTACCACTGCACCTGGGCACAGCAGCTACGTCGCCCCAGGCTGTCCTCTGGACTCTGTCTCTGGAACGGCTATCACTGCTACCCCTGGAACTGTGGTAGCCATCACCACTGCCGTCACCAGTGGCTAGACAGCTTCCCCCTGGACCTGCTTCTCTGCACTAGTAGCTTTCACAGTGGAGTCTGGGGTGGGTGCTTCTGATTGGCTGAGACTAGGTCATGTGCTCATGTCATAGCTGCAAGGGAGTCTTGGAAAGTGAATATCTGTCCTTTTCGGCATATATAGGGAGAGGTGTCTCTGCCTTGTAAGGTAGAGAATTCCTTCAGACGTGGGAAGAGACTTCAGAAGAGGATGACAAAGGACCACTATATCCAGGGATGTGGGACATTAAATAGTATTGGCTCAGAAAACATTTATTCCATAGTAAAGCATTTATTGTCTTTCTCCCTTTTCAGGTCTCTTTTAAACTTTCTGAGGACCCGGGAGACGGGCTCCTTATCTGTGACATCGCTCTGACACTTCTAGTCTCCAGTTGTTAGCAAAGAGAGGCAGGCGTCAGGCTCCAACTAGGGCAGGTGACAATATGGAAAGATTTAATTACATTGTTTTGTTTGCATTGCGTTTGTTTTTATGAATACTTTCCATGTATAGAAAGTGATACTGGGTTCCCCAAGGTCCAGTGGCAATATATATAAAATTTATTTTTAAAGTATATTGAAGTTTAAAAAGTGGGTGGCCTTAAAGGAAAGGATTATGTAAATAATTTTGCACGTAGCAACTAGGAAATGACAAAAGGAAAGGAGGTGAATTTGGGGAACACCAATCATCGATGAATGTTGCAGGAATAAGGATCTTGGGAGAATTCCAAGAGTTGCTCCTCACAGAAGCCATCAAGGACCCTTTCGATGGGGCTCTGTCAAAAGGGCTATTTTAAACTTTGGAATGAAATTGAGAGGCGAGGTGTGCAGACAAGCCCCTCTCCTTGGGATGCAGCCACAAACCAGAAGAGCATCGTGTTCAGGCAGCAGGATGCTTGACGAGAAACCCACAGATGGAGCACCCATCCTCCACGGGAACAAGTAGCAAGGCACCCAAGCTAGGGGCGGATCGGGACATTTTAGCGCTGACACTCCCACCCCCTGCCCACCCCCCAGGCCACCCCAGTGATCCTCTCCCAGCTCTGCCCAAGGAGCTATTATGACAAATTCACCAGGTGGCCAGCCTGGCTTCCCGCTGCCTGAGTAAGGAGCCTCCCCGGGGGCTGATTTACTTATTTATGTTTACAAAACAAATGCAACAATATCTGCTTCTTGTCGAAAGGACTAAACCTTCCATTGATCACCACCGCACCCTCCAGCCTCTTTCTCCCTCCCTAGAGGAAATAAACTCTCCCCAGTTCGTAGTATATTCTTCCACACCTTTTCCTATACATCAACAGCCATCTATCTACCTATCAAGATTCAAAAATACGTGGTGTCATGTTTGATGTTTTGCTTTGTTTCGCATAAATTGTACCATTTTGCCCATACCTTGCTTTTTTCCCCAGGCAGTGACGTGTTTTGGAGATCCTTCCATATCAACACGTACCTTATTCTTTTTAACCACCTCTTAAGATAACAGAGGATTTTCTACAGTTTATTGACTCATCCACCTAGTGATGGACATTTGGGTTGATTTCAGCTTTTCCCTATGATCAGGTCAACTATATAATTTATCATCTAAGCATGATATAGGGCAACAGATGGTCCCCAGCAAATCAGACCCGTGTGTCCCTTATTTACTACAAATGTTGCTGCAGTGGTCACTGCTCTACCTGCCTCCTCGTGCCTCAAAGGCTGTGGCTTCTTATCAATGACAGCCACCATCTAAGGTTCACCTGCTCTGTGTCTGGGGCCTTACAGGTGCCTCTACCATAGTGTAGCATCTCTTCCAGGTAAGTATCAACCAACAGCCCCATTTTCCAGATGGGGACAGCAAGGCTAAGAGGTGCAATCAATTGCCCGAGACCACCAGGCATTAAGTGGAGGAGCTGGGATTTGAATCCAGGGGTGCTTGGCTCCAAAGCCAATCACTCCACATTGTCCCAATTCCTCAACTTCTCAAACTTTGCAGATTGCAGGCAGCAGTAGGGGATGTTCCTTCACCTGCCCCACCCTCGTCTAGCCAGAGCTCCTCTGCTTCTAGCTATTACACTACTGGGCTTCCACCAAACTTTGCAGAAAGAGGTCCCTAGCTAAAAAGCTTAAAAAGCATTTGAAAACCATTAACCTGAAGAGCAATCAGTACTGAGAGCTGGGGGGGTGGGGGGGATGCTATCTGGAATTGGGAAGAGACCTCCAGTGGCAGAAGGAAGAAGGGGAGAGGAGTGAGGGCAAATGAGGGGCGGGAGAGAACCCAGACAGGAAGCAAGTGACAAGGATGAGCTGCATGGCAGGGAAGAAAGTTCTGGATCAGCGCAGACGGTAAGCTCTGCCCGGCACAGTGCTTGGCTTAGACCAGTGTCTCTCGGCCTTTTAAAAAATTTTCCATCGTTGTTTCCTTAAGGAGCCTTTGCAGACAATTTCCCCCTAACTGTTCCCTCTCATGAAATCTTAGTACCACACATTTATCTGTTTATGTACTTTATGTGTGTTTGTGCTTTATACATGGAAAGAAGATGATTTTTCATGCTCAGCCCCACTTCCACTAGCCCCCCAACCAATGTGATATTGTTCCACTGAGACTACACGGAGTAGACAACGTTCTAGTCAGTGTCAACCTGGAAAACGTCTTAAAAATGCAGATTCCCCGGCCTCAGCCAAGACCTCCTGAATCGGAACCACCAGAAGCCCAGCCCAGATTATGATTATTCTGATAATCATAAATTTTGATTTATGATTGATTTATGAAACAATGGCTGCTACACATTAGAATCGCCTAGAAACCTCCTTCAGTCTCCTCCCCCTTGATTAGTGAGGGCAGGGAGTTGAGCCCTGGAAGAGTGGAAAGCCTCAGAGCTGGATGGACGGTCCGATGCTGACTTTGCTGCTAATCAGCTGTGTGCCCTTGGGGAGGTGACCTGCTGTCTCTGAGCTTGTGCCTCTCAAGTTTGTAAAGTAAGGACTAGCACACCCCCCTGGGAAGGTTAGTGTCAGCATCCGTGAAACGGTAGACATGCCCTGGCTGGTGCCCGTCAGACCCTGTGTAAACGGGAGCTCTGTGGAAACTGTGATTCGGAGGCGGATCGTCCAGGCCTGTGGTTTTCAGTCACTAATTCATACACGAGGGATGGCAAAATGATGATGGAGCAGTCTGCAGTGTGGACCGGGAGTCTGTGTTTCTAACCAGCTCCCAGGTGACACTGATGCTGGGCAAGGGCCACACTTCGAAAAGCAAGACTCTCCCTGGACAGGGCTGCTCAGCCTGCCCGAGGGGCGCTTTGTGGCGCGAGCCTGTCCTGTGGTCCTGTGCTGTGGAGAGCGCAGAGTCACAACCCTGGCCTCATCCCGCCACATGCCGGCAGCACCGCCCCCCCCAAGCTGTGACAGGTGAAAGTGTCCCAGACATTGCCAAATGTCTCTTGGGGGGCAAAATCGTCCCTGGTTGAGAACCACTGGCCTAGACTAGTGAAATGACAGTGAGAAAAGAGAATGAAATAAACCTTGAGGGGAAGCAGATGTGGCTCAACTGGTAGGGCTCCCGTTTACCATATGGGAGGCCCCGGGTTCGATTCCTGCAGCCTCCTGGTGAAGGCAAGTGGGCCAGCCCGTGCGGCACGGTGAGCTGGCGCAGCAAGATGACGCAACAAAGGGAGACAAGCAGACACAGAAAAACGCACGGCAAATGGACACAGCAAGCACAAGCAGCAAGGGGGGGATAAATAAATAATAAAATAAATCTTTAAATAAATAAATAAGTAAACGTTGAGCAAAGCCAGCTGCCGCTGTCCAACCGGGAAGCCCGATGGCCTGTCCCAGGGCATCATCACCTGTTTCTTGGGTGAAGAAGTGAACGGAACGAATGGATTGCTGGGGAGCACCTGGGAGAGGGTTTGCAATGTGAAACTAGGTTGCAGCTGAGCTTTAAGCCGGGGTGCGACTGGCGGCTAAGGAAGGTGCAACTGCAGTGGAATCCGAGTGCCTTTCTCCGGAGGACGAGCCTGGCCATTCCCAAGCAGGGGCCGGGGCCGGTTGCATTTGGCTTGCCCTGGAGAGAAGGGAGGCAGTGTCCCGTGTCCTGTGCGGACACGGCGTGGCAGCTCACCATTGGGTATGCAGAGGTTGCCTTTGACGGGAAGCCAGCCGAGACGGCAACAACTAAGCAAACACACCTCTGAATCACAGCCCCGGAATTGCCAGTCTAAACTCGGGGGGGTGGGTGCATCTGTGCACGCACCTCCCTGTGTGCGTGGGTCAGTTGGTGTCTAAGCACATGCTCAGGCGGTCACTCGGGGCCAGCCTCTCTACCCATCTCACCAGTCATGCCGTGCCGTCTTGTTTTGGGGCTCCCTGGGATTCGAATGCATGCCCACTTGACGCTGGAGCCCAAATCCTTTATACAAAGCTCTTCTGCGATTCCCAAAGCGGAAATGATGCGATGGTATGGTGACTCGTATTGCATGCTCCCTCGGTGCCAGCCCTGTGCTGAGTGCCTCAGAGACTTCGTCTCCTTGAATCCCCAGTGCGGCAGAACAGGGGAGGTGCCGCTGTTTTGCAGGTGAGAGCACTGCAAGGTGAAGCCACTTGCCCAAGGTCACACAGCAGCTAGGATTTCAAACCCGAATGTGACTCCTGAGTCCACGCCCACAACCGCTGCACCTTTCTAGCCCCACCCAGACCCCTTGATCAGCAGCCTCCCCATTCCCTGGGAACTCATTAGAAATCCCGGCCCCCCTCGGGCCAGCTGAAGGGGAGTCTGGGCTGTGACCGTATCATGTCCAGATCACTGCTGGAGGTTTGCCAGGCCTGAGAATGGAGCCGACATGCCAAATCCAGGAGGCCCACAATCCTTGATAAAAACTCACCCAAGAAATTCATGCTTATGGTTTAAAAAACATCGAATGTAGTGCAGAGGGACTTATGACAAAAGTAAAGCCCCCCTCTCCCCCTCCCCCACCCCTCATACAGAGACAGCCTCCTAAAGGGGGGCCTCCCAGGGGCTACCCCGGGTCGCTCGATGCATTCTGCTAGCTGTTCAGGTCCATGTGAGCAGCTGGAGATGGATGAGCGTTTAGCTCGTGGACGACCAGCTCTGAACCTCTTCCCCTCCTGCCGACACGTTCATCTCATCCTCCCCAGACCCCCCCGGAAGACTTTGAAAATGTAGAGGCTATAATTAAGCATGTGATTCTCCTTCTAACACAGGTTGATGGTGCCCCTGATCACACACCCATTCTGTAAGATGAGAATACTGGTGTCCCACCCCTCCCTCCTCCTTTCCTGCAATGGGGTCTTAAAGGCAGGGGACAGGGTCTTTGGGCTGAGCCAGGTGAGCCACTGAAGTCAAGATCAGAGTGACAGTGGCATCAGCCCCAGGCCATTTGCCTCGCTGATCATGATCTGAAGCCAGGAGAACTAAACCCCAGGGCTGGCTTGCTTCAGCTTCCCCATCAGGCAAGACCCTCCTCCACCCCGAGCCTCAGCTTCCCCAGGTGAAAGACACAAAGGCTGTTTTGGGTGGTCTGAAGTCTTAGCCACTTAGCAGTGGCTTTCAGTGTTTCCAGTACTGGCATGCTGTGGTTTTCTCAGTCAATAAAATCAGCCCAGTTGCCATGTCCCTTCAAAGATCATGCAGGCCCTCTCCAGCTGCAATCCACGGCCTAGCCTCTCTGTTCCCTGAGGTCCACTGAGACCTCTTCCTCTTCCTCTACTCCTTTGGACAGTCAGGTGGATATAAACATGGCTGCTTCTGGCATCAAGAGGAAAGTCACCCTGTTTTTCTCTCCTGGCAGGAGATCAATGTCAGAGAGAAACCTGCCATCTCAGCACTTTTAGAGTGTATTTATTTTCTCCCCCTGCTGTGCCCCACAGACTTCACAGGGGGGTTGCACAGGGCCCTGGAGCCCTCCCTTTCACACACACCTCTTCTTGGCCTCCGGTGCTCCCGGAGCAGAGGAAGTGCTGCCAAACTCTGTGGAGGCATCTCACATTATCACCCTGGCTTGCTCCAAGTCAAAGAGATAGAAGGAAAGGACAAAAGCAGCTCAGAGCTGAATGAGCCGGAGGGAAAATTGTCTGCAGGCACCAAGAGAACAAAAGATTGCTTTGGACTTGGACCTGATCTGTTCTTTATTAAGGAAATGATTACGGGAACATCTTTAAAATAGCAATGCAAGGTTTGTGGGCTGCTCCTAAGATTTTCTTCTTCCTGTTTGTTGGGATCAACAGCCAGTGTAGAATATGTGTGTGGATCTACTCTGGAGCTTGGGGAGGTTTGGAAGTGAGGCAGAGAAGATGCGCCATTGTGAAGGTAAGTGGCTCAGAAGACCCAAGGCAGAGGAAACAGGCTAGAAGTGGAAGGAGAACACCACGTGCCCACACCCCTGCCAGGCTACTTGCTGAGACCCTCCCAAGCTCCCTCTCTGATCTCATTCCTCTTGTTCTGCAGCTCCAGCCACACTGATCCCCTTGCTATTCCTCCAACTTTCCTGCCTCAGGGCCTTGGCACTTGCTGTCCTTGCTGCCACAGAAGCATGGCTCCCTACATTTTTCCTGACCACCTACCAAAGCACAGGAACCACCCCCTACCCCAGCACTCTCTGCCCCCCTCCTCCTGCTTTATTTTCCTCCTTAGAACTCACCAGCCTTGATGGATCATGTATAGTTATTCACGACTTGAAGGCTCCAGGAACACGGTTACCGCTGTGTGTTTTGTTCACTGCTGTCTCCCCAACCCCTAGAACAGCTACATATTAATAGTATTCATTGAATAGATGAATTTAGCTAGGCGATTCCAGTGCTTTGCCATGATCCCTTTCAGTGGAGGGTCAAGAGATTCTTTAAAATGGGAAGACTGCTGTCTCAGGGCCCCCCAGGGCCCCCCGGATCCTTGGAGGATGGGAGGAAATTAGTATGGTGGTGGTGACACAGCACAGGGAGGGCTGGTTTCTCCTCTGTAAACCCCCACCAGGCCCTGAGCTTCCCGAGTACTCAGAACAGCCCTTGCATGAAGTGGCTCAAAAGCATTTGTCTAGTAACTGAAATTGCTTATTTTTGAGTCCTCGCAATAACCCCACAAGGTGGGATTTGTTACCCTTGTCTGGAGGTGAGGAAAGTGACGTGATGGGTCTGGATTCGAGTCCAGCTCACCTGTCTCCAAAGCCCTCGACCGCCCCTTCGGTGCAGTCAGGTCTACCCAGACTCTCACAGTGCTGGAAGCCGGGTGCTGGCATCTTCCTATAAAGCAGGCAGCCTCCTCCCCAGCCCGGGGTACCTCAGGTCAAGAGGCACGTATGGAGAATTTAGCCATGAGCATGGCCAGCTGGGTAATACACGAAGGCGGACCAAGCTGGAACGCTGGCCTCGGAGGGCTTCCAGGCCCATTCGAGCATTGAGACGCAGCGCCAGCAGACACAGAGGACAAAGGTCAGGCGGCAGCACCGGCGCTGGGGTGACACGGGGCGGGGCATGTCTTGGCTGAGCCCCAGGACAGTGAGGGTGGCAGTAGGGAGGGGAGTGAAGGGGAGAGGAGCCCGAGCAAGGCAGCCATGCCGCTGGAATGCCAGTGTATCTGGGAACCTGCTGGCTGCAGAGCCCACCGGACAGAGGGCAAACGTCGCTTGGCGCTGCCCGTGAGCCTGCGGATCTAACAGTCCTTGGCACAGCCAGCGTGTCACTCGGGGTCAACAGAGAGACGGAACCCGTAGGAGAGCTATATAAAGGGATTCACTGCAGGGACTCATCACCCCCGTAACGGGGGGGCACCAGCCGAGCCGTCCGGGATCCGCGGGGCAGGAGGGGCGGGGGCGTCCCAGGCAGCATTTCCTCTTCCTCAGGGAAACCCCAGCCCGGCTCTCAGGGCCTCTCAAGGGAATGAAAGGGACCCACCCAGATCATCGAGGACAGTCTCCCTTATTTAGAGCCAACTGACGGTGGGCTTGAATCCCACCCACAAAACACCTTCACGGCCACACCGAGACCAGGCTTTGCTTGAACAGCTGGGGACTGGGGCCTGGGGCCTGGCCAAGGCCACTCAGCAAACCGACCGTGGCAACTCGCAAGGCCCCCCACGACGGGCTGGCTCCTGCCCACCCTCTGTCCTCACTGCCCCGTCCCACGGCCCCTCCGTGCCCCCCGCACGGCAGGCGCAGCCCGTCCCGGCCTCTGGACTTCTTACTTCCCGAGCCCCCTGCCTGGCAGTGAACCCCACCTCCTTCACATCTCCCCGGAATGCAGACGCAGAGAGAGCTTCCTGCCCTGTGCATCTCTGAAAACGCGCACCCCACTTCCTTCTCTTCTCCCGTCTCCTTCTATGTTTTCCTTAACAAACGCGTGTCACTCCCTAGCGTGATCTTCTGGATCTGTTGAAGATTTGACTTCTTGCCGAGAATGGAAGCTCAAGGACAGGAGGGCTTTGTTTCTCAGCTAAAGGTCGCGTCTGTCCGCTTTAATGCTGGCACCTGGGAGCGGCTCAATCTATTTTCTCGAACGAGTAAATGAATGAATGAGTGAGAATAAAACATTATTCACATTCACCTTGATTAGGTCTTATCAGTTCCTGTTTTTATTATTTTCCTCTGACCATGATCAGATGATTCAACCATTGGTTCCCCTTGAAACAAATGTCTATTGCTCTAGTGAGCAAAGTTTTCATGACTTTTTTTTTTTTTAACAAAACAGCATCTTTTTTATTTGCACACTTTAATTTCAGAACAAAAAAACTCACAATACACCAACATCCAACCTCATTGTGAAATGGGATGAAGTCCTTACATCATGACTTTTGATGACGGATGGGGTTGGGGGGGGGTGTTATAAGCACAAACTCTGAAATTCCTGGGAGGCATTGTCCACCTAAAATCCCGGCTGTGTCCTATCCCAGCTCTCAGAGACTGCAATGATTGCAAGACCATGCCAAGGATTCTCGGTTTCCCACCTTCCCCCGCTCTCAGAGTTAAGAAACTGGTCATTCTTTTAGATAGAAGAGAACCTTTCCCTTCCCATCCCCACCCCCACGCCATCCCCCAGTGACAAACAGCCCTATTTCTCAGCTTTCTTAGAACTGACTGTTCCTTTGAAGGTCTGGAAACTGGGATTTCCACAGACTTTCATGCCTCAGCCCAGGAAGAGGCTCCCGATAAACCCAGGCTCCCTCCCTGGGGTTGGCTAAACCAAGTATTAAACCTGCAGACTGAAAGAAACATCTCTTGCCTGGGTTTCTAACAAGCAGCTTTTTCTTTGGCTTCTAGTAATTAGTTAATTGCTGTTACAACTAGCTTGCAGAATGAGCTTCCCGCCCATTGAGAGGGGAGCCTCTTCCATTTTGGAGATTTTGTTGTTTTGTTTTGCTTTGTTGCCTGAAGTTTGGGGCTGCTGGGATGGGAACATTTGTTTATCAAAATAAAGGTGCTTTGCTCTCTCGAACCCCCCCCCCCCCATCTTAGTCCTTTTCCAGAAAGGTCTGGGTCCAACAATATCTCTCAAAAGCTCTTTTTACAGAAATTGAATTTGAAAATGCTCCCTAGCATGAAAAACAGGGTTGCAGGGAGTTAAAATAAATTACTTAGGCAGTGAGAGAAGGGAAAAAATGAGAGCAATTGGCCTCAGGGGAAATCTATGTTTTCAAACAGGATTTCAAAAGAAGATAGCTGATCGATTTAGAGATTTACCAGTTCCTCTTCAACTGGAGAAGAGAGCAAAAAAAAAAAAAAAATGTTTGGAGAGATTGGAGTCAATTCAAGACTCTTGAAATTCAATACAAATGGTGGTAATTCATTTCCAAAAGTTTACTAATTACGTTTGCAGAATGTAAAGGACTTTTACCTTCACACATAAAGTACGTCATTCAACTGCTGGAGTTTTCTTTCAGAGATGTCACAACATAAGGAAAATTTTCTGCCCCTCTCCCCTTTGTTTCAATTATTATTATTACTTAGACCTAAAGGTGATATCATCTTGACTGACAGCAGAAGGCATTCTCAGATCCCGATTTTGTTTCATGAACTGTTATATATTAAATATTGCCCCTTTGGTGAGAGCTGTCAAAACAGTTTCATATATTCTTTCCTGAGAGAAAAATCCTTATGATGCCACATAACTCAAATTATACAAATAACTGTCAAAAGCCATTAAAATCAGCTGCAGTGGTGGAGGGGGAGGGGAGGAAAGGGGCCAAGTGCTTAACGGTAAAAGAAAATTCAAGACAGGATATCTGTTGGATTTGAGGTGCAAGGATTCTGCTCGTCTGTAATATTTGGGTGAGCAGTTAACTGTTTGAGCATCTAGGAGAGAAAGTGGGGAATTGAGGGGAAGAGGAGAGGCTCTGAAAGACAGTTCACCTGGCTGAATTCTGGGGCCGACATTTACAACTCTGTGACCCAGGAGGACTCCGTAACCCCTCTGAGTATTGGTTCCTCATTCCTGAAATTGTTATCATCATAGAGACCGTATCCAGGGTTGTTGCAAGAAATAAACAAGCTGATGCAGGACATGGCAGCCACGGTGAGATGACGATGCCCTGGAAACCAGGGCTTGTCCTTCCACGCGCTTACGCCCCAGCCTTGAGGCCCAGCCAGAGGTCTGACCCATGGCAGCACTCTCTCTCCTCCCCTCCGAGTTGTCGGAGCCAACTGGGACCCACAAGGGGATCAGAGCTTGGAAAGAAGTCAAAGAAAGTCCCCGATGGAGGAGAAACTCAGGTTTCAAGCTTGTGATGTCGTCAGGAAGTGGAAATGAAGACCCAATCCTTCTGACACCCCCCTACCTGGGCAGGGAGCCGCCCAGGGCACAGCACAATCTCGGAAACCATCTTCCTCGGAGGCGCAGTTGAACTCTGGAGGGGGCCTAGTTTCCTTGACATTTGCTCCAGGACGGATGGGAAGAAATGGTCCCTCCCCCTCGCCCCTACTGCGGCTCAAAGCAGAAACAGCTGTGGGAATGGGCGCTGGCTTTTGGGAGCCAAAGCCCCGGGAAAACCAAATGACCGTCCGCTCTGGGCCGCTGGGAGCTGGGTTCCTTGCCGCCCTCTCAGCAGGTGTCTCCGGAAGTTCTCAGCCCAGACACTTTCCAGTCGTTTTTGGCGGCAGCTAAGCAAGCCTTTGTCCGCCTCTGCAAGCTCGTCTCCTGCTAACCACTGGCTGGTCCAGTCCTCCACCAAGGAGCCAGCGTGATCTTTCTAAAAACAAACGGGGTCACGTGCCAGCCCGACTCAAAACCCTTCGGGGCTCCGCAAGGCCCTTGGGTCCAGCCCAGGCTCCTGGCTCTGGCTCCCAGCCCTTCTGGACCCGGTCCTGCAGACAGTCTAGCTTCATCCCTGGCAGCTCTGCCTTCTCACTTCCTGCCTCCCCCAGGACTGGAGCTGCCCTCGCTGCTCAAACTCTCTGCTCCCCTCAAGGCTCTCGCATGGACCGACACTGTCCACCTGTCCGCGGCCCTGCCTCGAGCCTCCGGCCCTCCCTGACCCCGCGTGGTCGATGGTGGCCATAAGCCTCGCATCACTCACAGCAGAGCTTTCGTCGTCTTCACTTATTTCTGCGTGAACCGGCCACTTTCCTCAAATCACACTGATGGTGGAGCTGGCGTCCAAGCTGCCTAGCAGTGCAAGTGGGACTGCAGGGTGGAGTGCTGGCTCCATCACCTGTATGCAGCACGGCCCTGGCCGGTTGCCTCACCTCTGTGGGTCCTGCCACCTGTAGAAAATGGGGACACTAAGAGTATCTACCTCCTGGGGTTGCCATTGGATGAGTGAACTAAATATGACAATGCGTGACACGTCAGGCTCGCGGTACCTGTAGGCAGCTTTTATTGCATTACATTTTCTTTTGAGTTGGAATCATTTTTGATATTTAAATACAAAAAGTGAGCACTGCAAATAAAGCTGTTTATTAACCTTGAAAAATAAAAAAAAATTAAAAAAAAAAAAAAAGTGAGCACTGACTTTTGTCTGTTTCATGAACTGTGTGCATGTCCCTCCCCAACATCTCCAGGCCGAAAAAACAACAAACACAAAAGTCTTTCATGCTCAGGGGCACCTCCCGCGTCCTGGCCCCCGTTCCTACCTCGCCGTGGGTAGCTCGGGTCTTCTGCTCAGCGAACGGGGTGGGTGCCGGCGCTGGAGCAGCCGCCTCGTCGCTGCACCCTGGTGTCGGGTGAGGACAGTGTGGAGGGCACAGGTGCAAGCTGGAGGCTCTGAGAAAGTAGAAGAACCCTCCCCGCTCGGTTTAGATAGATCAATGTGCCAAAGCTAAAAAAAAAATCCCACATCAGCAGCTCAGACGCTATTGAATTTCAAATTTCTCGCACCAAGGCAGCTGAAATCTAGCAGTAACGATCTAGATCTTTCCAGGAAGTGAGGGTAGAGCCCCTGGCATTCCTCCTGACAGAACTGCCTTGGGCCCTAGAAGCATCTGCAGCTGCCCCTCCTCAGCCTCAAAAACAACAGGAAGAACCAGGATTGGAAAGGACGTGGTCCCAGTCCATACGGCTGCCCCGGAAAACCTGAACTTTAAATTTTTTTTTTTCAGGTACCAGGGCTGGGGATTGAACCTGGGACCTTATATGTGGGAAGCTGGCGCTCAACCACTGAGCCACACGGGCTCCCCTGAGTTGGTTTTCACATTTGTTTGCCGGTTGTTTATTTTTGGTTTTAGGAGGCACCGGGGACCGAACCCTGGACCTCCCATGTGGGAGGCCGGCGCTCAACCTCTTGAGCCACATCCACTCCCCACCTGTACATTTTTTGAGCCACAAAGAGGGAGAGATCAAAAGTGGCTCCAGCCGCGGACCCAGTCCTCTCCAGGAACATCTCCGTCAGACCCCGTGCCTCTCTGACAGGGTCTCATCTAGCTCCTCGTCGCAGTCCTCCTCCAGCTCCTCTTCAGTCATCTCAGTGTCGCCCTTTGGGAGTGATTCATCCGGGGACAGTGGCGCCCCAGGGCGGCAGCAGGGGTGGTGGCAGCCACGGTTGTAGGGGATACCCTACATTTTCATTTTTTTTTTTTGTTTTACCGGGAGGTCCCGGGGATCGAACCCAGGTCCCTCCATATGGGAGACGGACGCCCAACCATTTGAGCCACATCCGCCCCTACATTTTCATTTAAGAGTTATGCATCTTTTTTTTAAAGATCTGAAAATATAGAATAGCAAAAAGAAGAGGAAAAAATCACCCATAATCCCACAAACCTGAAATAGCCAGGATGAGCATTTTGCTGTCCTGTCATTCTAGTCCTTTTTAAATGCATATAGGAATACATAAGTATAAATATGCTTATGTGAACAGATATGACATGCGTTTGCATGTATTTGTAACCGTTTTATTAAGGCATAATTCACAAACCACATAAAGTGTACAAGTGAATGATTACTATATTCAGAGCTGTGCAGCCATCACCGCAGTGTAACTTTAAAATAAGTTTATCACCCCAAAAGAAACCCTCTACTCTTTAGCAGTCCCCCTCCCTCCCCTACCCACCCCCCAGCTCTGTGCAACCACCAATCTACTTTCTGTCCCAATAGCTTTGCCTATAGTGGACATTTCCTATAAGGGAAATCATGTAACATGTCCATGTATACACATCCATTTAGATCTATCTATTTGTGTGTGGCATGTATGACTTGCTTCTTTCACTAAGCATAATGCTTTCTAGGTTCAACCATGTTGCAGTACCTCACCCTCCTTCATTCCAATTTATTGTCAAACGATGTCCCGTTGTATGGCTAGAGCACTTTTTGTTTATCTGTTCACCAGGTGATAGGCACTTGGGTAGTTTCCACTTTTTGGTTATTATGAATAATGCCACCAAGAACAAGTGTTTTTTTTTTAATTGACTTTTTCTTTTTGGTGACCAGTTCTATGATCCCCCCCCCCCCCCCGCTTGCTGTCTGTGTCCATTCGCTGGGTGATCTTCCGTGTCTGTTTCTTGCCTTCTCTTCTCATTTTTCTCCTCCAGGCTTCACCGGGATTCGATCCTAGGGACCTCTGATGTGGGAGAGAGGCACCTTGTCACTTGCACCACCTCAGTTCCTGTTTTCTGGCACATCTCGCCTTGGTTCTCCCCTGCGCCTCTCTTTTGTTGCATCGTCATCTTGCTGCGTGGCTCAGCGGGACGGGCTCACCGCGTGTCCGCGCAGGCCTGGGGCGCGCCGTGCGGGCCTGGCTGGCCTGCTTGCCTTTTTTTAAATTTTATTTTACTAGGAGGTCCCAGGGATCGAACCCGGGTCCTTCCATATGGTAGACGGATGCCCAACCACTTGAGCCACATCCACTTCCCTGAACAAGTTTTTGTATATGTTTTTATATAGTGAAATACACTATCCATGATATTTGTGAGCTGCTTTTTCCGCATCATAAATGTTCTTCTCCGAAATCAGTTTTCATGGTTCCATGGAATTAAATATTAGGATAAAATGTAATTAATTTGGTCACCCAGTTGGTGAATTTAAGTCCCTTGAATGCCGAATACTGTGTTTATTCCTTTATTTTGTACCCTTCCTTGTTCCAGAAGGCACCTAGGGCACTGTGTCAATCAGGCTTCCCAGAGAAACAGAACCCACAGGCTATGTCTTAAGAGATGATTTCCAGGAACTGGCTCCCGTGGCTGTGGGCTGGCAGGTCTGACATCTGTAGGGCAGCTGGCAGCTGGAGATCCCAGCGAGACTTGGTGCTGGGGGCTTGAGTTGGAATTCCTTCTTCTCTGGGAAACCTCAGTGTTTGCTCCTAAAGCTTTTCAACTGATTGCATGTCCTCCCTGTCCCCCATTGCCAAGCATCATCTCCTTTACTGAAAGTCAGCAGCTTGCACGTGTCAACCTCATGCGCAAAACGCCACATGGCGACATTGACGGTTTGACCAAATAATGGTGCTACTGCCTCGTCGGGTAGACACGTAAGACCAAGCAGCACGGGGCGTGCAGAGGTGCTTCACCAGAGGCCGGTGGTCCTAATAACTGGGTGGTTGACCCTCAAGCACCTAAGGACGAACTTGACGAGCAGCACAGCTTCAGGACGAGGACGTGGAAAGAAGCAGGGACCAAGCAAGTCCCTGCCGGGGCCAGACCCAGACTCCTAGCAGCCCGAAGGTTTCTTTGACCCCAGCCTCTCCCTCCTCCTGCACTCCCACGATCCCTCTGCCCCTCTCCCTGTTCCTCAGGCTGGAAACCTGGCATCACTCTGACTTCCCCCTTCCTCCTGCAGCCCTCTCCGACCAGGCAGCTAGCTCTGTCCACTTGCCTGGAGTCCTTCCTGCCTCCATCTCTAGGCTTTTCTCCCACCTGGGTACCACTCAGCTCCCTAACTCGTCTCCCATGCCCCCACCTCCTTTCCTCTACACAACAGCCAGGTAATCTTTCTAGAACTGGAATCTGATGTCACTTTCCTACCTGAAATAATTCATAGTCTGTTGGGTGGGCTCTTGGCTACTCGATGCATGAGTGACAAGGACAAGGACATCCAGGGACTGTTCCCACCTCTGTGGACCTCTGCCCCTCCCTTAACCTCCAGCCACCAGGGAGACCTTAAAGTACCAGGGAGACCTTAAAGTCGACCCCTATCCCCAGAGCTCTTTCTCACCTTTCTTCCTTTGTTTCACCCTCAGCCTGGAATGCCACACTCATGCCCCACAGCTTCTCTGGTTAATTCTTACTCACTGTTTCTTGCTGGGCCAGGGGCCCTTCATGAACATGCCTGCCTGCCACCCCCAGGCTGGGTGAAACCCCCGCCACACACTCCCTGGAGTGATCACCCCGCCACAGCCCGCCTCACGCTGCCTGTAGCTTTCTCCCTCCTCGACTCTCCCAAGCCCAGTGGTTCTCTACTCTGGCTGGACAGTAACATGCCCAGGGACAACTTGTGTATGAAATCACTGCCCACCCCCCCCAACCCCCAATGAATGCAATTAGAATCTCTGAAGGTGGGGCATCCAGATGACTGGGAAGCACAGGGAGGGGGAGAGCGCCCACCAGCCCACGAGTCTCCCAAGGGCAGAGGCTGCATCCATGAACCCGCCTGCCCGCTCGGTGCCGGCTGCTGGTGCATGGAAGGTGCACATCCGCTGCTGGTGGCCTGAAGGAAGGGGAAACGGCCGAGGGGCAGGGATTCCAGTCCTGTGAAAAGACTGCTTCCTTAGTTCTCTTTAATTAAACGGCATGTTTTCCTCTGAGAGCCCATTCCAGGGGCCGGTAGGAAAAACTGCAACCTTCCCTGGGGTCCCCCATCATCGGAGATACACTGAGGTTCCAGGGCATCTGGGGAGAAAGGGTGCGTGGTCCAGTGATGTGGGCACACTGGTTGCCGTGGAAACACCAGCATCCCAGTGCAGAGGCCGTTCAGCTCCGGCTCTCTGTTGCTCCCATGGCATGCTTGGGGGTGAGAATTTTTGCAAGGATGTGGATGGTTCCTTCTGTCATCTCTGCCACAGAGCCAGTCCTGTTGGGTCCCAGGGCACCCAGGGAACAGTTCTTTCCTTCTCCACTTCTCAGCCTGAGCTTGGGCCAGAGTGTGGGCCCATTCTCCTCCCTGCTTTAAAAGACATTTGTCTCTGCCCAGATATCCTTCTCTCCCTTCCTTTAGCTACTCTGTGGTCTCTTTAAAGTCTCCTTAGTCTCTTGTTAAACCAAAGGCCAGAAAGCCGTGTAGGCTCCTTCTTCCTTCTTCCCTACCTCACTCCTTCTCTGAGCCAAATGAGCACAGGGGAAAGTGTGTGTATGGGGCGGGGGAGAAAGCAAGGGAGAAAAAGGTAAATGTCTAAAAATATTACCTGGCTGCAAGAAAAATAGAGGCGAACATGAACTCGTTTCATCCTCAAATGACAGGCATACTTGCTATTATTCTCCTTGTTTAATAGATGGGGAAACTGAGGCTCAGAGCAGTAGAGTCACCTGCCCAGAATCATACAGCTCATAGATGGTATATCCAGGATTTACACCCAGGTTCTGTCTGAACCTGAAACATCAACCACCAAACTGTACCACCCCAGAGAACAATCCGCCCCTTTGGGGCTCCGAGTTTCAGTGGGAACTTTTTAAATTTCTGTCCTAGATTTCTTTTCTCTTCTTTCTTTCCTTTTCATGTATACTCAAATGTATGTATAGTTACTTTAAATAATTCCGTGGCATTAAATTAACATGTGTAAATAAAGAGTAAAGAAATTAATTTTTCTAACTCAAAATAGGTTGCTGTACACATCAAAACAGACAACACACTTGTTCCAGTGTGATGCCCTTTAAGAGCCTTTTCCTGTGAAAGATCTGCGCTTATCAATGAGACTTCAAATTCAGTTCTTTTCCACTTTGGAGAAAGTAAAAAACTAACTCATAAAATCATCATCTTGTTACTATTCTCCTCTGCCCTTGCTTAAATCATGCACACACACACACACACACTCAAATTATGGCTAATCTGAGCTGCACATGGCTTAGTTTTATTCCCACATTCCCACATTATTATATATGGGAATATTCATTTTTTGTAAGGGCAAAAAAAATTTTTTTTTTAATTTTAAACAAGAGTGAATGCTTCCCTTGGATTCTGCTCTTCCCCATGTTTTTCTTTGTTCTTGTTCTCTGATTTGATTCCTTTGGTTAAATTTTTTTGTTCTCCCAAAGTCATTCTGGTTAATTTTAGCATCTCTTTTTCAGGGTTTTGACAGTTGAGAAGACTTACTCTAGGTCAGGAGGACCTGCAGTTGGAAAGAATCCTCCAGAATGCCATTTTGATATTGGCATTTGATGTTGATTTGTCATGTCATGTCAAAGGTCAGTGAGCAAATGTAGTGGAGGGACAGCCAAGGCCCAAACAAGTAAATTTATGTCAAAAGAATTTTCTGAACGTGCTGCCTTGACAAATGGGCCATTGGCCCGGGTAGTCCAAGTTCCCAAATGTATTGGGGGTGTTTCTGGCCAGAGCTGAGGGAACGACTCCCCTCCAGATGGCGTCAGGTAGGCTCCACCCACGCTGCAGAGACCCTGCCGGGTGGGTGGTCGCTGAGCTGAGTTTTGGTTCCAGTTAATTTATTTGTGAAATTAATTGCTGCTTCTCAAGTACAGAAGCGCATGCCAAAAGGTGCACCTGAAATCTCTCACACTTGACCATTTTCCTCCATTTGTGCTTCTCACATCCCACTTCTCAAGCTCAACCATCAAACGCTGCATCTTACCCTGCCCTAAATGTCTTAAAAAGCATTGTTTTCAATGACAGGGTGCCTTGTATTTTAAAAATCTATTTATTTATTTTTGAATAGGTAATATTCATATTATTCAGCGTTGAAATGTGCTAGAGAGAACAAAACTCCTTCCCAGCCCTACACCCAGCCAACTGGTTCTCCCCAGAGGTGCTCACCAGGAACAGTTTCTTATATCCCTCCAAAGATATTTTATGGATGTGGCAGCAAACGCCTGTAAATATTCTTCTTTCCTCCTCTGGGGGCGTCCCCAGCTCTGAGCGGGTCCTTTAAGCAGCGTCTGCACACAGGGAAGTCATACCAGGCAACATGGTCCGGGGCTTTCAGAGCCAAGCACTAGGCTGAGCCTAGCACGTCCCTTTTTCCCTTTTTTCACCACATCTCAGTGAGGCAGATCCTGTTATTGTCTCCACCTTGCAGATGAATTGGAGGTTCAGGGAGATTTAGTGGTTTTCCTGAAAGGATACGACACACAGGTAAGAAGTGGCAGAGATGGGATTTGAACCCAGATCAGTCTGACCCCAGAGGTGGAAATTTGAATGACTTTTTTTTGTCCAGAGCTCAATATCGCTGTGACAGTTTGAGATTATTTCATGAATCCCCAAAAAAGAAAGATTATGTTTGTAAACGAATCTATTGCTCTGGGTGTGATACCCGTTGATTGCATTAAATTCAGTCGAGGGGACTTTTGATTAGATTACCTGTTAAGATTGCTTCGAGGGCTTTTTGATTCAACTACGTCAGGTCGAGTCCCTGCCCCCTTGCTGGGTCTGATATAAACAGACACAGACAGACACACAGGAAGAGAGAGCTCTGTTATTTTTTATCCTGTCATGTGGCAGAAAGGAGAAGGTGTAAACAGCTGAGGCCCCAGGGAGATATGAGCCATTTTGCCTGAGACCTTACAGCTGAAATCGGGAAGAGCGCAGAATTGGCAGAGACTGTTATAGAAGGTCCAGAAAGAAATAAGCCCTATGCCAGGAAAGAGAGGAAGCCCTAAGACACAAGCCCTATGCCAGCTTGCAGCTGAAATCAGGAAGAAAGCAGAGCAGCTGAGCCTGAGAGAGGACGCCCAAAAGGGAAGGTTGAAACCTTGCGGAGGTTGGCGGCCATCTTACTTCACCGTAGGGCAATACACTGGAATCAACGGTAGCTGACTTTGGTGAGAAAGCATCTCTGCTGATGCCTTGGCTTGGCCTTAGAACTGTAAGCTTTTACCCCAATAAAACCCCATTTTACAAGCCAATAAAACCCCATTTTACATGGTACTTTGCATTGGCACCCCTTTGGCGGGCTAATATGATCGCTTTATGTAATGTTTACTGAGCACCTGCTACACACCAGCTACAATGCAAAGGGCTGGTGATCCAACAGCAAAGAAGACAGACACGGTTCTCACCCTCAAGATGCTCACAGCCCACGCGGGAAGCAGACATTGAACGGATGGCGTCATACTGCATTCTGGGTGGGTGGAACCTAAATCCAGTGATTGGTGTCTGTATGTGATGGTTTGAAGCTGGATGGACCCAGAAGATTATGTTTTTTAAAGCGAATCCATTCCTGTGGGAGTAAACTTATTGTAGGCAGGGCCTTTTGATTAGGTTACTTCAGGAAGGCATGGCCCAGGGTGGGTCTTAATCCTCTTACTGGAGTCCTTTATAAGAGAATGAAATTCAGAGGGAGAGAGAGAAAGTCAGGGAAACAGAAAGCTGAAAGCAACAAGACCCAGAGCAGGAGGGAGAGACCAGACACCATGTCCCTTGCCATATGCAGAGGAGTCCAGGGTCGCCGGCCGTCGGTCTTCAGGAAGAGGGCATTGCCTGATGATGCCTTGATTTGGACACTTTTCTCAGCCTCAGAACTGTAAGCTTGCAAATAAATAAATCCCCACTGTAGAAGCAAACCATTTCTGGTATACTGCATTTCAGCAGCCCAGCAGACTAGAATGCCTTGTAAGAAGAGGCGAGGACACACAGAGGGGACGTGCAGGGAGATGCCGTGTGATTGGAGGCAGAGCTAGGAGTGGGCAGCCATGAGCCCGGGAGCCGCCAGGAGCTGGCCGAGCAGGAAGGAGCCTCCCTAGAGCCTTCGGGGGGAGACTGCCCTGCTGACACTTTGATTTTGGACTTCTGGTCTCCAAAACTGTGAGAGAAGAAATCTCTGTTGTTTTCAGTCACCCAGCTTTTGGTACTTTGCAGTCCTAGAAACTGATATAAACTAATAAACACACAGATAAATGTGTAAACTGCTACGGAGGAAAAGAGCAGGGGTCCCTAAGTTAGGGTTGGAGGAGGGATATCAGGGAAGGTGGCATTTGAGGCCTGGCAAAGAGCAAAGCCAGCCAGGCACAGAATGGGGTTAGCACTTTCCCAGAGAAAAGAACAGAATGCCCTGGAAATCTGGCTTTACTTTAAATAAGTCTTGTCATTTAAAATTTTTGTTTTTCATTAAGAAAAGTAAAAAGAAGCAAGCGAGATTGGTCTTATTAGCTTAATAAAGTAAAAACAATCTACTATGTAATTCTTTAATGTAATATGATTTAACAAATAATAAAGTATAAATTGTACTTAATCTGATGTACTCAAAATATTATAATTTCAACAGGCAATCAATATAAAAATCATTAATGAGGTATCTTCTGCTCTGTTTTTGTACTTTGTCTTTGTAACCCAGTGCGTGTTTTATGCTCACAGTACAGTTCACCTCAGACCAGCCACGTTTCAGGTCCTCCCTAGACCTCCGTGGCTGGTGGCTGCCATTCTGCACAGCTCAGGTTTAGGCAATTTGAATCCTTCGTGTGAATCTTAACATACAGACCTGATATAAAAATAGTGGGCGACATTTACTGAGAACCTGCTCTGTTTCAAGCTCTGTGCAAAGAGATTTACATCCATTATCTTAATGTCCTCTCCTCTAATTAATCCAGAGTGAGGCAATGACACCCTAAGGACTCCCTGACACAAGTCCTTCATCTCTGTAGGCAGTGCTAGGACACGGCTGTCTGGAGGCAGACCAGGTTCTTGAAATCTGCAGAAACTGGGACAGGCCGTGGGGTACCTTCCCTCACCCACTGCGAGCCGAGCCTTCCTCGGCCAGCCTCGATCTAGAGAAAACAAATGAAGGGTCAGACGCCCCCCACCACCGCGGGCTAAGCCGCAAGCTCAGTGAGGCTCATATCCAGATGCACCTCTCACTTCTGACCAGTGAATTCCAGCAAGCAAAGCCCTGCATAGAGTGGAACGTGACACGAAGGACTAAACTACAGAAGGGCGGGTGCGTAGGTAATAGTTAGAGACATTAATGCGTCAGAAAAATATTAAATTTGCAAACGGGTGTTGTTTGCTCTAAAATGTCATTGCTTTTTCTCCCCTGGCAAATGTTATGAAATGCTAATTAGCTCCCATCACAACGGAGGCTCACGGATCTGCTTGATCTCTCCGTCAGGGGCGGGTGCACAGCGCCCCACACTGCAGGCGGCACAGCTGGGGACGACCCCCCTCCCCTTTCGGGAGAACCCCCGCGCTGTGGGCAGGGACTGTCAAACCAGGCAGGAAGGGGAGCAGGGAAGCCCAAAGGAGGGGCTGGACTGGCAAGAAGCAAGGTTCAACCTCAGAAACATCTTGCTCCCAGTTCCCGTTGCTGGGCCGTGGGTGCGACTTTCCAAATGGCTGGAAAGTAACGCAGCCCACAGGACGTTAAGGCGCTGGGGTCCTGCCTGTGCGAGGAGCTCCTCTGACCTCACTGGGGAATGCACAGGGCAAAGCACACGCGTGGCCCTCCGGTGCTGGGCGTCACTGGGCCTCCAGGCCACGCGTGGGGTGTCGGTGAGCAGCCACACGCTGTTAGGCACAGGCGTTTCCCACCGCATTTGGGGCCGGCCACGTCCCTGCTGGGGGTCTGTCCTGTAGGGGGTTTAGGCCTCGACTGAGATGCCAGTAGCACCCAGCCCCCGTGGTGACAACCGAAACGTCTTCAGACATTGCCTTGGGGGCAAACCCGCCCCCAGCTGAGAACTGCTACTCAGAGCCGTGGTCCGCTCAGGCCACCTGAGCCTGGGGTGGGATTTTCACCAGCCCTTTGACAAGGTGAGACAAAAATAAGGACACAGAGAAGTTTTTGTGGAGCAAAACGTGATTGATGTAAAGAAGTCTCTTTTTCCAGGACCATCCTTCCTAGGTGTTGGAATGAAAGTGCCTTTTATGAAACACTGATAAATTGTTGTAATAGACGGTAGCCCCCCACCCTTTTTCTTTGTTGTTACTGCCCCTACCTGGCAAATCAAAAGCTGCCAGTGCTGTGTCAGTCCACTCTTTTATTATTATTTTTTTAAAGTTTTACTGGACTGAAATTCCAGTCTAGGAACCTTAGGTCTCCCCTTAAAAATCTCTCAACTCTAGCAATTACTAGTGGTTTGCCTCAGTTTCCACAAATGTAGAATGAGGCTAATAATTGTGCCCATCTCACAAGGGACTGTGAAGAATAAGTGAGGAAACATTTAAAGTGCTGGCTTAGCCTATATCCTAAAGATCCTTCCAGCTTAGAGTCTGCACTTCACCTGGATTCCAGTAAGCCCAGGATAACTGTTAGGGATTATTGTCAGCGTCTTCCAGCTCTGTGGCGTATGTCACAGTGGGGTTACAGCTGCTTTAGCCAGAGGCTCCATTTCTGGCCAATTCTACAATCTGTCACCCATAATTCTATGCAAAATAAGACAACGGAGCTGCCTGAGCCGTCCCCAAGGTCTGCACTCAATGAAAGCAGTTACAGGAGATTTTTACCAGGCCTTTCTCCCTGCAAACCTGGCCCACTCATAGCGCAGCATCCAGAGGAGGCATAATTCCCCCAATTCCCAACCCACAACATGCTTCCAAAGTGGCAACATGTCCCAGCCGGCATTACCCTTTAAAGACGTGTGTCATTCAAATGTCGACACAGCTAATTACCAGGTGGTGACCTTTCAAGTGCTCATTATAAAAGCTCTCTCTCGACTATCCTAGAACTCCACCTCCACTCGGCTTTCCTGTCAGTGGTTCTGTGCCGGGAAGGGCCTTCCAGCCCAGCTGTGCCGCTCCCGGCTGCCCTCCCCACAGCGGGGGCAGGAGGGGGCAGTGGGTGCTGGGGTCGGCCTTGGGTGGCAACCGGGCGAAGAGCTCAAGGCATTCACCCTCCGACCACCTGGGAGCCCAGTTGCCAGCTGCACCCGGTGCCGGGGTGAGGGGGTCGTGTAGGGGTGCTTGTGAAAATTCACTTTGGCTAAATGCAAACTTCCTGATGATAGAAGAAAATAAACCAACATTTAAGAGGCTATTTTTAAAATACTCTTCTCAGACATGAAATGGTTCTCCAAGAACCATGGTTTGTGGAGAAGAGTATAAATGAGTCAGAAACATCAGATTAGATTTTTTTTACACAAAACCTCAAAAACAATCTCAAAGGCAATGAACAAAATGTGACTTGTCCTCAGCATTGAGCAGACGAGAAATTGTGACCTTCCCAGGACCTGCTGTATCCTCCTCCCAGGCACTCCATCATTCATTCTTTCTTTCTTTCTTTCTTTCACTCATTCAACATTTTTGAGCCCTACCATGTAACAAGCACTGGGCCAAACACAGGGGCTCGTGGAGCAGCCGATCAAGCCAGGGGAGCCATTCGATGTTCCTGATTAATTGTGATCAGAAAGCAGATTGATTTATGCAGTGCTGCAGGTGGATGGGGATGGAAAGAGACCCCTTTTATTTGGGAGGTCAGCTAAGGCTCTCTGAGGAAGTGACATTCGACTTTTATGACTTATGTCCATGTGGTGCAAAATGAAATCACGGGGCGGGTTGGGAGGAGATGGCATTTGAAATTAGGAAGGAAGCAGCTTGGAAAATCAGCCAACAGTAGCACAGGATTTTCCGAGAGAGTACTTTATCAGTGTTTCTTCCCCCTTATTCTGAAAGTATTATGCGGCTATTGTTACAAAATTCAAACCACAAACAACTTTTCCCTTCAGTAATCTGGTGATGGCTTCCATGTTTCTTCCTCCCTTGGGTTGGATGGATGAGCCAGATGGAGGCGGTGGGGGCGGGGACCGCCAGGGCTGCCCCGTTGGCCGGACAGAGGACGTGTAGGCAGGGGGCCTGTCCCTCCAGCATCGCCCTGATGGGGGCACCCAGCCTGGACCTGAGCAGTCCCATCCCTCATCCCCAAGAAAACATGACCCTCACTTTACAGCTTGCACGCTTTCTCTAGATCCACACAAGACCCCGGAAGCAGAGGCCAGGAGGCTGCCGCGCTCAGAGCGCTCAGAGTGGTGACGCGACTTGCCCAAGGCCAAGGACCAGCAAGTGGCACAGCCAGGACTCAAACCCAGGAGCTCTGCCCGTCCCCACAGCTGCACCCTACTTTGCAGTGAAATCCACCCACTGGGCAACATCTGAGCTCCGCGTGCGAGGATGCGCCCGTGGCTTCTGAATCTCGGCCACGGATCACCAGCCAGGAGAGCCGGATCCTTGGGTTGAGCGGCACCACCTGCAGAAGTCAGTGCCCAGGGCTGATGGCAGAATGCGGTCGAGGTCAGAGTGGCCATTAGGCAAGTGTCCATGCCATGCAAAACAAACGAACACAGCAGGGTGGCAGGAGAAGGCATGTGAAAGACGCCTCCAAAGGGAGATGTGGAAAGGGGCAGGGTGTGCGCCCTTCAGACGCCCTCTGAGGCTTCAGGGCTTTGAGTAAGGTGGGCTCTGGTCCATATGCCTGCGGAGCCCCCTGCTCTTGGAAACGGAGGACGCCAGGTCTCCCCAGGTCTCGCTGGGGCCCTGGGGAAGGGCGTGGCCCGTGGCTTCCGGATCACCTCTGGCTCCAGGCTCCAGCCTGGATCATCTCACCGTCTACACAGCTGTCCTACCCCATGAACCGCCCAGATGTGGAACCCAGACCCTTTCCTTTGAGCTCAGTTAAACACTCTCTCATGAGGCATCCGCATGTGGCACTTTCACTGAAGGTTTATGGAAATGCAGGATAACTTTGGTGCAACACAGACAGCTCAGAATGGAAGAATTTTCTTGTAAAATTTCTTTGCCATTTCTACTTGTTTGAACACCCGCCTCCTACCTCTTTTCCTCTCCCTTCTCTTGTCTGTTCTGCTCCTCTCCACCCCCTTCTTTTTTTTTTAAATTCCCTTTGTTGCTTTTTTTTTTTTTAAAGAGTTATTTTATTTATTTATTGCCCCCCACCGTGGTTTGCACTCGCCATCTGCTCTCTGTGTCCATTCGCTGTGTGCTCTCTGTGTCTGGTAACCTTCTATTTAGGAGGCACTGGGAACTGAATCTGGGACCTCCCATGTGGAAGAGAGGCCCTCAATCACTTGAGCCACCTCCGCTCCCTGCTTTGTTGTGTCTCTCATTGTGTTTCCTCTTTGTGTCTCCTTGTTGCATCATCTTGTTTCATCAGCTCACCGCTCCAGCCCATCGCACCAGCTCCCTGTCTTGCTCATCTCCAGGAGGCACCGGGAACTGAACCGAGGACCTCCCATGTGGGAGGCGGGAGCTCAATTGCTTGAGCCACAACCCCTTCCCCCCTTTGTTTTTTTTTTTTTTTTTTTTTTACCGGGTGGTACCGGGGATCGAACCCCGGTCTCTCCATATGGTAGACGGACGCCGAACCTCTTGAGCCACATCCGTTTCCCCCCCTTTGTTTTTAAAGCAGGCAAGGTGTTAATATTCAGGTGATAGATGGGAACTCTGTATTTTCTGCATGATTTTTCATGCAACTTCTCTAATGAAAAAAGAGAAAATGAAGAAGTTTAGCTGTCTATTCCAGTGTCTTATCTTTTTCTAACATTGCCCTTGGGGACTCACCTCCATACCCCTAGAAGTTGGTTAAGGCATTTTTCTAATTCCTAATGCTCTACTCCAGAAAATTCTGATGCCTGCTGGGTTGGGATAATTTTCTCACCATACAGTCTCAGTTTCAACTACTCAAGTAGCTCAAAAGCAACCACAGATAATACGAGAATGAACAGACCTGGCTGTATTTCAATAAAACCTTCTTTAGTTGCTACACAATCCACTACTTAGTTGAGGGAGACCCACCCTGCAGTACCCACCTTTCTCTTTCTGGGCATCCAAACCACTAAATCACAAGATGCATCTTTTCTGAGCCCCATTGTGTGCCCAGGCTTGTGTTGTGCTGTGGGAGTGGAGAGGACAGCTCTGAAATTCTGTTCATGATTGTCCAGTCTTTGATAAGATGAAATAAAGCTGGTATCCACTTGTGTGTTGGAAAATTTGCCCAAGCTCTCCCCATGATTACATGTCAGATACTGAGTGTGTTTTGGCTCCACAGGACCCAGGGATCAGAGATAATATTGTATGGGTTTGGAGCCCCTGGCCATAGGACTGCTTTGGTTTCTATTCTTGTTAGATCTTCTTGGTAAATCATATAAAACAATTCGACCAATAGTCACTCAACACACATCCGTCCCTTTGTCTTGGGGGCAATTGAGCCAATGAGGAGAAAGCCCTGGTTCTGAAGGGTCCAGTCAGAAACAGGATGTTCTGATGGACTAAAGTGGGAGTGGGGAGGTGGGGGGAAGGGAGATGAGGAGGGGAGGTGGGAAGTATGGGCTCACTCTGCTTGTTCAGATGATGTAGAGCCTCTGACACCCAGCATGCCCCCAAAACTACCTGGAGAAGAAAAATCCAGATTGCCGAAATGGAGGCCAAGGGCAACCAGATGGAATTGGTACATATGGGAGAGAAGAACAAGGTTTTGGGGTCAGACTGCATGGGTTTAAATTCTCCTTCCAGGGGTCGGATGTGGCTCAACTGGTTGGGCGTCCGTCTCCCATATGGAGGGACCCGGGTTCGATCCCTGGGACCTCCCGGTAAAAAAAAAAAAAAAAAATTCTCTTTCCACCTGGAGTCTGCTCCACCTAGACCACATGGAATGGAGGAGAGGTGTTTTCTGAAAGCAAGGATGCTGGACGGACCTTGCATGTCCACTACAGGATGGAAACTATTGACACAAAATGTGAACAGCTGAAAGGGGATTGAGGCTTACACACACACACACACACACGCCCCTGAACACAGTCACCTATGCACAAGCCTCTCTCCACCTGATTGCCTTTGAGCTTTTAACAGGGCCTTTGCAGTGTGGCTTCTCATTGGTTAGAAGATTAGGAGTTGGTGGGTGCAAGCAACAGAAATCGACTGCAGCGAATGTATGGAAAAGGGAAATTAGGGGCAGGCCATGGGGAACCCACTGAACTGTGTTGATGAATAAATGAATCCAACCTCTCCTTGGGAGTCAAGAACCAGCTGTCTGCGGAACCAACAGTTCTCCTGGCAAGCAGTCATTTCTCTAGTAAGCTGTTGGGACTTAATATCCCCCTTCTGTATGCAGTATGTGGTTGTGGCCTGGGGGTTATTTATTGTGCTTGTGGTAACCATGACAGTACTTGCTGTTTTTAGAGCACTTTTCATCTGAAGTTTTAGGGGTCATTTGCAAATGATTCTAGAATCTTCCCAGAAAGACACCAGCAATGCTATTATTATGCCCCCTTCTCCAGGCCAGAGCAGAAGCAGAGCTGCCAGGTGAGCTGGCCTGTGCCATCTCCACCTGTGCCACCGCTGCCTGGCTTTTCTCTGGGAGTTCTGACTTTCCTCCCAATTGTATCATCCCGCTGGGAAAGTGAGGATATGGAATATGAACCAAAGAGATTCCCAGGCATCTTCAATGACATTTTAGCGGGAAACCTTAGCATTTGCAGCTTGTTACCAGCACTTTTACTGTGACGACCTCATGGAACCTGATTACTTTTTCCACATAACTTTCAAAACACTTTTGCTAAATAAATCTTCCCAGCACGTTTTGGTCATGTGGCTGAGCTAGGGTAAAATGTTAGAGTTTTCAGAAAGATGGTTTTCTTTATCTTTCCAAATTTCCAAGTCTCAAGTGACTTGGGCATTTTGGTAGAATACAGGATGGTGGCGATCCTTATTTTATAGATGAAGAAAAACGAAATATTCAAAAGGATCTTGACTTTCTCTTAAATCTGACATCTTTGCGAGTAATTCTCCATCCCTTCCAGCCGCAATCCCCAAATCTCCACTTGGTCCAAGGAAGAAAACCCCTTCTCTAAACAGATAACGATGCTTGAACCAAATGGAAATCAACCTCCAGTAGATTTGAGCTTGTCCTAGGAAGAAGCAGTCAGAAAACGGTTTCCATGGGTACAGATTTTGACATTATCAACTGCAAATATTCACCACCCCAAGATGACAAAACTCCAGTAACTTCAAAGCTGTTAAGGATAGCTTTAGGGCAAATTTTAATTAAAATTAGATCGCCTATATGAAAAGCATCTAATTTGTACTCTATAAAAGAGTTTGGGAAGCACAATTCTAGAGCCTCAGGATGTGGCTGTAACAATTATCTTGCAACTTTTCACAGCAGAATCACAACATGTTAATTTGTTAATGAGTCAGTCAGAGCAGAAGAGAGCTCTTGAGGAGAGGAAAACATACAGATTACATTTACATTTCTATTTTTAAATAAATTAAATGTTGCAAGTCAAACTCAAACTTCACATGAAAGTTTTGAATTTCTGCTGGTTTAAAAAAAATCCGATTGCCTGCTGAGATGAGTATTGATTCTTGGCATTTTGCTGAGAGAGCTAAGCGATTTCTTTATGTGAAGGTGGCTGCAATGACACACGTGCTAAACGTGGCCAGTTAGAGGAGATGAGGTGGTCTTCCCCCTCCCCCTTCTTTTGTGAAGTTCTGGCTCTTATAATAAATGTGGACTCGGGAAGGAGCTGGCGAAGGAGAGAAAAGTAGCAAAAGGGAAGATCAGAAGTCTCATTGTTGGTGATTATTTCTCAGTTAAATAAAAATTCCAAGGGTAGGAGGGAGGAAGGAAGCCAGGGGGAGAGAAGCCACTGCAGGCAGGGCTAGGCTGCGGCTGAGGCACAAAACCTAAGGCGCATTCACGCTCAGGGGCCGGTGGGCATCTCCTGAAATCTTGCACCGTGGGTGCCTCACTCGCCGCACCCTTGTCCTGGCGCTGGAGCCCCGTACAGTGTACTAAACTCAAACTCAGTGTATCTGACAAAGAGCAAGTGTCTTCAACATCAGCTGGCACACGGAGGTATGTGGGAGCTTGGTGTAGAAAGATTTAGCTGCCTTAAGAGGTGCAGGAAAATCATTGAACGTTTGCAAATTTTACAAAAACATCTGCCCACGAGAACACTGTTTTGGGGCCCGCCCGGGGCCTCGGAAGGACCTGCACAACAGAGGGGCCCAGAGCTTAAGTTCCCTGAGCTTCATGGCCAGACCACCTCTGCACGCTTCGTCTCATAACCCCAGGAGGTGAGCACAATTGCTAATCAGCATCAGAGAGATGAAGGGATTGAGGCTCAGTGGAGGCACCTAACTTGATCTGGGCCACAGAGGTAATAATTTGCAGAGCTGACATTTGGACTCAAGTCTGATTCCAGAATTTAGGCTGCAGGCCAGGAAGAGTCTGGCACCAGGGAAGAATCTCTGGAGAGTAAGTCTTCAAAATACAGAAGAACAGTGAGGCACATGTGGGCGAGAAAAAGAGCATAACCAGCCCAGGTATTATCTGCCAGGTGTTACCAGCCAGGTGTTACCAGCCCAGGTGTTACCAGCCAGGTGTTACCAGCCCAGGCATAACCAACCCAGGTGTTACCGGCCCAGGTGTTACCAGCCCAGGTGTTACCAACCCAGGTGTTACCAACCCAGGTGTTACCAGCCCAGGTATTATCTGCCAGGTGTTACCAGCTCAGGTGTTACCAGCCCAGGTATTATCTGCCAGGTGTTACCAGCCCAGGCATAACTAGCCCAGGTGTTACCAGCCCAGGCATAACTAGCCAGGTGTTACCAGCCCAGGTATTATCTGCTAGGTGTTACCAGCCCAGGTGTTACCAGCCCAGGAATTACTTGCCAGGTGTTACCAGCCCAGGTGTAATCAGCCCAGGTATTATCTGCCAGGTGTTACCAGCCCAGGTGTTACCAGCCCAGGTGTTACCAATCCAGGTGCAACCAGCCCAGGTATAATAGGCCCAGCAAATAGAACATTGTTTTAAGCACAGGTGGAAGGAAATAAAAGTTTCCCCCAAATCTAATGTGACACTAGAGTCCAGTAGAGAAGAGCCTCCTTCCCCAAAGCTGGGGCTAAGGCTGGAGTGTGGGAAAGCGAGAAGCCCCCCTAAGGAGATGATGGGAGGAAAATAAGGACTGGTCAGTGGGAGGGAGGAAGAGCTTTCTTGCTACCTCTAAACCCAGGCCTTTGGGGTCGCTCCTTAAAATGTTTAGCCTTTCTCCCTGTGGATAAGCAAGGAGTGGTATTACCTAGCTCTGAGAATACCAGGAAGAGTCCATTAAGGAACCTGAGTGATCACGCAGCATCTACTCCCTGGAATAGCCGCCCTCCCATGTGGCCCAGGTGTGTCTGTCAACCCCAGTCCACAGGGTGGCACAGAACCCGGCTGGCCAATGAGAGGGCCCCGTTCCCCTGGACCAAGCAGACCAATCAGAATCCTTCCCTGGAATTCATATGCACATGTTATCAAGCTTGAGCTCTCTGCCTTTGGGATTGTAAACTGGCAGGAACTGGGTAGCTCTTGGGTCGGGCCACCCAAAGAAGTGTCTTATCTTTTCCTGAGACTGAAGTGCCAGAAGTGGAGGGAAGCAGAGCAGAGCCTGAGAGAGAGAAGAGTCCTGACAACACCTGAACTGAAGGTGCAGGAAGCATCTCTCACTAAATCCTCACACAATTCCAGGAAGGAAATGCCATTATACCAACCCATTTTACAGACACGGAAACTGGGGCAACAAGAAGCTCATTTACTTGCTCAAAGTTCACACTGCAAGTAGGTGGGGGGGGGCCGAGCTGGCTTGCCTGGCCCCAGGTGGGTCATTCTGCACACACCTGGCAGGACACCATGGTGTGCTACCCCTGTGCTGGATGCTGGGATGCTGGGCGACTGCGGCACAAGCCACCAGCTGTCCTCCCCCAGTGGGGAGAGCCGTGTGGGCAAAGTGGGAAGCCCTGAGTATCACAGGGCACGCAACAGCCCAGGGAAGGAGATCAGCCCACTTTGCCAGCGGAGTAGAAGGGGGGACAGGCTACTCCAAGGAGCTGATGTGGAGACTGAGTCTCAAAGTTGGAGTTGGGGAGGGAGGTTATGAGGGTGAAGACTTGGAGGAGTTGGGTGTATTCTGGTGCTGATAAGTCAGAAAGAGGGAGCAGAGGAAGAGGGGATGCCATCGAGGGGCTTTAGCTGCAAGTGATAGAAACCAAGCCCTCATGAGCTGAAGGAAAAAGGGACTGGAGGGGTTCGTGTCCTGGGAGGGGTTCTGGGCATGCTCTCAGGATTCAGGGAAAAGCTGAAGGCCCTGGGGTCTCTAGGACAGAAGCAGGGGACCCCCCCTCCCCCATTTTTCATCTCCGCTGGCCTCTCCGTCTCATTCTTTCCTCCAGCAGATTGGTCTTCCGGAGGTGAAAGACACAGCGGCCTACAGTTCCTGCTTGCCAGCTCCACTGGAGATGGAATTTCTTTTCCCAGCAAACATCTATCAGTCTCGGAGGAAGTCTTCTTGGTCCAGCTTGGCTCACATACCAACCCCCTTGGACCAATCACTGATGCTAGGGCCATGGGCTTCTCTGGCCAGCCTGAATTGGAGCCAGCCTCTGAGCAGGGGACAGTGAGCAGAGAAGGGGAGCAGAAAAGCTTATGGAACTGGTGAAAGAAAAAGCTCTCTCTGAACCCCCCTACCTACCTGGCCATCTCAGTCAACCAGGGAGTGAGGGACTCACCCATCCTTGCCCACAAAGATTTATAACAGAGCTCAGGAGACCAGCAGTGTTCAGCGATGTACAATGATTACCAAGAGTCATCCTCAGGAATCCAGTCCAGTTACAGGCTCAAAAGCCCCAAGGATATCCTCGTGGGATCCCTGCTTAGCCTCCCCCTGGGGAGTGTGCTTCGTTGGTCCAACTACCTCCAGGCCGCAGGGAGTCCTAGAAGGAAATCCAAACATAAGCACACACATGGGCTTTTGCTTCGCCGGTACAGTTTGAAAGGGACCTAGAGGGAATGGAAAGAAAAAGGAGATCTCTTTGGGCAAATTCTGTTGAGGAGTTGACAGCTGATCTCAAGGAGGGGGGCTGCTTGACTTTGCACCCCTTTGGCGAATTCCAGGTTTCTTCTGGAGCAGCCGTCTTTCCCTCAACAGGGGACCCCAGGTACTACTTACTGTTTTAGTTTTTGGTGTAGAGGCTTTCACTGCAGCATTGTTTATTTAAAAAACAAATGAGAGCCCAGATGTCTGATAATAAAAGGCTGGATAAACAAATCTTGACACAACCATGTAAAGAAATACTCTGTAGTCACAAAAATGCTGCTGCAGAGCCGGTATTAGACACCAGTATCTACAGATGCCTGGTCAATGTCCAACAACATGCGAAGCACTTTAATCCACCCCAAAACACAGCGATGTAGACACCATGACTTTCCCCATTTACAGATGGGTAAACTGAGGCCCAGAGAGATTCTGTAACTCATTCAAACTCATGCAGAAACCTGGCAGTCCCAGGACGTGAATCTGCATCTGTCTGCTTCCAAAGCTGGCACTCGAATATCTGCTCTGTGAACTTAAGGATGTATCTGCTGATATTGAAAATATATTACAATATATTTAATGGAAAAATTAAATTAAAAGCAGTATATATTTCTGAAAGTAATCTAGTGCTGGAGTTATATACACAGAATAAAACGTACAAGGATATATACCAAGAATTAAATGTTAGCATGTCTTATAGGTGGGGTGAGGAGTGACATTTATTTTACTCTGTATGTTTATTTATATTATCTAATAATTCTATTTCTGTGCTGTCCAGTACAGTAGTCACTAGCTACATATGGTCATTTAAATTTAAATGAATTTAAATGGAAATACAAGTAAACATCTCTGCATGTATTATTGGCTCTATCTGGGTGACTCATCCTTCTCTGAACCAGTCGCTGAAGTCTTAAGCTACCCCTAAAGCAAAGCACTAAGAATGGACACTAATTACACTCTTTACTAGAAGCAGAGACTAAGAGATGATGGGCAGTACCTGGGAGGTTTCCGCCGCGAGCCTGGCAACCCGACGGCAAGGTCAGGCAAGGCAAAGGCTGGGCGGCTGCTTTGTCCCCCTTTCCGCAAGCGGGGACCCTCCCGGATGTGGACAGATGGGGCCAATTACAGGGTGACAGTGAGAGGGGACAGGGTGAGTGGGAAATGGTTTCTAAAATTCAATCCAGGTGGGCTCTTTTCAGGAGTCACCTGAGCAAGGAAAGAAAGTCTCCTGAGCCTCCCCTCAGTGAAAGAGCCCATTTCTTTGAGTGTTTGTCTAACCTTTTCTTTAACCAGGAACTCACAATGGGATTAGCAATTTTCTGCAAAGCAACTCTTTGGATGACCTTCTCTGGGAACACATTTGAGTGGCACCATATGCAAGCTGTATTATTTTTTTGCCTAATGGATTATTCATGCCTTAGACCAGACCTCTCTATGTATTCTCTCTGCTCAGCCTCTTTTCTCTCTTTTTCTCTGCCCATTTCTCTCCCTTTTATATATCCATCCACCCATTCATCTGCTGATTGAACTCTATGGATTTCCACCTAACTTGGAGGGGCTTTGGGAGATGGTTGCCTCTCTCCCTCTGGCCCTGCCTTTGGCCCCATGTAGATAAAGACCTGTCCCTCGACTCTCACAGTGAGAGCAGAGGACAAACTATGAACCATTCAGCCAATATTTGTTGGGGATCTTCTGTGTGCCAGGGACAGTGCTAGTAGCTGGGGACCAGAGTCCTGGAGCTCAAGGACTAGTAGGGGAGAAGGTATTAATCAAATCCCATGGGAATCAGTGCTCAACTCCCACCACCAGAGAAGCTGAGAGTCCAACAACCAAAGACTCCACTTTGTGTGTCCAGCAGAGCCGGCAAGAGAAGCCGCACCACGTTACACCACGTGCGCCCAGCCCGGGCACGCGCCAGTATGGGAAGAGGGATGTGGACGGAGGCCAGGAACCTTCTCGCCAGGGCCTGCAGTTTCCGTGTGTCCTTTGGTATGTGAGCATCTCCCAGAAGGGGGTGAGACTCTGGCGTCTTGTTATGTGTTTGGGGCCAAGCCCTAAGAGCAGCCGCCACATCATCAGAAGCTCAGCTACCCGACGGGGACCATCCTGATGCTGGGGACAAGCCAGCAGAGCTGGTCCCCCTGAGAGGTGGCCTGCTTCTCCCCTGCCCTCCGCCTGCGCCCCACTCCCCACAGGTTTCTCCTGACTGTTCTCCTTCAATGAGCCACTTGTACGGAATCCCCTCTCAGGCTCTCCCTAGGAACCTGACTTACAGGGGGGCAATGGCTTTACATTTGCATAATTTAAAACGATCACTTAAAGTGATCTTCCCCATAGAAAGCTGGCACCTACCCACCAGCCAATCCCTCCTTTTCCTTGTGACAGCTCTTAGTTTGTCAGGAACCCTCTGTTCAGGAAGGTGAGCATCTCCCCAGCTCAGGAGTAAATCCCAATTATGGTAAAGCAACCATGGTAACCCCATTCTCCTTGCCAATGACTGTTCTAGACCTGAGTGGGCCGCCCAGTCCTGGCTAGGGAAGGGAGGCCTGCCGGGGGCCTCCTGGGAAAGGACCCTTTGCTCTTAAGAAGGAGATACTGGAAAAGAGGCCTTTGCTTCTTTCTTTGGAAGTTGTACCTGCTGGAACTGCAGCGGCTGTGTTTTCTAAAGAAAAACCCAGCATTTCAAGGAGGGGTGAGCAGAAAAAGAGGAGCACAGCAACTTCAGAATGTCTTCACGCCACTGAATTCCCTCTCTCTGGAGCTGGCCTGCTTCAGACTTCTCATTTAATGAAATAACTCTTCATGTTCTTCAAGCTTCTTTGAGATGGTGGGGTTTTTGTTGTTGTTGTTATTTGCAGGTAAAAGTATCCTAACTGAGGACAAATTCCAAGTGTCTTTTCTAGAAGACATAAACATTAATTTTTAAAATGACAATTATTCTAGCTTCATAAAACTCTGACTTGCTACCCTAATACATTTGCATACCAGAGATAAAAATATGAAAGCATATGTATTTTCAACTTTTCCTGCTTTCTAAGCAGAGAAAATTCTAGGCATGAATATTTTATGGTGGAGAGAGATGTAAATGGAAGAAACTGAGAAACTCTGGTTCTACGTCTGTCTCTAAGAAAGGATGTGCTATTTTCCAGACCAAAAAAGATAATGATGCAGGAAGGGGACACAGAAGGGAATCGAGGCCAGGGGACATAGAATCTTCCCACAAAGGGGTCCTGCAGGGAAGGAAACTGGAATATCAAAGAGAGGTCAGGATGGGGGCGTGGGGGGAGAGCAAGAAGGACTAAGAGTGAGACGAGAGGGAGCCGTGAGCAGTCACTTGCTCCCTGAACTCTGCGGCGGGGCATATGCGCCTGCAGAAAGTTTGAGATTTGCTGCTTGATACATTGAGTATCCCCGATTGATTCCTATGGGCGCGTGAATAAGGAGAAATGTTGTTTTTCGTGTCTCTGGGGCTGCAGTGTGTATCATCACCTTGCCGTCAACATGGACAGTTAATGTGGAATTAGTGTCCCTCCCCCAAGAAGCTGGCATTAAACTGAGGCCTGGGCTACAATTAAGGGCCTCCTAGGATCGAGGATACACAGCACTTAAGACTCTTTTGAAATAGGTCTAGCCTCAATTTATGGGCCATGTTTTGTCTTAATTTGAACCATTCCTCTTTAGGGAAGCAGCTCTGTAAAGCGGGGTTCTTTGCACTAACCTCCCCACAAAGGAAGGAGACGCAAAGCAAAGGAGCATCGATGAGAAATTATTGGACGCCAGGGACCAGGGGCGGATACGGGCAGTCTCACTGGGTCCTCACCCAGCCCAGGCCAGGCATGATAGGCCCAAGCAACAGATAAGGAAACTGAGGCTTGAGAGGGGGCAGGACTTGGCCAAGGTCGTCCAGGCAGGGCCTGAGCACAGCGGGGCCATCCCCCCTGGGCTGTCACCTGCTTTTTCAGCTGCGGCACTATCGACGTTAGTCCTTTGTTAAGGGGAGGGGGGCTGTCCTGTGGGGTGTTTAGCAGCACCCCGGCCTCTACCCACTAGATGCTGGTAGTAATTCACCCCCCCAAGCTGTGACAATCAAAAATGTCTCCAGACATTGCCAAGTGTCCCTAGGAATGAGGGGAGGGGGCAAGCTCACCCCCAGCTGAGAACCCAGCACAAGCCTCACCGAACGTGGGTGAGGCCAGGACCAGAGGTCTCACCTGCTGCCACTCCACGGTCCCGAGCCCCTCCCCCACGAGAGCTCCCCGGCCCTGCCCTGGGTGTCCCTGATGTTGTCAGGGGCGAGGACACAGGCTTTGAATACGGGAGATGCCCCCTGCCAGCCCACTCAACGAGCACCCCTGGCCCTAGCCAGCATCTGGCACGGGGCTTTACAGAGTGGGCGCTTTAAGAAACTGCAAGAATGAATGGAAAACCCTTCTTCCTGTGGGCTGAATTGTGTCCCCCAAAAGGTGTGTCCACATCCTCTGCCCCAGGACCTGGGAATGGGACCTTATTTGGAAATAAGGTCTTTGCAGGGTAATCAAGTCGGATGAGGTCGTGACAGCTTAGGGAAGGCCCTGAATCCAGTGGCTGGTGACCTTTTAGGGAGAGGAGAGACAGGCACGCAGAGACACAGAGGGGACGGCGTTGAAGACGGCGGCAGCGGCTGGATTGGAGCACCAAGGCTTGCAGGGAACCCCCGGAGCTGGAAGGACCCGCGGGGGGAAGCTGCCCTGCCGACCCCAGGACAGCCCTAGCCCAGGTCACTAGCACACGTCCCTAAGTGGAAGCTGAAGAAGTACAAAGCACCGGAAAGGAGAAGGAGTCACGACTGGCGGTAGCTGAGGCACCGCCGAGGGCCACACTGCTCACGCAGGCTCTCGTTTCACCCTGACTTGTTGCTAGGATCCTCATTTTACAGCCAAGGAAACGGAGGCTCAAGGAGGAGGAATTATCTGTCCAGGGGTTGAAAGGTACTCGGGAGCTGCTGGGTATGTGCCTCCCCGTGCCTCGATTTCCCCACCTAAAAAAAGGAGAATTGAATGAACTAAGATCTGTAATACGCTCAAGTCCTTGCCTGGTTCGTAGTAAGCGCTTGTTAAATAGCAAATATGTGTATGTCTCAGAGCACGAGGTAAATTCAAGGAGACCAAAGCTGCGTCGGTGGCTGAGGCGGCAGCCGGCAGCCCCTAGACCACAGGGCATCAGCGAGGGCATTTTGTTTGGCCCCTAATGATGACATCTAAAAATTGGAAGACTTCACACACACAAAAATGTAAATTTCTGGCTTTGTTTGAAAACTCCAGGAGATTTGGCATCATTCCCAGCCAGACTGGCCACTCCAAGTACTGGCCTGTGTGCAGGGCCAGAACCTGTAATGGGATTTGTGGAGCTCCCCTCACCCCCTGCCTCGTCTCTGGAACCCCAAACCCTCAGACAGCTCTGGGTTGGGAAATAGCCTCTGGCCTCAGAAGGCAGCCCATTCCCTTTTCCGTTCCCCACCCACCATACTGCCTCCTTCTCCTAGGGGCAAGGAGCAGGGGCAGGGAGCAGCCCAGCTGGGCCCTGCCAGCCCTCCTCACCCCACCCACCCATCACCCACCCAGGTAAATCCCACAGCAGGGAGGATAATTCTAGCAATTCCAAATGGTCTCTTTCCTTTTGAGTTTTCCCAGGCTCTCTTGGCTCTCAGTTTACATCTTTTGGATTTTATCTCATCATGACAGTAAAATGTGCAAAAGAATTTGGAGAATTGAAATCAAATGTGCAGTGAGTGTACCTACATGGAGAGGTTCATGTTTCCTTCTCGAAGGCCCAGCTCCACCTCGGGACTCTGTAATTGTCAACCCAGGAGAAATGGAAGCTTGCAGATCTGGGTATGTGCCAGCCTATTGACGTGGCAGAAGGAACTGGAATCCAGTCATTTTAGAGCTCTAGGGGAGCTTGGAGACATCACTGCAACCTCAGCCCATTTGAAAGTGAGAAACCGAGGCCCACAGAGATGACAAGACTTATCAAATGTCACCCAAAGTTTCAGAGAAAAGAGTCTGCTATGATTTGACCGGCTCTCTATAGACTTCTTTCCTGTTTTATAGGAGATTGAGGTTTCTTTAAGAGAAATTTCTTCTAATGCATTTTTGCTTTGGGGTCAGACAGATCTGTATCAAAGCATTAGCTTTGCTACTTTAAGATCCTAGAGAAATTGCGACCTGAGCATTGGGTTCTTCTTCTGTAAAATGGGACAAATAATGCCAACCCCAGAAGGCTGTTACGAAGTGTCTCAGGTAGAATGAATTTGGCTGCAAGCAAGAGAAAAACCCCCAACAACCTGGTTTAACAATAAGGAAGAAGACATCATTGCATATGACAGGAAGTCCCACAACAGGGCAGCTCCAGATTTGGCTAATTTGGTGGCTCAGGGATGTCATCAAGGACACAGTTTCTTTCTATCTCTCAGCTCTTGCCATTCTCAACTTTTCAGCTCTGCCTTGGCTAGTTTTCCTCACAACCTCAAAATAACTGCTGGCATTCCAAGCCTCACACCCAGATACTACAACATCCAATGGAAAAGCTGTTGTGGAGAGGCTTTCATCCAATGTGGAAGCCAGAGCTCCTCAACAAATGTCTCATTGGCCAGACAGTCTTCCACGCCGTTCCTGAGCCCATCTGGCAGGAGGATGGGGTTCCATGATTGGTGGTTTGGAGGAAGGAGGCTGAACGGGATTCTGTTCGTCAGGAAGAGGGAGGGAATGGCTATTGGACAGGTAAAGGAACAATACCCGTGACAGACCATGTCCTCTGAGCACTTCTAAGTGCCACACTGGGCAAAGCGCTTGAATCCTGCCAACAGCCCTGTGGAATCACTGACTCCATCTTACTAAAGGAAATGAAGCTCGGAAGGGAGAAGAAGCAACCTCCCACGACGGACAGACAGCCTGCAGGGGTGGAGGGCCCTACGTGCTGCCTGCTCCCTGTGGATCTCCTGATGGGGACGCCCTCTTGGAGGGTGCCTGCCCACCACCTTCACCAGGGCATGTGCAGAACACAAGGCCCGCGTGGGCAGGGCTGTGAGTGGGGGAGGGCTGAGAGGCAGCTGGGACTGCCAGCGGCAGGAATGCAAAGCAAGAGCCTCGGGCTCCCCCACCCCCGATTCAGCTCCGACTGGAACCTGCGGCCCTCTAGGCTCCCAGGGCACAATTCGGAGCTGGAGGGAAGAAGATACCGTCAGACGTTTATAAGAACCAAACTCAGGTGTTGTTTTTCAGCTTTAAAAAAAAAAAGATGAGGGGGGGCAGTTGACAGCTTATTAAATAACCTCCCAATCTTTCAATTCACATAAAAAGGTGCTTGTGTCTCCTGAGACGAATGTCTGTGCATTTGCTGAGGGAAAGGGAAAAATGCCCTGAAACGATATTCCAGGGGGAGACTGGAAACTTTCTTATGAATTCCCCAAAAGACTTGAACCCAAGCAACCGCTAAATACCTAACTCAGAGTTAAGAAAACTTAGTGAGTAGCTTTTAGAAAAATAAAAATAAAAGGTAAAACCCCAAACAGGAAATAAACCCATTAAGTGGCGCTCCTTGTAGATGGGATCTTTGTGGAAAACCAGAAAGCTAAAGAGCCAGCTCCTGCCCTGCAACTACTTATGAGCTCCACGCCCAGATAAATAACTGCATTCATACTCTGCACATTTGCTGGGTGCCTTCGGGTCCTGGGCCCCAGGAGAAAAGCGGGTGGCGCAGAGCACAGAGGACTGGTCCTGCGCTCACATCTGTTCATCCGTCGCCCCACAGGTGCTGCCCTCCTGTGGCCTGGCTACGGCTCTCTGAGATTCTCTTGTTTCTCTCTTTTACGTCTCCCTCCACGTGGAAGGCACCCAGTGATCTTCCCTCTGGTGTTCACGCCTCCCCCAGTGTGGGCTGACCTAGTGCCTTGCTTCTGACCTGAAGAATACCGCTGTGGCCAAGGTGACGGGATGTCACCTTGTTACAAAAGATGGCAACTTCTGTCTCCCTGGCTAGCTCTCTCCTTTGCCTTCTCGTCTTGCATGCTTTGAAAAAAGCCAGCTGCCGGGTTGAAGAGGTAAGGAAGGGAGGATGGCCTCTGGCCAACAGCCAGCATGAAACTAAAGCCCTCAGTCCATCAACCCTCAAGGAACTAGATTCTGCCAGCAAGCACGTGAACCTGGAAGCAGATTCCACCCAGCCAAGCGATCCGATGGGGCCCCAGCCCTGGTCGACAGAGATTACAGCCTGGCGAGACTCTGCAGCACCCAGTGAAAATCAAGCCCAGACTCCTGGCCCACCAAGAGGCTGAGCTAATAAATGTGCTGTTTCAAACTGCTAAGTTTGTGATACTTTGTTACTCAGCAGTTGATGACTAATACATTCCACTAGGAGATCAGCTCCGTGAGGGAAAGGACTGTGTCTGTTTCATTCATGGCTGTGACCCCAGCGCCTAGACAGTGCCTGGACATGGCAGGTGCGTGATAAATACTTGAGGAGTGAATGAAAGGAAATGCTGTGCTGTGCCCTGTCCAGCTCTGAGGATTCAATGGTGAGCAAGCGCCATCCCTGCCCACTGGATGCCTAAGACCCGCAGAGCAATTGGAGTTGGTTATTCCTATGTGTCTGCCCTATCAGATTCAAGGATGTGATAAAAAGCATAAGCCCAGGGAAAGGAACAGCCAGTTCTGATCTCTGGGGCAGGAGTATGGGGTATGGCTCTGGGCCGAAGAGAGGAGCAAGGAGGGTTTAACTGAACAGGGATTAAATCGAGAGGCCAAAGGGTAGATCCAAATCGCTGTCTACATAAGAATTTCAATTAAGGCTACAGTGGGCAATATCGGAAACTACTACCTGGATAATCAAGAAACCCAGTACGCACAGGTAAGAGAAGCGAGGACTTAAATCCCAGCCCAGCCCCATGGAGCTCTGTCACCTGGGCCAGGCTCCTTGGCCTCCCGAGCCCTAGTTTTCTCGCCTGTTAGATGCAGGAGCCCACAGATGCCTAGAGATGTCTCCTGGCCCACAGAGGGCTGAGGCACCCCGAAGCCCGGGGGTGGTGGTGGTGGTGGCAGCTCCTGTGCATTGATGCCCTTTCCAACCGCTCCAACGGGGTAGATGATGAACATGGACAACCCACCAGCACCTTCAGCCAGCAGCCCCTTCTCCTTGGACAAGCATTGGCTCTTGAGTTCCTGGTCCAATGCTTGCCCATAGTGCTTCCCACCTCCCTGGCTGCCCCTTCTCTGTCTCCTTTGCAGAGGCGTCCTACTTTACCAAGGTTTCCTTACCTGTTAGAATCTATGTCCCAGTCTGGGCCCCCTCCCTTGTCTCACTCCTGCTCTCCCTCGGGGGTCTCAGGCACAGGTGAGTCCTGGGTGAATACACACAAACAGTTATTTGTTTCCAAGGCTCCAGACCTGTACACCCACCAGCCTGCTGGAGATGCCTGTTTGGGTGGCACAAAGGGTACCCCAAACCTAATATTTCTAAAACTGAACTCATGTCCCGCCCCCCACACCCAACCCTCTCCTGGGTTCCCTGACTGACAGAACCGTCAGCCACCAGCTAAGAAAGCCAGGATGGAAGGCGCATCCTTGACAATGCTTACTCAGCAAATCCATCCCCAAATCGTCTCTCCCGGAAGCAGGCTTGAATCACGTCCTCGGTCCTCTCCCACTGCTGCTTAGCCAAGCCATGTGATTTTGGCTGGCTCTACTCTGAACTGGTCTTGTCACTTCTCTCTGACCCCCTAACGAGAGCAGCAGAGTGACCTTTTCAAAATAAACATCAGGTATGTAGTCTCCTTGCTTAAAACTCATCAGCGATTTCCTGTTGCTCTTAGCATAAACATTAAAGTCCTTGGAAAAGCCCAAACTCCTTACAGTGGCCCATGTGTTCCCGTGTAATCCGCCCCTGCCTATCTCTCCAGCCTCCACGGAAACCACACTCCTGCCCCACCCGTGCTCCAGGCTCACCTGCCTCCTTCTGAGCCGCGGTGCTCCCTGGAGCATAGGCTGTTCCCCTTGGCTGACCCTTCCTTTGCATCCCAACTCAGCCGAAGCTTCCTTGATGGAGCCTTCCTTCGTTTCCCTGAGTAGGTCAAATCCCTCTTCTAGGACCAGGCGCCCCTCCGCATGTCACACTTCATAGTTACAGTTACCTTGTTATTTGCATTCTAGTCTATGCATATCTTCCTCCACCAGATGGTAAACACATGAGGGCACAAGAAGGGCCTCACTTAGCACAACGTAGATGCTCAATAAGTGTTTGCTGAAAGAAAGAACGACTGTGTCAAACAATATGCAAGAAATGAAATAAATACAATATTTTTAAAACTCATCTCCCAATCCCTGGGTGTCAGGAGAGCTGACCCCATCTTCCACTGGTGCTAAAATGGGAGCTGGGGTAGGAAGGCATTCTGCACCCTGGAGTCAGCCCCAGGGCCAGGGAGGTATTAGCCGCAGCTCAGGACAAAAGCCAGGTGAGCTCTCTCTGGGAGCTCACACCCACCCTCACCAAGGGTTACCTCTTTGGCTCCCACTCAAAGCTCCGTGCAAGTCAGGACTCTGCCCCTCTGTAGAGCCTGAAAACAACATGCAACTTTAGTCTTGGAAAAAGATAGAGACCTGCTTGGCTCATCAACCCTCTCTGGGACAAGGTGGAAGCAGACTTGGATGATCCAGAAGCTCCTGAGGGGGCTTTCCCAACCTCTGCACTATTGATTATTCTTTTTTGTGGGGCTGCCCCATGTAGTATCCACCAAGTTGTGACAATTAAAAATGTCTCCAGACTTTGCCCAATGTCCCTTTGGGACAAAAATCACCCTTGGTTGAGAATCACTACTCTAGAGGGATATGGGACCACACCCATTCATTCGTTTATTCTTTTGTTCATCCCTGAGCTCCCACTGTATGCCAGGTGCTACGCTAGACTCTGGGGATGCTGCAGGGAACACGACCTAGAAGACCTCTTTCCTCCTAAAGCTCACCTACTAATCAGTGGCCAAGGTGAGTTCAGAGCAAGGTGAAATCTGGGAACTCTGATTACATTGGTCAATTCCACCAGCAGGTTCCGTGGGCATCTTAGTCCCTGCTCTTCCCCAGAGTTGGGCACAAGTAGGTGCTCAATTAACATTTGTTGTGTGCCAGATTGCCAGAAGTTGTAGCCTAGGGTGGCTACTTTGGCCAGGGGGTCAGAGATGCTCGTTCTGGGGAAGCAGCGCCATGGCTGATAACAGGACTGTGAGGATGCACCACTGTGTGAAGAGAAGAGGAAGATCTTCCAGGCTGAAGAAACAGCAGGTGCAAAGACTGGGTGTGGTCAAGGAGCTGACCCGGAGGGTTCTTGCCCCTCATTCACCTGGCTAATTGCCACCTGCCTGTGCATTTCAGCTCAGACATGGCTTCTTCCTGAGCCCACCAGCCTGGAGGTGACTGCCATGCACCCTGACAGCGTTCTGTCCTCCTGATGGCACCAAGTAGAGTCCAAGCAATTGTCTCATGCCTCACTGGATGGTGAGGGCCAGAGGCCACGTCTGTTTCTATTCATATTGGAGTTCCAGCACCTGGCACGTGGGAGATGCTCGGTGAGTGCATGTTGATGGAGGGATGGATGCAGGAATGGAAAGACCGATGGATGGGAAAGCACCAAGGTAAAACCAGAGCTTCTGAGAACCAAGTAAGCTCAAAGAAGATGACTTAAGGGGCAAAATGAGGCCTTGCCCATCTTGGTTCAACAATCTGGGATCAATTGTTTGTTGCTCCACCTTCACCGACAGAAGCCACGAGTGGGGATTATTTTCAAGAGGAAGAAGGAAGTTGATGTCATCCAACCATTGAGGAGGGATTCAGAGAGCAGGCTTTCAGTTGCCATGGCAAAGTGTCTATAGACTTTGGAAGTGTGCGTGTGTGTGCTTTGTTGGAGAAGGGGTAAGATTAGCACTCAGGTTCAGAGACTGAGAAAGGCATAGCAGCGCTATTCACGGCAGCCGGAAGGGAACAGCCTGAATGTCCATAAATGGACAAATGGACAAATTGTGGTGTATCCCCTACAATGGAATATTATTCAGCCCTAAAAAGGAATGAAGTAGTAACACATGCTACAGAGTGGATGACCCTGGAAAAATTTATGCTAAGCCAAGAAGCCAAACACAAAAAGTCACATTTTGTATGATTTCATTGATATGAAATGCCCAGAAAAGGTAAATCTGTAGAGACAGAGAGCAGACTGGTGGCTGCCGGGGGCTGGTGGGGTGGGGGTGGGAAGTGAATGGGGAACAACTACCCAATGAGGATGGGGTTTCCTTTTAGGATGATGAAAATGTTTTGGAACAAGATAGAGATGGTGGTTGTACAACATTGTGAATGCATTAAATGCCACTGAATTGCTCATTTTAAAATGGCTAATTTTATGCTCTGTGACTTTCACCTCAATGGTAATACTTAAAAAAAAAAAAAAACAACAACGATTGGGAGGGGATGTGAACTATGTCTATTAGATCTTAAAGGGTGTTAAGAGGGTAAACTTGAAATTTTTTCCAAAATCCCAAAGTACTAGATCTCAAGGGCTTGGTTTAGGTCAAATAACTAGTCATTAGGTAGCAATCCCATAAAGCTGACATTCAAGCAAAGTCTAAAACAGAAGTTACTACTTTCAGTCCAGAGAGGCAGCCTCTTATGGCAGAAAGGTTGTGGACCTGGTAGACATGCCGATGAGATGTTAAATCCCTGACTACCACTTACTACCACTTTGGGGCAGATGATTCTGGCCCTCCAATTCTCACTCTCCACATTTGTAAGATGGGGCTAATGATCGTATCTCCCTCATAGGGCCATAGGGATGGGGGTGGGGCAAAGTGCTGGCATTTCAGGCAGGGATCTGCATGTGCAAAGGCCCTGTGGGGATTTGGAGCAGAGACCTCTTGAGGAATTGTAGGGAGCCTAACAAGCAGGGAGGGAGCAAAAAGAGGTTGGCTGGAAGGTTGGCAGGGCAGTGGAGGAGAATGGTGGTGGAGGAGAGCGGAAGAAGATTTGGTTTGCAACCTAAGAACACTGGGTTCTCAAAGTGGGGTCTCCAGGCTAGCAGCATCAGCCTCACGTGGGAACTTGTTAGAAACGCAACCACCGAATGGAAAACCAGAGGTGAGAGCCTCAACAGTGTTTTCACAAGCCCTTCGAAAGGGTTTTAAGCAAGACAGTGAGAGGATCAGATTTGGTTTTGGAAAAGTGTCCTCCGCTGTCTTGCAGAGTTTCCTCAGGGATGTGTTACCTTTGCTCCAAGAAATCATAATGATTTATAGGAAGGATTGCCAGATAAAATACAGGACGTCCAGTTAATTTTGAATTTCAGATAAACAATACAAACTTGTTTAGTGCCTAGGTGTGTCCCACAAGTGGGCTGTATTTAACTGGCAACCCTGCAATGACCACCAAATTCAGGCGCCCGCCGAGTCCCCATGAAGGTAGGCCTGGTCACCTGGGACCCAGGAGTCCTGCTTGAGATGCGCCCATTGACATGATTACTCAGTGCTCCGTCACTTCCTGAGTAATGGTCTGAGCTTCTACAAAATGACTCATGCTGAACTGATTAGTTTCAGAAAAAAAAAATAGAATAGAAATGACTGAGTGATTGTTTATTACCCGGCTATGTGTCAGCTCCCGTGTCGCAATCATCGGACTTACAGCTTTTGGCTGGGCTGACCCCCTCTGGGTTCCTAGTTGCAACCCTGTTTGCCCGTGGAGCACTTTTCACCTGCTGGGGCACCTGTGGGGTTGTTGACGCTGCCCCTTTGTTTTCCACCCATCGGCCGTACTTAATACACTGTCCACACTCGTGCCTCACAAACACCAGAGTTTTTACCCATCGCCCAGGCAAGGCCTAGCTGGGGGCTCTAGGCCCAACCCAGAGCTCCAGTCCAGACTTCAGGAATCCATAAAGGCTTTGGAGGGAGGTAGCCTTGTATTTTCCTGGCTGGCGGAGCTTGGACCACTTCCTTGATCCTCTCAGCCTCAGTTTCCTAATCTGTAAATGGGGGTAATAGTACTAGCCCCACAGCCACCACGTTGCTGTGAGGTCTGAGAAGGACATTCCCGTCAAGTGCATCCTTGGAACAGAAGCACAGGGAGGCACCTTCCTTAACAGATGCTGCCCAGATGAGGAAAGTTTGGTGGGAAACCATCCGGATTCTGGAGAATGTTGGGAAAATGCCAGGACACTTTGAAAATCATCACAGCTTGTTCCAGTTTCAAAACAATGGGAGGGAGAAATGGGAAAGGGAAATGTCTCTAGCAAGAAGCAAAGTCTTGTTTCTGTGCTTTTGAAAATCTAGTATATTACTCTTTTCTTCTAGTTGGCATTTTGCTTTCTGTGCTTTGTGTTTTAAGATCTTTCAGCCATGTTCAGTGACTAATTTCTTCCCTTTCTATAGCTGTGTTACTTTAACATTATTCTACTTCATGACACCAAATTTCCCCTTCCCTCGTGCATTATGGAATACGCATTGTTTTTTCCCCAGAAAATAAAATTAATTATACATTTGTCAAGAGTAGTATGTTCACATTGGAAATTAAGGACAAAATGAAAGAGGAGGGAAAAAACTTCACATTCCTACCACTCAAAGAAACATCCACTATTTAAACATAACATTTTAGCCCCTGATTATTATCTGAAATTAAAGTTTATTAAAGTAGAAAATTTGGAAAATAAAGAAAGATATAAAAAAGAAAATAAAAATTCTACTACCCTGAGATGATCACTATTAATATTTTACATACACACACAACACATTTGGGGTCTAATGTTCTAAAGTCCTTTCATTACCTACAGTTTTGAATGCAGTTATTCATCATTTAATTGTAAGCCCAGAGAATTTTCCCATGCCATTTTGTTCTTTTGGAAGACAATTCCTTCTGTGGTTGCACAATAGCCCATTCCTTCCTGCGGCTGTGCCATCAGTTAACCATTCTCCACTGCTGGGTATTCAGGCTGCTTCTAGCTTTTTACCATTGCATACTCTCGCCGAGTGTATCTGAGCAAATCCTTGCCCACCCTTCTGATTATGGCCTAAGGACAGATTTTTCCAGACGTCTGAGTCTTCAGAGAATGCATCTATTTTAAAGTGAAAATGAATTAAATATGAATCTACTAATTTCCTGTGGATGCTTTTAGAGCCAATTGGAATTCCTAAGCCGGGGTGGGATAGGGTAGGGATCAGGAGAACAGGGTTGGGAATCCCTCTCCCAAATTTGATAATGCATTGGGCTGTAGGAATGGTTGGGAATGCCGCCTGGGGAAAGTAGAAAGGAAAGTTCGGCTGTATCTGAGACATCTGTTCATATTTTGCAGCTGCCAACACAAACTTGGGTGCAATAAAACCATAACACTCCCTGTCAATTCCTAACCTGAAAACAAGACAGTGTGAACTTGCCAAAAGATATTCTGGGGACACTGAACTCCATTTCCAGGAAGACACAACTTGTTTGCCATTGCAAAACGTCCCCCCGGCGTTTCCTCACACACTGGAGCTGCCTCAGACTCTGCTCCTGCAAACCTGAAGAGCCAGCAGCCGCTGTCCCAGGACGCAGCCATTTGCAGTTTGGAATGGGTTGAACAGCTGATCTTTATCTTGCATGAATAGTGCCAGGTTTCCTGGGATGAAAGGGACTCACAGGGGTGAAACTCCACAGACAAGTGGTGTGGCCCTGTCCCGACACGCAGCTCCGGGTTCTTGGGCACAACCGGCCCCGCCTGCCTAAGAGCCATGTCATGGATTGAACTGTGACACCCCCCTCCCACCAAAGGCAGGTTCAAGTCCTAACCCCTGCTTCCACGTATTTGACCCTATTTGGAAATGGGGTTTTTGAAGATGTCATTAAGATGAGGCCAAACTGGAGTCGGGTGAGTTCTGATCCAGCACAAGTGGTGCCCTTCAAGAAGGAGAGAGAGGAGACGGTGCGGGGAGACGGCCACGTGACAGAGGCAGGGCCCAGCAGAGCCTGCCGCACCTTGCCTCTGGGCTTAGAGCCTCCAGGACTGTGAGAGAATAAACTTCTGCTGTTTTTAGCCACCCAGTCTGTGGTCCTTTGTTAGCCACAGGAAAAGAGTACAATTCCCAAATCAGAGCACCTGGGCCTTTCTGGAAGATTCCTTAAAAACCAGACACTAGTCCCAAGCCTGCCTTCACCTTTGTTTCTGCCCCTGAGTGTAGTAAGATTAGCACAAGCCTCTAACCCCAGTTCCTACAGTGTGATCTTGGGTAAGTCACTTAACCTCTCTGAGCCCGTTTCCTCCTTTGTAAAATGGGATGATAATACACCACCTGCCATAGAGGGTTAAATTAATGCACTTAAAGCACTCTTTTTAAAAATTTTTATTTATTTTTTAACTTTATTTTGTACATTTAATAATTGAAAATATAAACAATTAAAAACTAAAAAGTAAACACAGATGAATAAATACATACATTTCTCAATTAAATGTAATGGATACATGTAAAATTTTTTTTAAATCAAACAATATATTTGGCTCATAGTAACACATTCATACAGTATTTGTCCTTTTGTGTCTGGCTTGCTTCACTCAACATAATGTCCTCCAGATTCATCCATGTTGCCATATGCTTTATGACTTCATTTCTTCTTACAGCTGCATAATATTCCATCGTGTGACTAGACCACAGTTTGTTTATCCATTCACCTGTTGATGGACACCTGGGTTGTTTCCAGCTTTTGGCAATGGTGAATAATGTGGCTATGAACATCGCTGTGCAGATGTCTGTTCGTGTCACTGCTCTCAGTTCTTCTGGGTATATACCCAGCAGTGGCATTGCCGGGTCATGTGGCAAGTCTATATTCAGCTTTTAAAGCGCTCTTAACAGCCCTGCTGGGGAATCGTCATGACTGTTGCCATGACAACATGAACGTCATGGACTAGGGACTATGTCTTGTTTCCCGTTGTATCCGCAGAGCCTGGAAGAGTACCTGGCACACACGAGCCCTGGATGAGCACGAGCTGGGTGCACAGCTGTTGCTCGCCCTGACGGGGCAGCGTGAGCGCTGACTTGGAGTTTTGGAGCCAGGAATGCACATGGCTTCGCTTTGGATATGGACGTTTGGATTCCTGTTAAAAGGAAGCCTGAATGGACTCCTTCAAAGCCACGTGTAGCAAAGGCCCTTGTTTCCGTCTCTTGAGCATTTACTATGTGCCAAGATCTGTGCTGGACGCTGAGAATCTCACTTTTATTCTTAAGGGCAGCTCTCCCTACCTTGTCTGCAACTCAGCACGTGTAGACAGTGGTAGTTAGCCCCCGGGGTAAGCCAGACGGCCTTGGGGGCGTCTGTGGGGGGCTTGGTGAGAAACTTCATTCCGCTTTAAACTCTTCTACAGTTATAAGAAGAAGGACAAAATGCAAAGGATTATGGGGTTCAATACTGATTTTTGCTTAAAATGTCCAAATAATATCTTGACACCATTAAAAAAAAAAAAATCTTGAACTTGCTTCTATAAATGTATCTACTTTATGTCAGGTTTTGTGCTTGACATGACAGCACATGACTTCTGAGCAAGAATTTTACTGGGAATGTCTTCAAATTTCTCATTGTCACTATAAAAATTTTTGAATAAATAAGGAATAAAATAAATATTTTTAAAACAATATTCAATAAAAGAAGGAAAAATAGGTGAAACTGTATTTTAAAAATCCAAAGGTCTGCTTTTTTTCCATTGACATGTAATATTGCAATTTCTTCTCATACGAATTTCAAACTCAATCAAACTTTTCTATCAAGCAGTGCAAAATAATGCTGAGGCTCTAGTTTTCAGAATGCACATGCACCGGCAGGGCAAGTGTCCTGCAGCTGGGTACACAGAGGGCAGGGTTCCAGGCGGCCTAGAGCTTGCCCATCTGCAGCCACTGCCCAGCCTCCTGTCCCCACCTCCCCCAGCTGCACCTGGGGCTGTGCTGTATGCACTGGCAGCACCTGGAACACAAATGCCTCCAGCTTCCTTAGGGGCCCCTTGTCGATGGGGGTAGAGGTGTGCTCCCTGGAGGTGCTAAAAGGTGCTGAAATGGTAAAGGATTTCGGCTGAATTTGGAGCATCTGGGCAAAGCAGAGCCTCTGATGGCCCTAAGTCCTGCCCTATGGCCCCCGAGTGCTGCTGGGAAATCACTAGCTCAGCACACCTGTACTCACCTGCAGCTCACCTGTACTCCATCTGCAGCTCACCTGTAGGACTAGAGCAGCTCTTCAAAACGTGGCCCCTGAACCCATAGCATCAGCATCACCTGAGAACCTGTTAGAAATGCAAATTCTTGGGCTTCATCCCAACACTGTGGTTTTTTTTTTTTGTTTATTTTTGTTTTTTCCTTTCTTATTTGTATTTATTTTTTTCCCCCAGCACTGTGTTTTAACAAACCCTCCAGGTGATTCTGAAACATGGTCAAGTTTAGGAAGTGCTGATCTAGGCTCTTGCTCCAGCAACATCTTATCTACCTTTTCCTTTGCTTTCCAGATGCTTTGTGCCCCTCCGTCCCCTGGGGAAAGAAAAGGTCCTGTAGAACAAAGCTTTGCTATTTGATATGGACCAGCAGAGTTGGCAGTACCTGGAGAGCTTGTTAGAAATGCACAATCTCGGGCATCATTTCAGACCCAGGAGAGTCAAACGTACATGAGCAGCGTTCTTGTTAAAATGCAGATTCTGATTCATAGGTTTGGGATGGGGCTCGAGATTCTGCATTTCTCTCAAGCTCCCAGTATGGCTGTGCTGCTGCTCCTCAATCCACACTTTGAGTGGCAAAGATCTAGAGGCCGGGTTGAACCTTGTCTTTCTCCAGGTACAAAGCCCCTGGGGAAGGGGCTGGTGAGCAGAGGAGAAGAGACCCTCACTACAGCCTATCCCAGCCTGGTCCTCCAGCTCGAGTCCTGGGCACTTCTTCCCAAACCCAGCAATTCATGACTAGGAAGTGGGGTGTAGCGAGAGTGAAGCCCTAGCCCTCCCCTGAGCAGCTGTGTGTCCTTAGGCAGGTAACTTCACCTCTCTGGTCCTCAACATGCCCAGTTGTAAAATGGGTCTCCTGGGAGTGCCAGCCTCCTGGTGCTGCTGGGAGGGTTCAGTGAGGGGTGGAAGCCAGGGAGGTGACAGAGCGCAGGGTGATGGCAAAGTACTGCTTTCTTGTCTTTGTCCTCACTTCCTTTCCTTTAGGGGAGGGGTTCTTAACCTGGGGTCCACGGAAAGGGGTCTGTGGAAAGATTTCAGGGGGTCTGTGAGCTTGAATTGAAAAACATCAACTTATCTTTATTTTCTCTGAGCTCTCACTGAAATCCTCCACTTATGAATGCATGCAGTAAATTACAGTCCTAGTCACTTCATACCACATTACAATTGTTGCCTATCTTGAAAAATCGCTTATGTTCATCCATACCCAAAATTATGGTAGTTGTTAGACCCGTAGCTGAGTGTCATAAAACCATCTGCCACTCCATTCTGAGAAGGGCTCTGTGGTTTCCCCCTGTCTGGCAAAGGGGTCCGCGGAACACAAAAGGTCAAGAACCCCTGCTTTAGGAATTAGTGAGACACACATATGGCCCAAGGATGGCCAGAGAGGCCCCTCTGGAGCCGGTAACTGGAGAGAACGGGATGAGTCCCGGGTTGGACCCCAGCCTCAGCTGCCAGCTCCCTGTACGTGGAAACCGTGCACAGGGGTACCCGGGTGCTGCAGCTGGGAGCTGCGGGCCCTGCCTGCTTTGATCCACCCAGCCTCAGGAATGTCCAGCCCGCTAGTGGAGTCGGCTCCTGCCAGCCACGAGCTCACGTGGGAACTTGGTCCACCTGGATCCTGGAGGAAGGGGGCGGGGCAGCACCCCTCCTGGAACAGGGGTGCAGAGTGGACAGGCCTGCCCCATTGCTGTCCAGCCCACCTTCTCCTCACCTCCCTTCTCCTGCTCCGGGAAAGGGGGCCCCCCAGCCCCCCACTGGAGCAGGCCTTGGAGCCCAGTCTGAAGGGCAAGAGCAGCTCAGCGCCCAGGGCTCCCCTTCCTTCCCTGGTCCTCGGTGGCCCCGCCCTCCCAGACACCCCCTCCCCCAGGCAGCCGGGAAGCCCCTGGGGAGCACACCCTTCACCTCGGAAGCTGCTGCTTCCTCCCCACTCCCCCGAGGGCAGACTGAGCCAGCGGTGCGCCCCAGGGCAGGGGGTGCTGGGGGCTGCTCCTTCCTTCAGCTGCGCTGCGCTTTGTGCTCGGTGCCTGCCCCATTTGTGTGTCCCTGATGCAGCGAAGAAGAAGACAGAAATCCCCTATTCGTGGACCTTCCATCCTGGAGGAGTGAGAGAATAACTCCACTTACTTAAGAAGGAAATAAAAGCCGAGCACGCCAGATGAGTTTTACATTAGAAATAAAGCACGACAAAGGGGATCAGCTGCCCCGTAGGTAGGGGCAGCTGCTTTGTGTGGTATTGTCCTGGGCAGGCCTCCCTGGGAAGGGGACATTGAAGTAAAGACCGAGGACAGGAGGGGTGGCCCCGCAGGCGGTCTGGGGGACAGCTACCCCAGGGGTGCAGAGGTGGGAGTGGCCTGGTGGGCTCAAGAACTTCGGGGAGGTGGGCACGGTCCGAGCGCTGTGTGTGAGGGGCAGGGCTGGGGCCAGGGGCCACCCTTCTCAGGGGTCTCAGCCTGGCCGCTTGTGGCCACCAGGGGACATCGGCCATGTCCAGAGGCATTTTTGGTTGTCACAACTGAAGGTGCTACTGGCACCAGGTGGGTGGGGGCCAGGGATGCTGCTGAACATCCCATAATGCACAGGATACCCCACCCCCAAACAGAGAATCATCCAGCTCCAAGCCATTCCAGGCCTTAGTAAATCATTGCAATGAACTTGGTGTTCACCCTGAGCGCGAAAGCTCCAGGAGAAGCCTGGAACGGAGAAGAAGCTTGCTCCCACTGAGGCTTACAGCACCCCTGCGCTTGACCACGGACGGCGCCAGGCAATGCTGCAAGTCGGGAGAGCAGCGGGGGCAGGTGAGATGGACCCAAGTTCCTACCCACGATCTCATCTTCTAGGCTTCTTTAGGAGTCGGCCTAAGGAAATGTCAAATAATAATAATAAAGATTAAAAGGGGGGAGTCTCAGAACAGGATCAGAAGAAAATGCCAGTATTGTGATTTAACGCAAAACATTAGGAACGATATCCTTATCCAATAGCACGGCCCCAGACCGGCACAACGGGGAGCGGCCAAGGGGCAGCCCGTCCACCGCCGCGTCCCCTGTGCCCAGAAGGGCTCCAGCCGTCCGCGTCGCCTGAGTAATGCAGCAAAGAAACTGTGACCAGCACTTCCACGTACTACCTGCAGCCACTGAGCAGCCTGGCAAGTGAACCTGCGAGTATAGACCTGTAGGACAGTGGGGAAATGGAGCGGGGTTGGTTAAAGGGTTTTCTCCTTTGCTTTGACGTCCATTCAAGTTGCCAGGCTATCCAGACAATGTGGACTCAAAACAACAGAGAATGGCCAAGGCCGTTGTGCTCACTAGGGGCAGGAGAGAGGCAGGAAGCTGCCAGGGGTCCCAAGAGGGCGGGAGAGGCCCTAGGGAGGGGCCCGGGCTGAGCCTGAATCCCACTAGGTAGGGGGCCTGGGCAGGGGCTCAGCCCAAGGGATCTGAACACCTGGCCCCCGCAGCCTTCAGGTCTCTTCTCCACTCCTCTTCCCACCCCACTATCCACCCCACCTCCCCACACCCTTTTCCAAACCACCCGACTATCGTTCAAGTCAGCGATTTTGTTCTGAGGCTCATGAAGAACAAGTGGGTACAAGGGTTCCCCGGTTTGGCTGCCTCCAAACGGGCGGGAAGTGTTGCCAATAAACCTTGGCGTTTTTAACGAGTCCTTTACAGCTGCCAAATGATTAAGCCAAAGATTGACGAGAAGAGCTGGTAGGCCCGAATCTGGGCAGCAGGGGGAAGAGCAGGGTCCCGCCCCCCCGCCCCCCCCCCCCAGCATGCCTATAAATTACAGCACAAAGTCCAAGCCAGAGCTGTCGGAGCAACGCGCAAATTAAGAAACTAATAAGCACCCCTGTATTTCCTAGTTACCCGGGACACGTTTAATTTTCCTTCAGATCTGACAGAGATCAGCCCCTACCTAACATGACAGGAGAAACCCAGTGTCCCGGTGGTGGGTGGGGTCAGGCCTGGGGTCAGTGACGGTTGCCAGCTACAGCAGATAAAACAGAGGATGCCCCGTTAAATTTGAACCTCACGTGAGCAGGGAATAACTTTTTAGTATAAGTATATCCCAAATATTGTACGGAATATACTTATACCAAGGAATTATTCATTGTTTATCTGACATTCAAGTTTAACTGGATTTCCTGTATTTGATGTGGCAAACGTATTCCCAGAATAGGGCCTACTTGAAAGACATGTTAGCTCAGGTACTGGCCTGGGGAACAATTAAAAAATTAAGCTTTGCGTGGTGGCAGTATCACAGCAAATGAGGTTTATCCGAGGCGCGATTATTGCTAATTGAAAAAAAATTGCCGCTGCTTCTTTGTCGTAGCATTCCACGGTGCGAAGTCTGTGGGAGCCGATTGCAAGCTGCCGGCCGCTCCCCAGCTGCTTGAGGCCCTGACTTTGAATCCTGACTCTGCCCATTTCCTAGCTGTATGATCTTAGGGAAGTTATTTAACCTCTGTGAGCCTCAGCTTCTTTCTGTGCAAACGGGAATAATAATAGCGCCTATTTCATAAGGTCGTTTAGAAAATGTCACGATCTACTGCGAGGAAGCCCTTAGCTCAGGGCCCAGCACAAAGGAAGGCTCCAAACGTACCTCGACTCGTGTCATTTTGCGCGGAAAACACCATTCTTCCTGGAATCCGTATCCCATTCTTCTGGTCTTTCCATGGGAAGAACAAGATCAAGGTGTCTGTTTTGAAGAAAACACGGCCCCAGGAGCAAAGGCTTGACCCCAAGAGCTTGGCAACTTTCCCTCTCAAACATGAGGTTGACCCAAGAGGTCCAAAAGAGAGCAAAACCATCCCAGCCCCCTTCTGAGCCTGGTTTGCGGCCATCTCGTTAGAGAAACTACGCCTGAATGTGAGAACCCTGAAAAGGCGGCCTTGGCTGCACCCCCAGTCCCAAGCCCAGCTGCAGGCGCTCGCTGTCGACGCGCACACACGCCAGCACATGGCTCCTGGTTCTGTTCACAGCTATTTGAGTCACTCACTTCTCCATTCCCCACAGCTCTGACAAAGGCAACTGGGATTCTGCCCTCTAGGAGCTGATAATACGGAAGGAGAGAGAAGCCATGAGTGTGACTAACCCTAAATCAGGGAAGGGAGGCTGCTAGATTCCTTGAGCAGCTATTAGTCCTGGAGCCCCATTTGCACAGGACCTGAGAGGTGGTGGATGGAGGAAAGTAAGGCTCCAGGGGAGAAGGAAATTGCTCCAAATGATGCAGCTGGCAAGTGGAGAGCTGGGATTTAAAAACCTGATGCATCTTGAAAGATTGAGGCAAAATTTAGGTCTAGCAGAAATAGAGCTTTCAAGATGAGGGCAGCTGATTTCTCCCCTCTAGAACCCTGAGGGGAAAGTCTAATCATTTACAGAGAAGGCACTAGAGCCAAGCTACCTAAGACAGTTGCCACTATTTAAATTTAAATAAATTAAATAAAATTTAAAATCCGGTCCCTCAATCACACTCTCTGCATCTCAAGTGCTTCATCTACAACTACACATGACAAAAGGCTGTTGTCTTGAACAGTACAGATAGACAATATTTCTGTCATCACAGAAAGTCCTGTTGGACAGTGATGCTCTAGAGTCTAGGGGAAAATGTCTTGAGTCTGCAGATAAATATTCCACAAGACCCTAAAGGAAAAAATATCTAGGATCCCAAATGAAATATTCAACAAAGTAAAGATTTGGGTTGCTTAAGCCTAACGAAGGACAACGTTCTAAAACCTGCTCTGGGTTCCTGTGAGGAAGGTTGTGGAGCCCTAAGAACAAATTCAGGGTGGAATATGTATGCTCAGAAAGATCACCAGAACCCTAAAGTTCCTGACCTAAAATTACAGGAACCCCAAACGTTCTAGAGCTCTTAAGAGAGAACTCCAGGATTGGCTAGCTCCCAGACACAGGCTTCTAAACGGAAATATAGGTGAACAAGTCCAGGCTGCAAACCTGGAGCTTAAATGAAGATCTGAAGGTGTATTGCAATATTACTTCCACAAGGAAAGGAAATCAAGGTAAAAAGGTACATTGTTAGAATTATATTTGGTTGCCTTAACAGAGAGCTCAAATAAGTGACTTAAGCCAGGTCTATTTTGTTCTTATACAAAAGATGTCTAGGGAAGAACAGGTCAAGACTGGCAAGTGGCACATGGTTATTGGGTACCCAGTCTCCTTCTGTTTTTCTGTTCTTCATTCTTAGCATGAGACTCTCATCCTCAGGTCTCCTCATGGTTCAAAGTGGCTGCTGGACCTCTAGCCATCATGACTTATTCTAGGCAGAAGAAAGGGGCAAGGAGTTTGGCCTGAGAAAAAGGCCATACTTCTCAGCTGAGCTATTCTGCTTTTAAGTAGTGTAAGAAGTCGTGCAATGACTTCCCATTATATCTCATGGGCCACCTCTACCTGCAGAGTCTAGACACATCATATAGCTGGACACATTGCCACTCAGAATAAAAGCAGGATTCTGTTAGGAAGGAAGGGCAGGAGAAGGAAGGGAAGGGAAGAGAAGGGAATGGAAGGGAAGGAAGGGAAGGGAAGGATATAAGAAAGAAATAGGAAGGAAGAGAAAGATATTGAATAAATACCTGGCAGTCCCACTTTTACATGGTCAAAAGGTGTAGTTATTTCACCCCTAGACATCTAAGAGAGGAAAGGAAATTCAGTCTGATCACTAATTGTAGAGGGCCGAGGTCGCAAACTCTAATGTTTCCAGGGCCCAGGTGTACAACTGAGAGTGATGGGGACTGTGGCAAACTGGAGCATCCATGCCTGGTTTCCAGGAGGCATTGCCACTCAGCTCTGGCTGACTGTCAGAATCAGACCTATTTGTCACAGTTTTTTTTTTTTTTTTTTAAAAGAGAATCCAGAAATCTAGATTGTAGAGTGAGAGCTCCCAATTTTTAAATGCTTGTTGACAAATAAAATCTACATTATTCGACCCAAGGGGCTACGAGTTTTTAATCCTCTGATTATAGACAGAAAAATAAAATAACCCATCTCATGGAATCACCTGATGAAATTTATGCATCGATTTTTAAGGGGTGGGAGAGAGATTTTAATGAAATATAATCAAATTCACCAGGGTTGGGAGATAGATGTTCCTGCCTTTGGGGGCGCGTGACTCTGGTTGGCCTGAGGCTGCTGTGGAAACCGGGCACCTGAGTCACAGCATGTTGTGGGCAGCCAGGCGCCCGGAACACCTCATTTGACCCTCTTTGTAGGCCGTATTCCAGTGGCAACCGTCTCCCAACTTCCCAGCTGTGCTGGCACCAGGCCACGTGGAGGGGGTGAAGGGGTGCCACCACATCATCCACGTGTGCCTCAGGGAAGGGCAAAGCCCAATCGAGTCCGAGCCTGCTCGCCTGCTGCCGGTATCTTTTCCCAGATTCTGGGTGTATTCTTTTGGGGAAAAGCCAGGTCTCAAACTCGGGGTCCCGGACCTCAGGGCCCTTGTCACACACAGAGGTTGAAGGTCAGGCCCAGGGAAGGGGGCTATGGGACTCACTCGGCTTCTCCAGAGGTTCACAGCCGAGGCCAAAATGCCAGACGCGGCACAGAATGTCTTGGTTTGCCACTTCGCCACCAGCTAAATGCCAGTCGCAAACACACCCCACTCTCTCGTGAGCGCTCGGAGCTGCAGGAATGAATGCGCAGCCCGCCGTTTGCGTCCGGGTTCCCGCTTCCAGCCGGCGTCCAGGGAGCCCCAACAAGGGAGGCTCGGCAAAGAGCCCTCAACAGACGGCTGCCGGCGGCGCGATGCCTGCTCCCTGGGGAACGCATTCCGGTGATGGATGTACCCATTCTCACTGGGCATTAACCGAGCTCCCTGAGAAGGGAAGGCAGGCTGCTCTCCACCCGGGGTGACCAATAGGCCTGTTTTCCCAGGACCCAGAGGGTTTCCATGAACGTGGGACTTTCTGGATTATTTGACTGTTTTTAAGATAAGGTGAAATTCACATAATGTAAAATTAGCCATTCTGAAGTGTACCATTCAGTGGCATTTCCTACACCTCTATTTAGGATGCTGGGCACCCATCACCTCTATTTAGTTCCAAAATATTTCATCACCCTAAAAGAAAAGCCTATACCCATTAAGCAGTCACCCCTATTCCCAGTCCCTGCCCCTCCCCCCAGCCTGGCAGCCATCAGCCTGTTTTCTGTCGTCAGGACACTTGCTGCCAAAGGAACCACACACCATGTGGACTTCCGTGCCTGGCTTCTGCCACTCTTGTGGCACGCTTTCTAGTCCCACCCATGTTGCAGCACGTATCGGAATGCCAGTCCTTTTTCCAGCTGAGTGATATTCCATTGCACAGATAAAGCCCATTTTGTTTATCCATTCACCCATTGATGGATATTTGGGAAGACTTTCCGATTTAAACTGGGAATGAACCCATCACCCTGTCTCTGCCATCACTTTCCAGGGAAAGCCTCATTTCCAGGGGTGGGAAGGAGACCCTGCCTGCCTGGAAAGGGGTTAGAGGGTGGCGGTGCCATCTCAGCAGAGGCAGAAAACAAACTCCCCAGGAAGGGCTTGGAATCACCCCACCCTATAGCTCCAAAAACCACACCAAAGTCAGTGGCATCGTGAGAAAACCTCACTTCAGAGGTTAAAAAAAAAAAAGTTATCTTTGTGCAAGACCCAGACAGAAAATATCGTTCCCACTTGTGCTGAGTGTTCCGCTTGTCCTCGGCACAGGGGGCACAGTGGTATAGGTAGCATGAGCCCATGTTTGCCTAAAGACAAAACAAAGCTGGAGATGTGCATGGACAGAGGGCGCTCTGTGAGACCCCCACAGAACTGCTAAGAGAAGATGCTCCTGGGGGGATGGCGAATGGGCATGACGCAAACCTTCTCCTGCATTGCTTGAGTTGGTTCGACAATTTGTGTGACCCAAAGCCTGCAAGCTGTAAAGCAGAGCTCTAATTCCTTATCACCTAAAATGCTTCTTACTGAATGCTAAGCAGCCATAGACAAGAATGAACGGTTAGCTGCCAGGAAATATTGTTCAATGAAGAAAGTGTGTTACAGCACAGAATTTATAGTATAATCACCATGAAGAATACCTCTATGGAAATGTAGATGGAGTATATTTGTACGAGTGTCAGAAAGGAAGATCAGGGAGAATTTGCACAAAGGATTTTAACAACAATTTATACCCAGGAGAGGAAAAGTTAAGACATGAACTTATACTTTTAAATCCACCCTCTTCTGTTCTAATTAACATCCCCACCCAGAGAGTATGTACATCTTTGATATTTCCTTGCTAAACAGCACATGCTGAATTTCCAACTAACAGAGCAGGTGGTTCTCCTGTTAGGCAAACTTTAATATGTGCAATTCCCAATGAGCACTGAAGATCTATCAGGAAAATAGGGTTCCATCCATAGGCCTTCTCTCCGGTGCAAAATAGGACACATTTTACACAACTTTTCAAGAACAAATCTGCTGGGTAATTAATTAAGCCTATAATTATAGCCCAATCCATAAAATGTAATTTGTAGCTTCACTGCAATACTCATTTGGAACTTGACTTCTGATGTGAGTTAAATTATATTGGAACCAATTTTTACTACTTGGAGACTCAAGATAAAATTGGTGATTGATGTATATTGTTGTTTCATTTCCAGATTTATTACTTAATAGTACCTGGTATTTATGGCTACATCCCAGGCGCTGAACACGGAACCCCAGAGTGAATTTTGTTTAAACCTCCTCCTCACCCTCAGGACTTGTTACTGTTCTGATTCTTTTCCCAGGGATCAGGAAACGAGACCCCTGGGGCAAAGCGACATTCCCAAAACAAAGGGTTGGAGCCCAGGTGGCAGCCTGGTCCCTACACAAAATCAGGGTCCTGTCTATCTTTTTCACTTATTCGTTGTTCATCTTCCTTCTTGGCATTGACGGTTTTACAAGACAGGCTTCATTCTGCTTGTGGCATTTAAAATATATATATCTCTGGAGGAATAGAATCTCCTGCGTATGAGTAAAAGAAGTGAGAATTTGAAAGGAGAGAAATGGGGTCTTGGTCTGATGTTTGATCTGCTGATTTGCCTTGTAGAGAAAAATACATAGCTAGGCCTCTCTTTTGCAGTCCCATGTGCCTGTAGTTTTGGATTCTCTCCTGGCTTTTTGAAGTATAAAAGCAATGCTGGGGGACACAAACTCCCTTTAAGAAGATTAGACAGGTAAGTCATCTTAGGAAGGAGAGAGGGGGTGGGAGGGGCAGGAGAACAGGGTTGTGAAATCTCTAGCTTTGCCTCCTGCACAGAGAATAGAGAATGAGTTGATTTATTATTGACACAAGGATATTATATGGGACAGAGAGATAAGGCGTGTTTCCCAGCTGCGAGGTAGGAATTCTGCCTTCTTCAGGGCAAATAGCCCCATTCCCCAGGTAAAGGAGGGCCAGTTGGAAGTTTCCGCCCACTTAAGACAAACCTCCAGGGCCAAGGTTGTCCTTGGACACGCACCTGTCCTTGGAAAGTCCCTTTGTCCTTTAGTTCTGGGTAAAGTTCCCCACCTGGGGGAGGGAGTTTGTACCTTAAACACCTTCCAAAAGGGGCGTCTAAACCAGCCCCTCCTACCTAAATATTTCCTTATTTTGGACTTTCACCCTGGAGACAGTTTTCTTTTTAAATTGCTTATAAGCTCCCAGAAGGATTACTCATTCTGACCAGCGGGGGAGCCGCTCCCAAAATACCTTTTGAGTCATTTAGGATTTCTATCGCCTTGCATAAACTTTGAATTATTCCTTTTGTTGGAAAGATTATTATTAGGAAACACGTTCGCAAGCAGTCTGTGCATGTCATCAGATTTCACCTGGACGGCGTGGAGGAGCGAGGCTCGGGCAGGCTCAGCTGGAAGGGAGCACTGGGCTGTTCCTTCCGCGCTGCTATGCAGGAGCAGCTGCAGCCCAGGCCCATTTGGCCCAGACACCTGGCTGCGAGGTTCCCAGGGGTGGGTGTGCCTAAGACGCAGGCGAGACACGAAAACGGCCCACGCTGGCTGCTCAAACGTCTACGGATCTCGGGTCAGGCCCGGCAACCCGCAATCTGTACTTGGCTGAAAATTGTCCTCTAAGCATGGAATGAAGATAGATGCCCCAGGCAAAAAAAAGCAGTTGCTCCCTTTCCAAAAAAAAAAAAAAAAAAAAAAATAGACCACCATTTAAAAATATATATATCAGCTTTTTAAAGCAGGACACGTTAGGCTCGCCTGGTGGTGGGGTAGGGGTGTATTGAAAATTGCGCTGCCCGTCTCCCCCCGCCCCCAATCAGAATTTCTGGGAGTGGGTCTCAGGGTGTTTGCTCTTTTGTGTTTTGTGTGTGTGGGTGGGCCGGGGTGGGGGGCCTTTCCTAGTGCGTCTCCCACGCAGCCAGGGCTGAGACCCACCAATTCAAAGCAAGGAGCTCAAGAAAAGGATTCAAATCCCAAATGCAAAAAGGGATAAAGTGTCTCTAGAGAAATGTCACCGAATTCCTAACCTCTCTGCTTTTAAAGGACAGCCCAGGTAGCTGAGAGGCAAGGAGCTAGCGCCAAGTTCACGTGGGACACAGCCAGGGGGATTCGGCGTTCACGTGGCCCCCTCTGCTGGCCACAAAAACCAGTCATTCTCTCCCGAAAGGGAAGGCGAAAAGGAGTCCCTCGGGTGACGCCTCAGTCTGGTCCTCCCCTAACTTTTTCTAACGCGCAGAAAAAGTTACAGAGCAGGACATCAAAAGCGTTGGGGAGGAGGCTTACAGGCCTTTTATTTTGTAAAGGCTTCCACCAACACCATCGTTTCCTGAAAGAGGAGACTTTTACCTAGCCAAAATAGAAAAGGACAATATTTAGCCTTTAGAAATAAATTTAGCCTTTCAAAAGCCTGATTTCCCATATTTTTCTCATCATGTTTCAGGCTACTGAACACTCTCCTGGGGGCTTGAGCTTGGGAAGCAATCGCTGGATTGAGAAGTTAAGTTGCCGAGTAATATTGTAATCAGACCCTGCTTCGCCAAGCTTGCTTTAGTGACCTGCTGTCACCGTCAAGAAATTCCTAATAATTTTTGAATCAGGGGTCCCACATTTTCATTTTGCACGGGCCCCACAAATTATGTAGCTGGGCCTGACTGTAATTGGTGGATTTGTGTGAACTCATTTCTTTCATTTATTCCATAAATATTTATGGATCTTCTATCAGTGCTGGACACTTACCTAGCTCTGAGGATACAGTGATTAACTAAACAGAGAGTGCCCCTGCCCTCAGGAAGCTTTCCTTCTAAAGTGGGCACATCGAAAAAGTTTCATCAATGGAAAAATCAATAAATGAGATCATTGAAAAGGTTATGAATCTATGAAGGACAAATGGAATAAAGTGGTTGCAAGTGTTAGGGGAGCAGAGGCCAGGGAAGGCTTCTTGGAGGAGGTGACGCTGGAATTGAGGCTGAAAGGTAAGAAGGAAGCAGTCATTGAAAGGACCGAGCAGAAGCGTTCGGGGTCAAAGGAGCTTGGACTGGAGTTGGGCAGTTCAGAGGCCCTAGGGGTAACTGGGGGGGCCATCGAGACGTTTTAATCGGGGAAGTAACAAAGACGAGTTGACATGTCAGGCCAAGTGGAAGCTGGGAGACCGTGCACAGGGGCTGTGGCGGAGGGTAGAGGTGGCTCGGCTTAGGGCAGGGTTTCTTGCCCTTGGAACTATTGCAGATCCTTCTATGGGGTGGGGGTGGGCATTCCCTGTGCACTGTAGGATGCAGAGCTGCACCCATGGCCGCTACCCACCAGATGCCAGTAGCAATGAGAGATGAGAGGAAGTCTGGGGGGCTGGGGAGCTTTTGGGAGTGTTTTTCATCATTCTTGAGGAGGCCCATGAAAAGAACATGCTTTCTTACTTCTGTGTCGAGTGAGGGCATTATATATGGAGCTGTGGCAGCCCTCTTGCAACCATGAGGGGACAGGCCTGAGAATGAAGCCGGTGGGGGAGATTGGCAGGGCAGAAAGATGTGTCCTTAATGGTGCCATTGAACCTCTGAATCTGCCAGCTCTGGAGCCGCTGCCCCCCTTTTGGGCTTCTTGTGAGTGAGGTCATGAGTTCCTTATTATTGAAGGCACTGGAAAAGGCTCTTCTGTGACTTGCCGCCGACAAGCACATTCCGAATGCTATGTCAGCTGGCCACCTTACAGCCAGAGCCCAGCAGGAGATTTAGAATGTCTTAAAGCATCACTGAGTGGGGTAGGGAATCCATAATTAAGAATGAGTAACTAGATTAGAGATTCTTAGCATCTCAGCCTCACACTCTGTCCACATAAACCTTTGTCAGAGCTTTCTATCTTTCCACTTCTCCTCTCCTCACTGCATTCCTGCTGAGAGACAAATCTCTATGGATTTCTTGGGTTTCTGTGCATCTTGAGAGCAGAGGAACTTTAAAGATTTGTCCCAGACTGACTTTTCAAGGATGATTTAAGTGAACAACCTTATAGTATCTCCCTGCAGGGGAGAGGACAGACTGTTTGCTGTTCCATCTAAAAAAGATACTGCCTCCCACCAGGGCAAAGGTGGTCAGGTTTGCTCACAGCTTATAAAAGAGTGGAGTTTCTTGAGCCTGGGCTTCCTCAGCTGCATGTGCAGCATCCACTTGGGCCTTTCCGCAATGCCCCCGGGGCTTAGGGACAAGGAAAGGGGACACAAACATGAAGCTCGTGCTGCCTGCTGAGCTGGGAGGGATAAAGCCTTTGGTCTCTGACCCGGCACTCTCGTGTCTTTTGCCGGCATCAGGGCTGACAGGTTAGCTTGTAAGTAGGTACCATAGCATACCCTTTACAGTTCTTGACAAAACCCCCTGAATCCCACAGGGTGGTTTAGGGCACTTGAGCCTCTGGACTATAATTGCTATTATTTTCACTGTTGTGAATTCCCTAGGCTAGCAGGAGCACCAGGTAAGCAGGATCTACTTCTTAAAAGAAGGTTCTGGAAAACACATTCTAAGAGGCCACATTTCACAGCAGGTACCTAGTGGTCTGTTCCCTCCCCAGATCTACCTCTTGCCAGCTTGGTGACCTTGACCAAGCTCCTCCTCTTCTGGCAGCCTCAGTTTTCTCGTCTGTAGACTGGCTGTGAATTTCAGAAATCCTCTCAAGGTAGATCAAGTAAAGACACATTCATGGTAGGACCCTGGGGCATCCCATGAAACTCCAATTGCAGGAAATGCCCTGCTCTGGAGTGTAAGTGACGCAGAAGGTTCGGTTCCCGGGGCCTCCCATATGGTAAACGGGAGCCCTACTGATTGAGCCACAGCCGCTTCCCCCAGTCTTTAAGTTAACCTAACAGAAGCACAACTCAAACTGGTTTAAACAAAAGTTATGTTTACTGGTTCTCGTGCCCGAAAAGTCCAGCAGTGGACTTGAGGCACTGCTGATCCAGGTATCTGAAAAGGGTAGGATGTGTCTTGCTCCGTACCCCAGCTCTGCTTTTCTCTTTGTAGCTGGGTTCATCCTCTGGCGGCTTGCTCCAGATGTTGGCAAAGATTGCTGCCAGCAGCTCCAGGCCTACCTCTTTCTGGTTTCACAGCCCGAGCGAAAGGAGAAAACCTCTTTCCCAATGTTAGCACAGTCCTGGGATGGGCAGTCCTTGGCATGGCTTGGGTTCTGTGCTCTTCCCTGCACCGCCCTGAGCCCCACCTAACCCACATGGACTGGGGGAGGGGGTAGAGGGCAGGAAGCGGTGACCAGAAGAAGGGGCGAGGAAGCTGGATTTTAGGCAGGCCCCTGAGACGCCCCCAGTCATCACCATCTGCCGGAGAGGGGTCCCCAGGGCTCGGCTGAGGTCCGTGCAGGGCCCGGGTTTGGTGTTCACTCTAGCCAGCTTCTCCAGGATCTCAGAAATTGTCCTTCAGACGCTGGCACTGTCCGAGCACCCAGAGGGAGAGGTGGTGCCACAGCACGACACACAGGGAGGGTGCGCAGGGGAATTTCCACCTGCGGCGTGCGGGCAGAACAAAGGGAATTCTGACCACTATTTTTTTTCACCTGTGCCAGTTTCCTTTGTCATGTTTTTTGGCCGAAAGCCAGGGGCCTGGTTATCTCCTCTTGCAGGCAGCTCCGTGGGAGGGCAGCAACAGCGGAAGGCACCGGGGCCTCTGCATCCTCACTCTGAGTGTGGCCGGCGACGGTGAGTGCTGCTGGCTCTGAGGGTCCCTAGGTGGGCGGCCAAGTGGTCCTCACCTGTCCCGGGGGCCGCTGGCACCCACTTGTCCATGGTGATGGCCCCGCCTAGCAGCCTGCCTGGTCATCACCAGTGTTTGGGTTCGTTTAAATTTCTAGTTAGAAAAACTCACGTGTGCCCTGGAAGCCCGAGTGAAGATGGGCCTGTTGGAGCCCGAGACGCTTCCGTATGTGGCTCTTGAAGCCAGTGCAGGGCCTCTGTAAGCAGGGCCTGCAGCCACGGGAGCGCCTGTGGCTTCCCTAGCAGCCTTGTCGTGGCTCAGCTCCAGCACCCTGGTAATTACAGAAAGGAAATGGAGAAAAGCCTTCAGAAAGCAGGCTGTCAGCAAAAAGGATGGAGAAAGAATGAGGAAGGAAAGGGAGGGAAAGGGAAGGGAAGGGAAGGGAAGGGAAGGGACAGGAGGAGGGAAAAGGGAAAGGAAAGGGGGAGGGAGGGAGGAAAGAGAAAGAGAAAGACACAGTGTCTTCATTTCTTTGGGCTGCCAAACAAACGACCAACTGGGTGGCTTCAAACAATAAAAATGTCTTCTCTCACAGCTCTGGAGGCTGGAAGTCCAAAATCAAGGTATTGCAGGGCCCCGCTCCCTCCCAAGGCTCCAGGGGGAATCCTTCCTGGCCTCGTCCAGCTTCTGGGGCTCCAGGCCTTACTTGGAGCTCCTTGGTGTGTCACCACAGCCCTCCAGGGTCTGCCTTGGCGTGGCCTTCTCCCTGGGTGTCCCGGCTCTCAAACCTCCCTCTCCTCCCTCCAAAAGGATTCCCGGCATGGGGTTTAGGGCCCACTCAGATAATCCAGGGTGACCTCATTTTGAGATTCTTAATGCATCTGCAAAAACCCCTTTTCCAAAGGGGATCATCTTCACATATCTTTGGGGGGGGTTAGGACATGGACACATCCTTTTGGGGGGAGGATGGCCACAATTCAACACACTACAGACAAAGAGAGAGAAGGACAGCTGGAGAGAGAGAGGATGGAACAGGGAGAGGGACTGTCCCCCAAAGGAGAAATAGGGTCCTGCTGTGGGGGCAGGAGGAGGAGGCTGGGCTGGCAAAGGAGCAAACGCAGCAAAAACAATCCAACTAAATGGACCTCAGACATCGTCCTCAACGACGGAAGGCACAGCCGAAGGTCACGCGCAGCTCAATTTTAAAGAGCAGGTTTGTGAAAGAGACAAGCTTACATGCCTAGCTACCGATGGTGATGAGCTGTGGGTGGGCCAGGTCTAGGTGCTTTTCAGTTGTCTATTGCCTGGCCTGCAGGTGCTGATTTTTCTGCAATGAGCCTATAATAGTAGTTCCTAAGTCATGGGGCCATTGAAGGGATAAAATGGACAATGCAGTAGAGGCCAGGCCCTGGCACATAGTAAGTGCTCAATAAATGTAAGCCCTGCTCTTCTTACTGAAATAGCTTCAACAAAGGAGCGAAAACGCAGGTCCCCTGGAAGCCTTTCTGCTCGTTGTAGTTCCAACCGCACAACACGTATGGCCAGTGGAGAAGAGGAAAATGCAATCCGTGGTCTCCCGATTTTGCTGGCTGGGGAGGAGGGAGCCAGGGAGCCCGGTCCAGTTGTTTGGGAAAGCGGCTCCATCTCTGGGTGAGGAGAGCTAATGGCAAATTCCTGTTCAGGTGGCTAATGGCAAATGCACCTGCCATGACAGCTGCCCTGGGCCCAGCTGGGGCTTCCCAACAGGGGCGCCATCCCAGCTGCACATCGCGCTGGTGGTTTCCTTGCAGAAACTTCTGGAGGCCCCCCCGGGGTTCCTGGCCTCCTGGGAATGGAGGCAGAATGAAGCACATCCTCTTGTTTCCTGTTTACAGTCGTTCTGATTAGAGACGAGGCCAAACTGATTGGTACAAATCACAACCAGACCTTCTGGAGCCAGCGGCTGGGGGCTTCCCTGATGATAATTATCTCCCTAGCGGGAAGGCAGGACTGGCAGGGGGGACAGTGGAGAGGGGTTTGGGAGCCAGCAAGGTCTCTGAAGACAGACAGGTGTAAATTCAACTCCAGACCCAAACCTCTCCTGGCTGGGAGAGTCAGCCACCTCTCAGCGCCTTGGTTTCCTCGTCTGGAAAACAGGGGTGGTAAGGAAGCCTACCCTGCTGGATGGTTACAAGGATGAAGCTAGATGGAGTGAGCGTGGAGCTGGACACACAGCAAGTGCTCAGCCAGTGGTGGTGATTTCAGCGGGTGAGGATGGGGGCGGGGGGTCCCCAACGCCCCCTTGCCCCTGCCGGCCAAAGAGACCCCAGTATTTGGTGTCCCAAGCCAGCCCCTCCATCCTGCCCCCTGCCCTCTGGGGAGATTGACCTCTGGCAGAGCCTTTGGGTTCTTGGACCTTCTTGCTGGAATCTCCCAGAAGGGCAGAGAGGCTTTGAAGAGACTGGTGAAGACTATGTACAAAGCAAAGGCCGGGAGAGAATGAGACGGGGAGAGCAGGTAAAGTCTGCTATAGGAAGTGGGGTCTGGGGAACAAGGAAACAAGAGGCTTAGGGAATGTGGGGGTCAAAAAGTTGGAGAAGAATGCACGAAGCCATTTGGGGAACTTTGCATCAATGAGGATTCTTCGGTTGCAAGCAACAGAGATCAGCCCTGATGATTTCAGCCAAAAAGCATTTATTGGAAGCTTCCCAGAATTGAGAGGAGGCGGGAGGCCTGGGTTTGAGAATGAGCACAGGCAGGCTGGAGGCTCTGAAGCAGGAAGCAGATGGGTCGAGGTGCTGCTTCTGGGACGGAATGAAGCACCAGCCATTTTCAGCCTCTTTGCCCCTTTGCTTGAGATTCAGATTCCAGGGAGAGAACATTGGATTAATTTACACCGTGTACCTGAGCTCTGCCTGGTGGGGGGAGAGGGGAGGGGGCAGGGACAGGACTGTGAGTCCAGTGCCCCGTTTGTAGGGGGGAAGAGGACATTGGAGCAGTTGGGAAGGGGAAATGCATGCCAGGTACCCAAAAGTGACAAATGTCCGTAACACTCATTTGTGTTCTTTTGACAGCAGAGAGCAGAGCAGCCTTTAAGATATCACGTGGCTATCAAACCGTGTACCTTGTACTCATCACCTCTCAGGTATGCTGGTCTCATGGGTCACAGCTTCCTTGGGGTGACCCCATTGTTACAGCTTTGTAAACTGACGAGTGCCGTGACAGACATGAACAAAGCATGGTGGGAACATAGAAGAGGCGTTCTGAGGAAGTCAGGGAAGGCTCCATTGAGGAGGTGACTTTTGAGTAGGGTCTTGAAGGATGAGCAGAAATTTGCTGGGGAAAAACACCCGGTAAATGTCTCTTCGTTTGTGATGGCTTGAGTAACAGCACCCAAGCACACAGGATGTGAGGGAGTTCTCCTCTCCCTAGCACTCGGGGTCGGGGACTTGCTGCTTGTAGCACCGTGGGGCCCAAACCCCTCTGGTTATAACTGAAAGCTTTTGTTGACCAAAAGTTTTCACTTTTGTTTTTTGTAACTGTCATCAAGAGAGAAGCTAATGGATGCTGGGCTCAACAGTGTAGAAGGAAAATGAGGATAAAAGTCACTCTGTCATTTATCAAAATGGGTTCTGAAAACTTGTATGGCTTCTTTCAAGTGTTTCCTACAGGCTAAAAGGAAGCTTCTCCAAGGCAGACAGGTGGAGCCCGCACTTCCGACTCCATCAGCAGGACAGGGACGCGCTGGCAGCTCAAGGCTCACTGTCGGCACCAGTTACAGCTCTCTGGTGGCACAGAGATGAAAGAAATGTGGGCTGGAAGGGACATGGGCACATGCCCGGCCCAAGGACCATGGCTGCCTTGTTTGTATTTCTTACTCCAACACAATTAATCCAAATAGAAGAAAAATCCCTCATGGAAAATGCGGGGAGCGTGCAAAAGGAATGTCTGAAAGACTCGCCAGCATCGTTCCAGCTGGGAAAGGGATTCCCACTCTCTCCCTTCCACCCGCGTGTCCCCCCATTCTTACTCCTCCCCAGGAAAGGGGTGCTAACCTGACGGGCCGCCGGGCAGGAGAGGAACGGGGTAGGGTCCTGCAGCCTCTGTGCCTTGGAAGGTCAGGCCGTGCCCGAGGGTTGGGCCTGGGAGAGGTGAGGCCCTGGGCTCCAGCCTTGAGCACTGGCCCTGCAAGATGTTCCACGGGGACAAGTGGGGCATGTGGCCATGATTAGTGACCACAGCTATTTTATCTTTTGTGAATTGCTGACTAAGCCCTTTGGCCACTTGAGGCCAGTATTTGGGCATCATTTCGTTTTTTTTATTTGGAGACAGTTGTATATATTAAGTTGTTCGTTTCTCTGTTGTTAAAGGTCTTTAGAGTCAGGAATGCACGTCAAATTTTATTAAATTCCCTTTTGACATCTAGATGATGACAGAGTTTTCATCTTTGACTGGTTAATGTGAGTTATATTAATGGATTTCTCCGTATCAGAACATTCTTGTATTTCTGGAATGAATCCTACTGGCCAGTCTGTGGAACTTCTTGGAATAAATGGACCCTTTCTCATTCTTTTTTAATTCACAAAAGGTTTTTTTTTTTGGCTTTTTGGCAAGGAAAAAATTAATATGAGAAATGCATCATTATTCTTTGTCTTAATTTAAAAAATAAACAACAACAACAACAAAAAAATAGGACTAAGCCGTAACGTGGCCTAGGAGGTACTTGTAGCTCAAATGTCCACGTGCCTCCATCTTACCCTGGCCGAGCCCTCCCCTCTGCCTGTGTTCTTTGAACATAAACGTTGCCCGGTATTTTGTCTTCAAACCCCTTTTCTTGTCATCCTACCGCCCGCCCCACCCCATCCACCCCCTGAAAACGCAGGAGGCTACAGATCCATGACCCACCCCCTTCCCGAACTTCCCACTCCCCTCTCAGCACTGATGGGTGACCCCCAGGGAAGCCAGTGACCCCGGTCCAAGGGCTCAGACCAGGAGCCAAGGGGCAAAACGTGGAGGCTGGACAGGGAGTCTGATGCGGGCCTTGAAATGACCCCAGCCCTTCAGCCCGGAGGCCCTCAGTCCACAGAGGAGAGCCACCTTTTGTTTAGTCTTTTCCAGGCCCAGTTTGCCTGGTATCTAATAAACCCTGGAGCCAGCCCTGAGGGGGACTGGCTTTCATGGGCTCCAGGCAACGCTGCGCTCCTCCCCAGGTGGGGGGCTTGACCTGGCGGCAGCTGATTTGAGTTTTCTTCCCAGCCTCACCCCACCTGAGGCCGCCACCTCAGATGAAGAGAACTGTGGCCTCCGGAGGTCATTCTTTTCCCTGAGGAGCTCCCGGGGGCAGCTTCTCGAGTTTAAAGGATTTTAAAGCTCCAGGGCTAACCCCAAACAGAGGGGAACTCAGGGAGACCTCTGACCTCTGGAGCACATGACCCACGTCATGGCTCAGCCAAGTCACACTTGGGGTCTTGTTCCCCAAGTAAGCGCATCCCTGCAGGGGCATAGAGGCTCTCTTTAGAAAGGAATGTGAGAGATTTTACAGACCATTTCCCAGTGCTCGAATCACAGCAGTTCCCCCAAGGCCTCTTTCGTTCATTCATTCATTCACTCATTCATTCATTCATTCATTCATTCATTCATTCAAATACTTGTTCAAATACTTGAATGAATTCATTCATTCATTCATTCAAATACTTGTTGAGTGTGTGCACAAGGCAGTCACCCACCCCTCTCTGGAGTTGGAGGTGGACTAGAGGGGCATCCTGGCGATGGCTGTTACCATGGGAATCGGCTGCAAATGGCTGACTGGATGCTTGGGGGTCACCCGCACCCCTCTAAAAAGCAAGCCTTCAAGAGCCGAAGGAGCAAGGCACTAATGGGGGGAGTTTCAGATGTGGGGAGGGCATTGGCAGCCAGGGATGTGCCCATGGGCCCTTGGCAGGGATGAGAGAACAAGCAGATTAAATCGATCACAGAAAGAGTCCTGCGATTTTTTACAGAGTGGGCCCTAAATAAAAGCGCTTTAACAAAAAGTATTGTTTTTGAATTAAAATATTACACACTTAGAAAATGTTCCCTAAAAATGCTAACAAGAAAATTAAAATTACTCACAATAGAACTACCCAGACACAACACTGTTTCATGTTTTGATTACCTGTCCCAGGTGTGCACCCAGGGTGACAGTGAGACCTCACCTAGCTTTTCAGTCTCACTGCTGTGAGTGTTGGCCCCTGCAAATGTAGAAATGAGATCTACATCAACATTTCAAGCCATTCTTGAAGGTTCCATTGTATGGTTCATGATGTCATTGCCTGATAGAATGAATGAATGAATGAATGAGCAAACAAATGAAAGAAGGAAGGGAGGGGAGGGGAGGGGAGGGAGAGAAAGAAAGGAGACTAACTTAGGAAGTTTGTATAGTAGAGGCACAAAATGGAAAATGCCTCTCTCTCAACCTCTTTCTCCATCCCACTGTCATAATAAACGCCACTGCAGGTGAACCCTCTAATCGCAGCAGCCTTACTCAGTAACTGGCATTACTTTTTATAGATGAAAAACCGGGGCTCAGAGTAGTCGCCCACCCTGCCCCAAGCCACGCAGAGTGGCAAATGGACACAGATCTGCCCGACTCCCCTCGCTGCCTTTCTCCCCCATCTAGCTGCATCTGCAGATATGTATAGAAACATACCCTACGTCAGGATGAAACTTCTTGCTCTTACAGTCTCACTTCTCAAGGTGTGGTCCTTGGACCAGCAAACTTCACCTCACCTGGGAGCTTGTTAGAAACACTCTCAGACCTCCTAAATCAGGCAGTGGGTTTACTGAGACCCCCAGATGGAGCAGGGGGAGCTGCTGTCTGGGAAACACCGGCCAACAGCACCTCTCCTGCCGTCAGGCTGGATGATAGTAAGTTGAGTGGGTGCTTTCCCTGAGAGGAGGGAACCACTTTATCCCCCAAAGGGAAATTAGAGACCTCCCCAGTAAGCCAGGCATCCCTAGGCCTCAGTTCACCGGGGCAGCGGGAGGGAGCACGGCGGTGCCTCCATCTCCCTAGAGCCTGCAGAGCTGCCTCCATCCTGCTGGAGCCCTCATCACCAGGGGCCTCTTGGCAAAAAGCTGAGATGGGAATTGCCAGAGCCATGAGGGTAACAAAATGGGGACAAATCACCCTGCCTACAGCCCCCAGACCAGTCTGCAACCCATTAAGGCCTTCTCTTCTTCTTCAATTGCTGAGACAAATTGACGTTGGAAGTTGAAGGTCTTTTTCTGACTTGGGGCTTTCTCCACGAGGCCTGGGAGGTAGAGGGGCAGAGGAGCTTGTGGGAAGGAGAAAGCCCCCCTGGTGGGCTGGCCCAGCTCAGGTGAGGGGTTTCTAGGTCCTTGCTTGGATTCAATGTCTGTTTCACAAACAGCATCTGGGTCCTCAGGAAAACCACCAGACAGGGGCATCATGAATCAGCCACTGTGCCAGCTCTGCGATCTACTAACAACATAATTAGTGTCTATTAAAATATATTTGGTAATGGTCAATTAATAATATAGACATTTTGAGAGCTCCTCATATGCCCAGACACATGCATTTATTGGGTCGCATTTATTGAGGCAGAGCCAGAGGACTTGGCTCCATCCCAGTCCAAGTTGAGTAGCTGTGTGAACTTGCCTGAGCTCCCAGCTCCCTCTGCCTCCTTTCCTCTCCTGTAAAATGGAGGTGTCCTGAGGAATTTTAAAGGTGACGCAAATATCCACCAACAGGGAATGGGTAGGCGCATTGCGGTGCATCCGTGGGGTGGAATTCAGCTTATCTGGGCCCGGGATCAACTACTGACCCAGACAGCAACCGAGGGCCGGGGAGCACAAACATGGTCTGCTCTGGAAAAAGAGCCAAACACCAAAGAGTCTCCAGAGAGCTCCCCAAAGCTCTAGGACTGGCACCACCCACCTACAGTGACAGAAAGTGGCCACTGGCATCTGGGGTGGGAGCAGGGGGCACTTTCTGGGAGGAGGGACACGCTCTCTTCTGTGTCTTGATCTGGCTGCAGCTTCTCGGCTTTTGCCAAAACTCCCCGCTTAGACTCTGTGCATTTTATTTTATAAATGACACCTCAAAAGTTACTTTAAAAATTATTGACCAACGGTTTACATACCAATTTTCAGCCAATGCAATTTTTCAATAAAATTTGTCATTTTCTCAATTCGTCCTTTTTTTTTTTAAGATTTATTTATTTCTGCCCCCTTGTTGTGTTCGCTGTCTGCTCTCTGTGTCTACTCATCTTCTTTTAGGAGGCACTGGGAACCGAACCCGGGGCCTCCCATGTGGGAGGGAGGCACCAATCACTTGAGCCACATCCGCTCCCTGCTTGTTGTGTCTCTTGTTGTGTCTCCTCATTACATCATCTCGTTGCAATATCTCGCTGCACCAGCCCTTCATGTCAGCTGGCTGTCTTGCACGTCTTTTTTAGGAGGCATTAGGAAGTGAATCCAGGACCTTCCATGTGGGAGGCGGGCGCCCAACTGCTTGAGCCACATCTGCTCCCACTTGAGCCACATCCATTCCCCAACGTAATTTTTAAAAATATGTAATCTGAGCCTAACTATGGTTAGAATTAAAGAGTGTTACCAGAAAAGTTGACATATATAAGGCACTGAGCATCAGAATTGAAAAACCTTCCATTCTCTCTGCAGGTGTCTGCCTTTGAAAAACTTACACACGAGCAGCAGGAGGTTGGAGGAGAACTAGAGCCACTGAGGGCAGCAGTGCAGCACAGAGAGTCCTGAGCAAATCGTTCCCACGTGAGAACATCCATGGCGGTGTGATTTCTGATGGCCCACAAGGAAGAATGGATGAATACGATTATGACCCATTAATGAGCGGGAATCCTACTCAGCAGTGACAGCGAATAGACTTGAACTACATGGATCAACATAAGCCTCAAAAATATAACATGGAATATAAGTAAATTTCAGAAGCATGTGCCTAGAGAAGGTACCTCTAGATGCTGGAATTATGCTAGGTGTTGTGCGTGTGTCGGAGTGTGCGTGGGTGTGTGTGCTCCCTCCCTCCCTCCTTCCCCCTGCTCACCGCCACAGCCCAGTTCAGTCTACACCAGTGGCTTCCAACCGTCCCCACGGGAGGCCTCCACCCGCCAGCCCTTGGACTCCCCCAGAGACGCTTTGTAAGAGATAAACTTTGTTATATGCTCACTGTGTGTCCGAATCTGAGCTAAGTCCCTTCTATACAGCACAGCGTTTCATCCTCCCAGGTGACCCTCGCTGTCCCCAGTTCACAGCTGAGGAGCCTGCCGATTGGAGACAGGAGAGCACCAGCCAAGCCCTTGGGCTCGGCTCTCACCTCCATGCCCGATCCACCTCTCCATCCCGCAGCCCACCTGCCCAGGTGCAGAGCCCCCTTGCAGCCCAGCTCTCCTGGCCCTCAGCTTACCAGAATCCTGCCATTTCTCCAGGTCTAACGGCTCCTCTTCCCTGAAGGATCCCAGCACCCCAGCCCAGCCTGTCCTTAAAAGCCCACGGAACTCGTCCAGCTCCAGCTTTCTCAACACTGGCTTTTGGAAGCAGCTTTGACCACTCCCTTTGGACACGGTGGACCCTCAGAGGTTTTGGATGATTCTTGGGTCCAGGGGAGGCCTCACGGGCAACACTGGACTCTGCTGGCAGGAAACGTGGGGACTCGTGGAATTGATGGGAACAGGACTGCCTGGGAATCCATGGAGCCTTTCCTGCCCGTGAACCTGCCCGAGGCCTAGGAGCTCCTTCTTATCTGCCCTTGACGGGGTGAGGACCAGCAGGTTCTCCCAGGCCCCAGGGTCCTTTCCTGCCCGGGACTGAACTACTGCAGGGCGGAGGCAGCGCAGGTGCGCTGAGGGATCCTGCCTGCCGCCCTGCGTGGAGCCCAGGGCCACGGGCCACCTCCCCAGTGTGAGCAGGAAGGAGCAGGAGGGGCTGCGGTTCGGAGCCCCGGCTGGGAGCCAGGCTCGGCTCGTCCCTCGCCCTGGCTCTCTCGGTGCCGAGGCAGGGCCACCTCCGCACTGACGAGGAGATCCACCCTCGGATGGGACATCCTCCCCAGATCCGTCACCCAACCAGCCCGGAGTCGCACGTTAGTTTGCAGAAGGACGAGATTCCAGCCTGAATTCGGGAAGCCCTGCTCTTCCCTAGAACCTCCCTAAGAGCCCCATAAGCAGAATTCCCAGCGATCCCGAGCCTGCTTCTCCTAAACAGGATGTGCCCCAGGACTTGAGGGAGAAGACTTCACACGGGGCCCAGGGCACCAGCTGCCTGAGGCCCTAACTCCAGAAGCCCGAGGCTCCTTCCGGCATGGCCAAGGGCGGACTTAGCTGTTCAGCGTCCCGTGGCCGTAGCCTTGTGTTCCCAGACCCAGCTGGAATCAGTAATCACTGCGATACAGTCCATACAGTATTCATTAAGTAAATTATTCCCATTCTTCATGGGAAAAATACAATAAATGTCAAAAATAAAAATTTAGGTAAGGAGACATGCCCAAGATATTTTAAGGGATTGAAAAAGAGCTGCTCAGGTGTGTCCCCTTACTTGTAAATATACCTGGAGAGCTCTTTAATAGAGACGTGTGCATTTAAAACTGCGGTCAGATAGTCATGTCTCCGTCGTCCACCCACCCACCCAATCAGCAGATGGGTATTTGAGTTCCTCCTAGAAGGCGCGCAGTGTTCTCTGAACAAAACAAGTGGGGAGAGACAAATAGTAAACGAGACAGGGACGTTTTAAAAATGAAGTATAACTGGTGGTAAGTGCGAAGGACAGAGCTGGGCGTGGCAGGAGGAGGACTGCAGGGGAGTGCCTCCAGGCTTCCAGGAGCAGGGCTCTCCAGGTGCAAAGGCCGCGGCAGAGTTTGGGGGACCAGAGGCCGGAGCACAGTGAGTGTTGGGGAGAGAGAAGGAGACGGCTCCACGAGCGGACGCAGGTCAGCTTACCCGGGGCTGGTGGGCCTCTGTCAAGACTTTAACTCCAACATTTAAAAGCAGTTTCTCAACAGGTCAGCTGTTTATTTATTTATTTTTTTAAAAAATTTATTTATTTACCTTATTTTTAAGTTTTTTTCCTTTATCCCCGCCCTCCCCCCCCCAGATGGTTCTCTCTTCTGTCTGCTCATTGCTCGCCAATGGTTCCTGGAAGCACTAGGAACCGAACCCAGGACCTCCCACATGGGAGGCAAGTGCCCAACAGCCTGAGCCACATCTACTCCCCACAGGCTGCTGCGTCCACTGGCTTGTGGCATCTGCTCTTTGTGATGGGGGCAGCATCTAGCTCGTTTCAGTGGGTATAGCATCTGCCCATCTTTTTTAGGAAGCACCAGGACACAAACCGGGGATCTCCCATATGGCAGGCAGGCAGGCACCCAACTGGTTGAGCCACATCCACTTCCCTATTTATTTTTAAAGACAATTTTATTGAGATAGAATTTCTATCCTATAAAAATCACCCTTTTAACATGTATGATTTTGTGGCTTTTGATATATTCACAATTTGTGCAATCACCATTATTGGATAATTGTAGAACGTTTTCATCAGCCCCCAAAGAAACCTGGCACATTATGCTGACTGGCAGGCGGCCACAAGAGGGCTTGAGGAAGCAGTGGCAGGAACGACTGGCCTTCTCCCAGGATCGCTGGGCCTGTGGGGCTGAGCAGGCTGAAGGCAGGGGCAGGCCCAGCAGGCGGCCACCTAGGAGACTGCTGCAACGATGCAGGGAAAGGTGGGGGCAGCTGTGACCAGACTGTAAAGTGGAGAGTTATGACAAGGGGTCAGATAAAGGATATGTTTTGAAGGCAGTACCACTAGGATTTGCTGACAGATCAATCTGACATGGGGAGAAAGAGAAAGCAAGAGAGAGAGGTCACCGTAACCCCAACCCAAGCATCCAGAAGGGCTGAGTTTCCATGAAATAAGGTGGGGGACTTGAGCAGAGCAAGAGCGAGGGTGGGAGCTAAGGAGCTGAGACAGGATGGGAGCTGGGCAGGACGGCCCCTGCACAGCCACGTGGAAATGCTGAGATAGTCACTGGATATAGCAGCCGGTATCAGGGAGAGGTCCGGGTGGAGACAGACGAGATAGACGTTCAGAGTCTTCTGGTCACAAGGCAGATAAGGTCAACCAAGGAATGAGTGGATATGGACAGAAAGCTGTCCCAGGATGCTCCCAGGGTGCTCTGACATTAGGGAACAGCACAGGAGGCCAAGAAGGACTAGCCAGCAAGATGTGACTTGTGTCAACAGCAATTATCTCTGAGTTGGTGATTATGGGTGATTTCCCCCCTCTCTAACCGGCATCTATCGCAATGAAAACGTATGTGGTTTATAAACTTTACAAAAGAATTCCTTCATCTAAATTGACTTCTTTAAAGGATGCCTGTGGGATATCTTCTCAGCACACTATTTCTAGGAATAGAAAAAGAGCCCTCCATGTAGTCATGTGTGGCTGCCCCATTCACTCAGTGTTGGTAGAAGCAGCCGTTTTATAATTTGACCCTGACTTCCTGGTTTCCTTTGATTGGTCCAGAGATGAGCACAGAACCCAAGCTGAGCCAATCGGAGAACTTCCCTGGGAAATGCTCTTTGGGTACCTGGATGGGAAGATGTAAACCTTCCCATCCAGGTACCCAAAAGTTGACAGCCATGTTTTCTGCCAGGTGGGCCTGAGAAGCCAAGGAATCAAGTCTTTCTGGAAAGAAAAGAATCAGCAGACATGCAGGGAGAAAGCGGAAGGCTCCTGGTGCTGGATCCTGATCCCTGAGTTCCTGGGGCCCGGCTGCCCGCTGCCCTGGTGATGGCCCCTTGCTTCCCCTTTGGTCTGACGCTGTTCCAGCTGGTTTCCATCGCTCAAGACCAAGAGCCCTGGCAGACGCAGCACTCGCCCACATTCACCTGAGAGCTGTGCCTGCAGCTCCCGCTCTGGGCATAAGGTCTAGGCCAGTGGCCTCCAAGTGTTTACATGCCAGTCGCGTGGACATCCTGCCTCCTCCTGGCGCTCACCACCGGCCCTGAGGAGCCCACAAAGCACTTTCCTGCGTCATCACCTGATCTTCCAGGCAACCCCACGAGATGGGCCAGATAAAGACTGAGGTTCCGCACACCTGTGAAGGAAGGTGGTTTTCACCCCGAGGTCTGGATTCCCCCACTGCTTCCAGACTTCTGGGGACTCCAAAAAGATGGGCAATCATTCCCACATCACCTCTTGGCTCTCTGACTCCTTGGGCCACGCCCATCCCGCCCACACCTACGCTGGGCCAAATCCAGCACCGGGCTGCAGGATCATGCTGAACCCGGACATGCCGGTTCACCGATTGCTGGCTGGGCACAGGCCACGTCCCAGGGAGCAGATGTGCCCACTCCTCATCGGCTTCACAGTCCCCTCGCAGAAGCACCTCACTCATCAGCAGTGGGGATTTCACGCCTTTTACCACTCCCCAGGGACCACAGCCAGCGCCACCTGTCTATGCCCTGCTGGAGCTTCCTTGGAATCTCATGACCAGGCCCTAACTTCGAGCCCATGGGACTGAACTTGGAATATCCAATTAGTGCTGCAAGTTGTAAGGTGAAAATCAGCCCAGATGGTTAGCAGAGTCCAACTGGTCGGGTTCTCTCAAGCATAAGAGAAGTGAATCTCCTTGGTCCATGAAAGGAGTGGTGTCTCAGGAGGCGTGCCTTTATGAAGGGGCTGCCTGCCTTGTGAGATCCAGGGGGGCAGCCAGCTACCTCAGCTACCTCGTCTGTTTTTGTTCATTAAGTGTCACCATCCTAAGAACAAACCACACAGCCAAGCTCTCTGTTCTCATGGAGTTTGCCCTGGAACCGGGGGAGACCAGAAACAAATAAACAGGATAACTACACCTTTCAATAAGGACCTTGGAGACATCAAAACAAGGGAATGTGGAAAAGAGAGGCTGGAATGGGGCTACTGTTGGCTGGATGGTCAGGGAAGCCTTCCTGGAGGCAGTGGTTTAGATCATGAGATCGAAATTATAAAAAGGAGTCAGCTTTATGATCATCCCAAGGAAGGACAGTCCAGGCAGAAGGAGCTGCGTGTGCAAAGGCCCTTTGGTGGGAGCATGCTGGGGGTGGGGAGTGAAGCCTGGGCAGGTCCACATGGATGGGGTGGAGGAGCCCAAGGATCTTGGCTGGCCAGAAGCCAAATGACACAGGGCTTGGAGGCCCCCGGGGAGTTTGGGTTTTGTTCTAAAAGGATGAGAAGCTATTGGAGGATTTTAAGTGTTTGTGTGAGAGTGAGAGAGAGAGCGAGAGAGAGCGAGCCCAAGCACTCACTCCTGTATGAGGACTAGAACGGAGAGTCAAGACAGGGAGGAAGGGGGGCCAGCGAGGTGCCTGGAGCAGCCGCCCGGGGGAGGGACGGTGGCAGAGGGACATTGTGTGGAAGCAGGATACGGGGGTGTGCAGGCAGCCCGGATGTGGTGGGTGACGGAGAAGGAGCCATCGGGAAGGATCCTGGGTCCCTCTGCTCCCACGTGCTACACAAGGAGCCCCCATCTTTCTCTGGAGAAGGAAAAGCGGAGGGCGAGGGAGAGCTTTGCTTCCTCCATCTTTCCCTTTTCCTGGTGGGGACTGCCCTCGGACGGGGTGGGTGGCTTGTGCGCCTGACGGGGTCTCTGGAGGGCGCAGGCGCAGCAATTTCACTGCTCAGAATCTATCCTCCAGGTATTGGCCCATGTACACCAGGCTCCAAGTACAAGAATATTCCCTGCAGCCGCGTCATCCTGAGCATCCACAGGCAGAGGCTGGTTAATCAAAGTCTGGTCCTTCCATCAGCGTAATGTCACGGCGCCATCAACAAGAAAGAGGCAGCTTCCTGTTACTGATTTGGAATCATCTCCATGATGCATGGCTCAGTAAAAAACAAGCACAAACACAAACAAAAAACCCCAAAGTACTGAGTTTGTGTTTTTAAAAAAAGAGCACATGAGAGAGGAGTATATGTGTACGTTTGCACCTGGGTTATCTCTGAGAAACTGGTCAGAGTTTCCTCCAATGGGGGAATTGAAGATTTGGGGTCAGAATAGGAGGGAAGTTTACTTTCAACTCTGATAGTTTGAATTTTGCAAGCATGCATTGCCCTTTAAAAATTAATTGATAACTTTAAAAAAACTTAATTTTGAGATAATTGCAGATTCACCTGCAGCTGCCCTTCCAAGGGCATACAGGATCTGTCTGTATTGTAATTTGGTCATTTCTAAAAAGTTCTAGAAATGGAATCGTACGCGTTTACAGCAGTTTAACGAACTGGTTAGCTTGTTGAAAATGCACACGTTTGAAAATGCTGATTGAGAAGCTGCTGAGTGCATTTTGAAGACCTCCCTCCAGGGGATTCCGAATTGCCCCCAGACAGCAGGGAACATCACCTGGCCCGGAGGGGCCTGAATCCCAGCTGCACCCCCACCCACCCCCAAATCTGCTCTGCTCAGCCAGGCCGCTCCCACTGCACTGCAGACCCGAATCCTTGGACCCTTGGCACCCACGGATCCACAGAGCCTTTTCTCACTGTGGCTCAGACGCCTCCACCCCTTGGTTATCCAGAACCCACCCCACACAGCCTCCCCCCTTGGTCTGGAAGCTCTGAGCATTCCCTCCGAGCTTTGGGGAGCCTCACCCGGGAGGGGCGTTCGTGTGCCCCTGTCCCCGCATGGTGCGTGTGGGCTTTCATCCGGCCCTTTTTCAATCCTATGGAATCCTGCGAGGGCTCTTGGCCCCGACGACTTGGAAAACTTGTACGGCTCATTCATCAGAGCATGGGAGAGCCCAAGGTCAGGGCCAAGGTGACTGAGGAAAGCGGTTTGCCCTGGGATTTTTGCTCACGAGGCAGAGTGATTCCCTTCTCCCCACTCCTGACAGCTACCCCACACAGAGTTAAATCCAGACCCTCCTGTTCACCCGGACTGGCCCTGCCAGGGCTGTTGTGAGGATCAAAGGACATCTCACCAGTAAAGCCTGGCGAGTGGCAGGTTCTCAAAACCTGGAAGCTATTATTAAAGGGAATGAATGAATGAATGAATGAATGCATAATAAACGAATCATTCTCCTGATGGGCAAAAAGAGTGAGACATGGTCCCTCAAGACACACGAATGCTCCAGCCTCCCCTTCTAACTACCCCACCCAAGAGCTGTGAAAGTTCTAGAACCCTGGCCCCTCGGGGGTCCTCCTCCATGAGGGGCCAGGATGCATATGCATCACCTGCTGAGGGTGCCAGGCCCCACAGGGAACATCACACCACCCACGAGGCCCACCCGGAGGCTGGGAGACGCTGCTCCAGACAGAGCTGAAAAGAGGGCAACGCCAGGGGCCCCTGCAGGCAAATGCACCCCTGCTGCGCCCGCCTGGCAGCGTGGTCTGGCTTCTCCATGCCATCTGCAGCACCCTGCTCTGTCCCCACCTGCCCCCTGCTGGCACCCACAGCGCCCGCAGTCCTCAGCTCAGTGTAGCATCCTCCAGGAAGCCCTGGTTGATCCCCAGGCTGAATCAGCCCTAACTCTCCCCTCTCACCCCCTGGCCCTCCTAAAAGAGCCTGAGGGATGCTGGATAATCTTCATTGCCTGGGTTAGAGCAACGGACACGAGAGACCAAAGCCCCTGCCCTCTAGTGGGCAGGTGGAAAGTAATCAAGGCAAATAAGCAAGGCCTGCAGGGTGCCAGGTGGTGCATGGACCTTGGAGCCAGGGGAAGCCAGGAAAGAGCAGAGAAAGTGCTGGTGCTATTACAACAGACTGGCCAAGGAGGCCTCCCTGGGGAGGGGGCTCGGAGACATCAGGGAGGTGAGGGAGGGAGTGTGTGGTGGCTGTCAGGCCAAGAGGGGTAACAGCAAGTGCAAAGGTCCTGCGGCAGGTGCCTGGGCTCCGAGGAGGCCGTGTGGTTAGGCGGGGAGTACAGAGAGGTGACGTGAGAGGGCAGAGTGGAGACTCGGCGTTTCGTTCTGAAGGAGGCGGAGGGCATCACGTCTGAGGTCAGCATCGCCAGGGTGCCTGTGCCACAGAGGGTGTCGGAGAGGAGGGGCTGAGCACGTGCAGGAGTCTCAGGGAGGGATCCTGCTGAGCATCTCTGAGTATGCGTGGGTGGGAATGTGTGTGCATGAATGTACAAGGGAGTG